>UESW01004583.1:243651-474834 GCA_900491605.1 Calamus simplicifolius | reverse complement strand
CTTCTCAACTGCTTCAACTGTGAAGAATCGGAGCTGAGGCTTGATTCAATCTAGCAAGGAGATCACCAAGGAGAAGAAGAAAAGAAGAAAAGCTCAAAAGCCAACCAACTACAAATCAGGCTTTTCTAAACTTATTCTTACATTTGTTTATTTGCTCATTGAGGAGCTTGTACTAAAAAACAATATTTCTTTGTTTGTGTCTAGTTCAATCTGGGGGATTGAACTAGAGGAGGTAGTCTTACCTCGGTTCAAGCTTGGTTAAGCTTGGGTTAGGGTTTTTGTGCTGGTGAGCCCTTGAAAACCAGCTGGGTTCGTTGTGCGCCCGGGAAAACAACAAGTTTGAGTTGTGAGCTTGTAAAACAACTCGCTGTAATCTAGGGTGATTATAGTGTGGACCCAAGTGAATCTTGGGAGTGGACGTAGGTGTTGGATACACCGAACCACTATAAAATCTTTGTGTTTGCCGTGTCTATTGTCTCTATCTCTATCTCTATCTTATTCACTGCATTTATTTTGCTTTGCATTTGCTTCATTCATCTCAAGCAAATATTTTAAAAGGCTAATTTTTTAAAGAACCCAATTCACCCCCCCCTCTTGGGTTGTCATCTGGGCCAACAATTGGTATCAGAGCTAGTGCTCATTAGATTTTGATCACACGATCAAGAGCTAAAGATCCAAATGGCAACACAAGTTGGTTCATTTGCTGAAGGTCATTCTACGAATAGACCTCCACTGTTTAATGGCTCAAATTATTCATATTGGAAAGCTAGAATGAGGATATTCATTCAAGCTTCTGACTATGAACTATGGGGTGTTATAATTAATGGACCTAGTACACCCACACATGTTATTGATGGCACTATTGTTCCTAAGCCCGAAAGGGACTGGAATGATAATGATAGGAAAATGGCACAGCTTAACGCTAAAGCCATGAATGTTTTATATTGCTCCTTAGATGCTAATGAATTCAATAGAATCTCCACATGTAATTCCGCAAAGGAGATTTGGGATAGATTAGAGGTTACCCATGAGGGTACCAACCAAGTAAAAGAATCTAAAATTAATATTCTTGTTCATAAATATGAATTGTTTAGCATGGAACAATCTGAAACCATTGCATGCATGTACACTAGATTCACAGATATTGTAAATGGTTTAAAAGTCTTGGTAAGACATATACTAACTCTGAACTTGTTCGAAAAATTCTTAGGTCACTACCAAGATCATGGGAAGCAAAATGACTGCAATCCAAGAAGCAAAGGACCTCAACACTTTACCCTTAGAGGAGCTTCTAGGATCTTATGACCCATGAGCTGACTATGAAGCAGCATGTTGAGGAGGACACAAAGAAAAAGAAAGTGATTGCCCTCAAAGCTGCAAAAGAAGAAGAGAGCAGCAGTGATGATGATGATGATGATGATGAAGAGACTGCTCTCTTAGCAAAAAATTTAAGAAGATTTATGAGGAGAAAGAAACCCTTCCACAAGAAAAAATTTGGAGCAAGTGGGAAGGAGAAAAGGATAAGAAAAGGACAAGGACAAAGAAAAAGAGAAAGACCCCTTGACTTGCTATGAGTGTAATAAACCGGGGCACTTTAGAAATGAATGTCCTAATTGAAGAAAGCCTACAAAAAGAAAAAGAAGGCTTATATGGCGACATGGAGTGATAGCGAGGAATCTTCTTCCGAAGAAGAAGAACAAAAGGAAGTCGCAAACGTATGCTTTATGGCGGACGACAACGATGAGGTAAGTTCCGATAACCCTTGCGATGAATTTGCTTTGATGAACTTTTGATGCTTTTAATGAACTTGTTAGGATTTCAAAATTTTGAAAAAGAAATACAAGTTTTTGAAAAATGAAAATTTAACTTTCATTAAAGAAAAGGAAAATCTTAATAATGAATTAAGAAACTTAAATCTGAAAATGAAATTTTAATAAAGAAAAAGAATCAATCTCTAATGAAAATGATAAACTAAGAAAGAGGTTGAAAATATAAAACATAGTTGATAAGTTTACTTAAGCTCAACTAAATTAATTTATTGTTAAATAGTCAAAAAGCAGTTTTTGACAAAGCCGGATTAGGATATAACACTTTAAGAAAACAAAAATCACTTAAAAATTTTTTAAAAAAACAAAAGTAATTTTACATGCTTTAAATGTAATCAAAAAGGACATAAATCTTTTGAATGCAAATTCTAAAAATAATAAAAACTTAAATATTAAAGGAAAGAAAATATGGGTTCCGAAAGGAACAATATTTGTTGCTACTAACCATGAAGGACCCAAGAAAGCTTGGGTACCTAAACATAAAGTTGATTTCATTGCAGGAATGTCTTGTGGCCAAGAGATCAAAGAGAAAGTGGTATCTTGATAGTGGCTGCTCAAGACATATGACGGGTGACAAAGATGAATTCATCACCCTGAAGAAAAGAAAGGAGGAGTTGTTACATTTGGCGACAATGGCAAAGGCCAAATCTTGGGGTTTGGTAACATTCAAATAACTCCCTCCACATTTATTGAAATGTACTTTATGTTGATGGTTTAAAGCATAACTTAATTAGTATAAGTCAATTATGTGATAAAGGTTTTAAAGTTCATTTGAATCTTCTATGCACAGTAGCTAATCCCATTGATAATAGCATTGTTTTTATTGGAAATAGAAATGGCAATGTATACTTGATTGATTTAGACAAATTGTCTACTAATAATCATTGCTTAGTTGCTAATAATGCTAATATGAATGAGATTGGTTGGTTGTGGCATCGAAGATTAGGTCACGCAAGCACACACCTTATTTCAAAACTAATTAAAATGGATTTAGTAAAAGGTTTACCTAAATTAGATTTTGAAAATAACAAAATATGTGATGCATGTCAGTTTGGAAAACAAACAAGAAGTTCTTTTAAATCTAAAAATATTGTTTCAACTTCTAGGCCATTAGAGCTACTTCACATGGACCTTTTTGGACCAACTAGAACCACAAGTCTAGGAGGAAAGAAATATGGTCTTGTGATAGTAGATGATTACTCTAGATTCACTTGGGTAATGTTTTTAGCTCACAAAGATGAGACTTTCTCGATATTCATGAAATTCTTCAAGAAAGTAACAAATGAGAAAAACACTACCATAGTGTCTCTAAGAAGTGATCATGGAACTGAATTTGAAAATCACTTATTTGAAAGTTTTTGCAATGAAAATGGTATTAATCATAATTTTTCTGCACCTAGGACCCCACAACAAAATGGTGTAGTTGAAAGGAAAAATAGGACTCTAGAAGACATGGCCCGTACCATGCTATGTGAAAGTAAACTCCCAAAATACTTTTGGGCGGAAGCTATTAACACAGCATGTTACATCTTAAATAGAGCTTAATAAGACCTATTTTAAAGAAAACACCTTATGAATTATGGCATGATATTAAATTTCATGCATTTGGTTGTAAATGTTTTATTCATAATAATGGTAAAAATAACTTAGGAAAATTTGATGCTAAATCTGATGAAGGAATATTCTTAGGTTATTCAACAACTAGTAAAGCATATAGAGTATTTAACAAGAAAACTTTAGTTGTTGAAGAATCCATTCATGTAGTTTTTGATGAATCTTTAGCATCATTCTGAAAAGATTGATGATGAGGAAGATACAAACATAATTGAAAAGATCTTGAAAAACTTAATATTGATGTATCTTCAGATCATGAACAAGAAGCTAAAGATAATGATTCACCTAAGGATGATGATATAATAATCATAATGATGTAGATCTACCAAGAGATTGGAGATATGCTTATAGTCATCCCAAGGAATTGATTATAGGTGATCCATCTCAAGGAATAAGAACTAGATCATCTATGAGAAATATTAGTAATCATCTTGCATTTGTATCACAAATTGAACCTAAAACTATTGAAGAAGCTGAAAAAGATAATAATTGGATGTTAGCAATGCAAGAAGAATTAAATCAATTTACTAGAAATAATGTATGGACATTAGTTGAAAGACCTAAAAATCATTCTGTTATAGGATCAAAATGGATTTTTAGAAATAAACTAGATGAAAATGGCATAGTAATTAGAAACAAAGCTAGATTAGTTGCAAAAGGATATAATCAAGAAGAAGGTATTGATTTTGATGAAACCTTTGCACCTAGCTAGATTAGAAGCCATTAGGCTATTACTTGCATTTGCATGTCATATGAATTTTAACTTATTTCAAATGGATGTAAAAAGTGCATTTTTAAATGGATTTATAAATGAAGAAGTTTATGTAGAACAACCACCAGGTTTTGAAGATCATGAATTTTCAAATCACGTTTTTAAATTGCACAAAGCTTTATATGGTTTGAAACAAGCACCTAGAGCTTGGTATGATAGACTAAGTAAATTTTAATTGAAAATGATTTTACAAGAGGAAATGTTGATAAAACATTGTTTTTGAAAAGAAAAGGTAAAGATTTACTTGTAGTTCAAATATATGTTGATGACATTATTTTTGGTGCTACTAACAATCTTCTATGTCAAGAGTTTGCTAAGTTAATGCAGGGAGAATTTGAAATGAGCATGATGGGAGAACTCAACTTCTTCCTTGGACTCCAAATCAAACAAAGCAAAGAGGGAATCTTTATCAACCAAACAAAGTACACAAGAGAAATTCTAAAGAAGTTTGGTATGGAATCAATTAAACCCCTCGGAACACCAATGAGTCCTTCATGCAAGCTGGACAAAGATGAAGAAGGTAAGAAGGTTGATCAAAAATATTATCGAGGTATAATCGGATCCCTACTTTACTTAACTGCAAGTAGACCAGACATAATGTTTGCTGTTTGCTTATGTGCTAGATTTCAGTCTGAACCTAAAGAATCACATTTAATTGCTGTTAAAAGAATACTAAGATATTAAGTGGAACAAAAAATGTAGGTTTATGGTATTCTAGAGACTCACATTAAATCTGATTGCATATTCTGATTCTGATTATGCTGGATGTAAGTTAGATAGAAAAAGCACAAGTGGTGCATGCCAATTCTTAGGAAGTAACTTAATCTCATGGTTTAGCAAAAAGCAAAATTCAGTTGCATTATCAACTACTGAAGCTGAATATGTTGCAGCTGGAAGTTGCTGTGCTCAAATCCTATGGATTAAGCGACAACTTGAAGACTATGGTATCACACTTGATAAGACACCTATAAGATGTGATAACACAAGTGCAATCAATCTAACTAAAAATCCAATTCAACATTCAAGAACAAAGCATATTGAAATTAGATATCACTTTATAAGAGAACATGTAGCCAATAATGAAATTTGTCTTGATTATGTGAATACTGAAGAACAATTAGCAGATATATTTACAAAACCCTTAAGTGAAGAAAGATTTGTTATCTTAGAGGAGAGTTAGGGATTTGTGATCCTTAGAATGAATTTGAAACCCCTAAGGAAATTTTATCTAGATTCTTTCAAATCCTTGATCTTTAAGGAAATCTTATCTAGAATTCATATCTAATTGATCTCATATTCAATGATTATTTTATCAATTTTTGATCAAATTTGGACACATTTCAGAAATTTCATGTTTTTGCTCTGAAATGGTCTCGGAGCCGACTCGGTGAGTATCGGAGTCGACTCCTGGTTTCGCTGAAACTCTCGGAGTCGACCCCTCCTCTGCGCGAGTCGACTCCAAGTCGGGATGGTTTTCTGTGACTGTCCGGAGTCGACCCCCTTTGCGCGAGCCGACTCGAAGTGGTCCCAGGTTGATTTATCTAGGGCAGAGTCGACTCGCCGTTCATTTCAAACTTTCAATCTCTCAAAATACTCTCTCCAAATTCTCCAACCTTCCAAACTTCCAAAACCCTGATTAACTCCAATCGACCAATGGCACCCAAAACCCGAGGTTCTAGGCGGCCGGTGTGAAGAGGAAGAGCCGTGAGGAAGACGGTGAGCGTCCGTGAGCCTCTCCAAGCGGATTCACTTCATCCTCTTCAACCCTGCTTCTCCAGCTACTCTTCCCAGGTAGATCGTTTAGCAGATAGAATCATTACAACGGGAGAAAGGTGGATTTTGAATTATTTGAGAGAAGGATTTTTATTGGGAGACAATTGATAGAAATGGGATGGGAGAAGATATGTTCACTGGATTGCCCCACTTATCCCCTCTAGTTAAAGAGTTTTACAAGAATTTGTCAGAGGAGATATGGTTATAAGCAAGTAAGAGGAATAGGAGTGACTGTGAGCTTCTTTCTAGACTTTTGGATCTACCCTTGTCTGGACTCCACTTTTTCTTCTGAATAGAAGTCCCAGCTCTTGCTAGATTATTAAACCGGGATGTTGTCGGATTTGAAGAAGTTTTGCAACCAATTTCCTTAGAACTGAGATTACTCATAACATTTGCAGTAGGATCTTTTTCCAAAGATAGGAAGATTTGATTATGTTCTGAAAGAGATATTTTGTGATGGATGCATTGTACGGGAAACCATCAACCTTCCCAGCATGATTCTTTGGTACATTGCAGACTGTGGAGGAAAAAGAAATCTAGCTGCCCTATGGCATGATTCTACTAAGATCTTTCAGAAGCCAAGGGTTGTTATTCTGATAGTGAGCCAATGAGGAACTGAGACATACAGATTTTATAGCTTGGCCACTATTCATCGAATGGGTTTTATTAAGAAAATGGAATGGGAGAGGAAAGGATTTAGAAGAGAGAGCTAGGATGTTGAGGCACCAGGTCCTTCAGTTAGACATCTCACCTGCACCTCCGAGCCCTCCTACTTCAGCACCTGCTCCTATTCCGCTCAGATTTGATCAGCTTCATCTCTTCTGCTGGCTTTTCAGATCTACAGTTAAGCAACTTAAAGCACTTTTGATGATCAGTCAGATTAAATCAGAGTTTGAATAAAATGAATCTAAAAGAGACTCTATATTCATTGGATGATCGAATCACTAAAATTGAGTCTACTCTCAGCAGTCTTTAAGTGGAGATCTCAAGAAATTTTTGAAGAACTTAAAGATATTTGCGGAGATGGCGAGACCTACTCTAATGCAATGCGGAGCTTCAAGAAAATTTTGACTGCTTGCACTTTTGTAGATGAAAGAAAAGATTATGTAAAAATCCAATCAGATGGAATGAAGAACATAGTATCATTTAACTAGGATTGTTAGAACTCATTTCTGATGTTTAGATTTTCAATCCTTGCTATGTATTGAAATTAATGTAATGTTTACATTTTGATATCAATGTATTAGACTTTTGATGAAATGAAATTTTGATTACTCAATGTATTTCCTTCTTTCAATGAATGAATGATTTGTTAAATGATTGAATGTTTTGCTTCTCTACCTTTTTGTTGATAACAAAAAAGGGGGAGAGTTTTATAGTTTTATGATTGGCATATGAGAAAATCAAATTAATCAATGAGATAAAAATGGGATATTTATTTAAGTTTCATAGGGGGAGCTACCTCATTCAGGGGGAGCCTAAGCCTAATGAAAACAAAATAAATTCACAATCAATCATGCATAAACTCAATGTTTTTGTCATCATCAAAAAGGGGGAGATTGTTGGAAGATTATTGAAAAATTATTGCCCCAATCTTTTGATTTTGATGATTACCAAAAGCCATGAGTACATTAAAAGATGTAATGAGTTTATTTAATGAGCAATAATTTATTTTGAACAATCAATGAGAATGTTAAAGTTTGATTTTAATCATTTTGAAAGTAACTTTAAGCTCAATGTTTAAGCTTTCAAAAAGAAATTTTATAATTCATATTGAATCAATGAGTTTTGGAACTTCTTGAATTAATTCTTAATGTCAATTTATTGAATTCAAGTCAAAAATGATTAAAATGAATCTGGAATTTTAAAGTCAATCAGAAAAGTTTCTGATTTTTGATACGTTCCGGAGCCGACTCAGAGTTTCAGAGTCGACTCCCCTCAGAGAACAGACTGTCTCGAGTCGACCCAAATTTCAGAGTCGACCCCCGATTTGTCGAGCCGACTCCATGACTGTGCGAGTCGACTCCGCTCAGACACCAGATGTTTTTTTGAGCACTTCGCGAGTCGACCCCAACTTTTCATGAGTCGACCCCCGACTTTCAGGAGTCGACACTTTACTTTTTGAGTCGACCCTAACTTTCATTTCTATTTTTAGTATCGACTCGAGCCGACTCGGAAAAGCATGAGTCGACTCCAGCAAATCTGGGCGAAATTTTTGCCAACTCAGCTCCAACGGTAAGATTTTTGATTAACGGCTATTTTTCTTTGTCTCTAACGGCTATATTTTGCAGAATCTATAAATAGAGAAGCTGTTTTCAAATCAAAGAGAGACAATAGAGAGAAATTTATTTCAAAGAAAAAGAAGAGAAAAATCAAAAAACAGAGCTTCAGTTGAAAAAATCCGAGATTCAAAATAGAGTGAAAGAAAGAGTGTGAAATCAAAGGAAGTTCTTCTGTGTTCAAGCTCAAATCCAAGGAAGCTGAAGAAAATCCAAGTGCTATTCAAGAGTTCTCAAGAGATTTTCAACTCAAAGAAAAGAGGAAAGCCCAAATCAACTCCAACTCTTCCGTGAAGAATCCAAGCTGAGGCTGATTCACACCAAGGAGTTGAAGAAAAGAAGAAAAGCTCAAAGCCAACCAACTGCAAATCAGGCTTTTCTAAACTCTATTCTTACATTTGTTTATCTGCTCATTAAGGAGCTTGTAACTAAACAAATATTTCTATTTTTGTGTCTAGTTCAATCTGGGGGATTGAACTAGAGGAGGTAGTCTTACCTCGGTTCAAGCTTGGTTAAGCTTGGTTTAGGGTTTTTGTGCTGGTGAGCCCTTGAAAACCAGCTGGGTTCGTTGTGCGCCCGGAAAACAACAAGTTTGAGTTGTGAGCTTGTAAAACAACTCTGCTGTAATCTAGGGTGATTATAGTGTGGACCCAAGTGAATCTTGGGAGTGGACGTAGGTGTTGGATACACCGAACCACTATAAAATCTTTGTGTTTGCCGTGTCTATTGTCTCTATCTCTATCTCTGTTTTATTCACTGCACTTTATTTTGCTTTGCATTTGCCTTCATTCATCTCAAGCAAACTAATTTTAAAAGGCTAATTTTTTAAAGAACCCAATTCACCCCCCCCTCTTGGGTTGTCATCTGGGCCAACATAATGCGAGGCAAAAGCTGAAACTTCTTCGACCAAGTGTGCATTGCATATAGAACCTTCAACCCTTGCCTTATTACGCACATTATTTTTTAACTTCTTAAGGTACCTATATGTAAAGTTGAGACAAAAAATTAATCAATTTTCTTGCAATGAAATAATATTTAAAAATATTTTTAATAACAATAAAATATAATAGAATCTAAATTTTTAGTTAATTTTTTTCATGAGTATTAAAAAAAATTTTGAAGGGGTCGGGGGGTCGGGAAAACCCCCCTAGCTGTTACTTTTTTTAAAAAAATTAAGTTGCCCATGTTTTAAAAATATATTTATAATTTTTTATATTTATCATCAAATTATTTGAAAATAATTTTAAAAATAATAAAATATGATAGAATCTAATTTTTTTAGTTCATTTTTTTATGAGTGTTATTTTTTTTTTAATTGAAGAGGGCCGGGGGTGGGGGAAAAGCCCCCTAGCTGTTACCTTTTTATTTATTTTTTTTGTCTGGCCACCATGGCCGGAGAAGACGAACGGGAGGGGGGGGTGCCGTGGCCGGAGAGGACGAACGGGAGGGCGGGGGTGGGGAAAACCCCCCATTAATATTTTTTCGGTGGCTTGGCCACCGTGGCCAGGTCACCGCCGGCCACGGCAGCGGCCGTGGCCGGAGAAGACGGCCACGGCCGTGGCCGTGGCCATAGAAGACGAAGGGGGGTGGGGAAAACCCCCCTCAAACTGTCAAATTTTTTTTTTGGTGGCCTGGCCATGGCTGGCCACGGCAGCAGTCGTGGCCGGAGAAGACGAAGGGGGGGGTAGGGAAAACCCCCCCAAACAGTAAATTTTTTTTTGGTGGCCATGCCACGGCACCGGCCGTGGCCGGATAAGAGGGCCACGGCAGCGACCGTGGCCGAAGAAGATGGCCCGGCCGATGCCGTGGCCGGACCCTATTTAAAAAAAAAAAAGAGGATGGGCTTACCTAGGTCGCGAGGGGACACTGCCGGAGTAGGGGGAGCTTCCGCCGGGAGAGAAGATGGGGGCAGCCGGAGGAGCGGACGGACGGGGCTGTGGCTAGGGTAGGGAAAGGAAGAAGAAGAGAAGGGAAGCGGCGGCGGGGGCGGCCCGACAAAGCTTTAAATAGTGGTGATTAGCGACGCAAAATATGCGTCGCTAATCACTCGCTAGTTTATTATTATTATTATTATGGATTAGCGACGCAACAATGCATCGCTAATCCATCGCTACTTTTTATTTTTTAATTTTTTATGCAAAACTTAGCGACGCAACTAATTACGTCGCTAATGAGTCGCTAACTTGGCGACAATGTCCGGTGGGAAAATAATTTTTATTTTCTAGGAAATTGCATCGCAAATGCATCGCAATATTTTTTAATAGTAATAACTGATAAAAATTATATTTTCTGAAAAATAATTGCAATGCATTTATTGCATCGCAATATTTTTTTAATTTTTTTATTACATTTAAATTTCTTAGAAACATTGCGATGCAATAAATGCGTCGCAATATTAAAAATTATTTCTCTTGAAAAAAATTTTTATTTTTTAGGAAATTGCGTCGTAATATTTTTTAAATATTTATAAAAAATTATATTTTCTAAAAATATTACGACGCATATATTGTATCGCAGGTTTTTTATAAATTTTTTTATTACATTTATATTTCTTAAAAACATTGCGACGCAACAAGTGCGTCGCAATATTAAAAATTATTTCTCTGAGAAAATTATTTTTATTTTCTAGGAAATTGTGTCGCAAATGCGTTGCAATATTTTTAATAAATTTATAACTCATAAAATTTATATTTTCTAAAAATAATTGGGACGCATATATGCGTCGCAATATTTTTTAAAAAATTTTTCTTACATTTATTTTTTTAAAAACATTGCGATGCAATGAATGCGTCGCAATATTAAAATTTATTTCTCTGAAAAAATTATTTAAACATTCTAGGAAATTGCATCGCGAATGCGTCGCAATATTTTTTAAATATTTGTAACTGATAAAATTTATATTTTTTTGAAAATAATTGCGATGCAAATAATACGTCGCAATGTTTCTTTAAATTTTTTTAATTATATTTATTTTTCTAAAAAACATTGTGACGCAATACATGCGTCGCAATATTAAAAATTATTTTCTTCGTAAAAATTAATTTTTAGGAAAATACGTCGCAATATTTTTTTAATTATTATAACTGATATAAATTATATTTTTTGAAAATAATTGCGATGAATCTATTGCATCGCAATGTTTTTTTAAATTTTTTTATTACTATTATTTTTCTTAAAAACATTGTGATGCAATATATGCGTCGCAATATTAAAAATTATTTTATCTCGGACCGTGACAATCGGTCCGATCGGCGACGATCCGATGGTTGCCATCGATCCAAGCCCTGATCCCGATCGGCCATGATCGATCCCAGACCGTGGCGATCGGATCGATCGGCATCGATCCGACAGTTGCCATCGATCCAAGCCCTGATCGATCTTGGTCGTCGATGAACGATCTCAGACTGTCGCGATCGATCCAATAGGCGACGATCTGACGGTTGCGATCGATCTAAGCTGTGATCCCTATCGGCCACGACCGATCTCAGACCGTGGCGATCGGTCCGATCGGTGACGATTCGACGGTTGCAATCGATCCAAGCCCTGATCCCGATCGGCCACGACCTATCTTGGACCGTAGCGATCGGACCGATCGGCATCGATCCGACGGTTGCCATCGATCCAAGCCCTGATCAATCCTGGTTGGCGATGAACGATCTCGGACCGTCGCGATCGATCTGATAGGCGACGATCCGATGGTTGCGATCGATCCAAGCCGTGATCCCGATCGGCCACGATCGATCTTGAACCATGGCGATCGGTCTGATCGGCGATGATCCGACGCTTGCGATCGATCGAAGCCGTGATCCTGATCGGCCACGACCGATCTCGAACCGTGGTGATTGGTCCGATCAGCTACGATCTGACAGTTGTGATCGATCCAAGCCCTGATCCCGATCGGCCACGACTGATCTCGGACCGTGGCGATCGGACCGATCGCGTCGATCCAACGGTTGCCATCGATCCAAGCCCTGATTGATCCTGGTCGGCGATGAATGATCTCGGACCATCGCGATCGATCCGATAGGCGACGATCCGACGGTTGCGATCGATCCAAGCCGTGATCCCGATCAGCCACGACCGATCTCGGACCGCAGTGATCGGTCCGATCGGCGACGATCCGACGGTTGCGATCGATCAAAGCCGTGATCCCGATCGGCCACGACCGATCTCGAACCGTGGCGATCGGTCCGATCGGCGACGATCTGACGGTTGCGATCGATCCAAGCCCTGATCCCGATCGGCCACGACCGATCCCAGACTTTAGCGATCGGTCCGATCGCCGACGATCCGACGGTTGCGATCGATCCAATCCCTGATCCCGATCGGCCACGACTGATCCTGGACTGTTGCGATCGGTCCGAGATTGTGACGATCCGACGGTTGCGATCGATCCAAGCCCTGATCCCAATCGACCACGATCGATCCCGGACCGTTGCGATCGATCCAAGATCGCTGATGATCCGATGGTTACGATTGATCCAAGCCCTGATCCCGATCGGCCACGACCGATCCCGGACCGTTGCGATCGGTCCGAGATCGCGGATGATCCGACGGTTGCGATCGATCCGATCGGCGTCGATCCGACGGTTGCGATCGATCCAAGCCCTGATCGATCCCGGTCGGCGATGAACGATCTCGGACCATCGCGATCGATCTGATAGGTGATGATCCGATGGTTTCGATCGTTCCAAGCCGTGATCCCGATCGGCCACGACCGATCCTGAACCGTTGCAATCGGTCCGAGATCGCGGACGATCCGACGGTTGCGATCGATCCAAGCCCTGATTTTCATCGGCCATGACTGATCCCGGACCTTTGCAGCCGGTCCGATCGCCGACGATCCGACGGTTGCGATTGATCAAGCCCTGATCCCGATCGGCCACGACCGATCCCGGACCGTGGTGATCGGTCCGATCACGACGATCCGACGGTTGTGATCGATCCAAGCCCTGATCCCGATCGGCCATGACCGATCCCGGACCGTTGCAATCGGTCCGAGATCGCGACGATCCGACGCTTGCGATCAATCCAAGCCCTGATCCCAATCGGCCACGATCGATCCTGGACCATTGCGATCGGTCCGAGATCGCGACGATCCGACAGTTGCGATCGATCTAATCCCTGATCCCAATCAGCCACGACTGATCTAGGACAGTGGCGATCGGTCCGATCGCTGACGATCCGACGGTTGCGATCGATCCAAGCCCTGATCCCGATCGGCCACGACCGATCTTGAACTGTTGCAATCGGTCCGAGATCGCGATGGTCCGACGGTTGCGATCGATCCAAGCCCTGATCCCGATCGTCCATGACCGATCCCGGACCGTGGTGATCGGTCCAATCGGTGACGATCCGATGGTTGTGATCGATCCAAGCCCTGATCCTAATCGTCCACGACCGATCTCGGACCGTGGCGATCGGACCGATCGGCGTCAATCCAACGGTTGCCATCGATCCAAGCCCTGAGCGATCCTGGTCGGCGATGAACGATCTTGGACCGTCACGATTGATCCGATAGGCGACGATCCGATTGCGATCAATCCAAGCCGTGATCCCGATCGGCCACGACCGATCTCGGACATTTGCAATCCGTCCGAGATCGGCGACAATCCAACGGTTGCGATCGATCGAAGCCGTGATCTCGATCGGCCACGACCGATCTCGGACTATGGCGATCGGTCCGATCGGCGACGATCGACGGTTGCGATCGATCCAAGTCCGGATCCCGATCGGCCACGACCGATCCCGAACCATGGCGATCGGTCCGAGATCGCTGACAATCCGACGGTTGCGATCGATCCAAGCCCTGATCCCAATCGGCCACAACCGATCCCGGACCGTTGCGATCGGTCCGATATCACGGACGATCCGACGGTTGCGATCTATCCAATCCCTGATCCTGATCGGCCATGACCGATCTTGGACAGTGGCGATCGGTCCGATCGCCGACGATCCGATGGTTGCGATCGATCCAAGCCCTGATCCCGATTGGCCACGACCGATCTCGGACCGTGGCGATCGGTCCGATCGCCGATGATTCGATTGTTGCGATCGATCAAGCCCTGATCCCGATCGGCTACGATCGATCTCGGACCGATCGCTATTTAACATAATTAATTTTTTAAAAAACATTGCACAAAGGGTTGCGTCGCAATTTTTAATATTATAATTATTTTAAATAAAAATTAATTTTATTTAAAATAATTACGACGCAACAAGTGCATTGCTAAATTAAAACATAATTTTCCTAATTTTCTGGTTTATGCATCGCTAATGCATCGCTATTTAACATAATTAATTTTTAAAAAAATATTGCGACACACTAAATTGCATCGCAATATTTTTTTTTCATAATTATATTTTATAAAAATTCATTTTATTTAAAATAATTGCGACGCATATATTGCGTCGCTAAATTAAAAATTATTTTTCTAATTTTCTAGTTTATTGCGTCGCTAATGCATCGCTATTTAATATAATTAATTTTTTTAAAAATATTGTGACGCACTGTATTGCATCACAATTTTTTTTTCATATTTATACTTATAAAAATTAATTTTATTTAAAATAATTATGACGTAGTTAGTGCGTTGCTAAATTAAAAATAATTTTTCTAATTTTCTGGTTTATTGCGTCACTAATGCATCACTATTTAACATATTTAATTTTTCAAAAAAAACATTGCGATGCACTAGTTGCATCGCAATATTTTCCTAATATTTATATTTTATAAAAATTAATTTTATTTAAATTATTTGTGACACAATTGGTGCGTCGCTAAATTAAAAATAATTTTTCTAATTTTTGGTTTATTGCGTCGCTAATACGTCGCTATTTAACATATTTAATTTTTTAAAAAACATTGCGACGCAATGAGTTGTGTTGCAATATTTTTTTTTCATATTTATATTTTATAAAAAATTAATTTAAAAATATTGCGACGCATTATTTGCGTCGCTAAATAAAAAAATAATTTTTTTTTATTTTCTGATTTATTGAGTCGCTAATGCGTCGCTAATTGCGTCGTAATGTTTTGTTGTCACGGAGGCGTCGCAAAGTGGTCGCAATTTAGCGACGCAATGATGCGTCGCTAAATTTGCGTCGCTATTTCAGTATTTTCTTGTAGTGTCTCAGGTGACCACCACATGGCCCACCAACTCCTGACGATCATGGACAATGGGATGTTACGAATGTGGCCAGGCCCACTATCGCCTATACGGCCACTACTCCCTGAAAGCGCGCAACAAGGGGACTACGAAAGAGGTATAAAAAGGATAAGTTAGGTTTTTCTGGGACAACTTTTCGAACTATTTTCCAAGGCACTAACTTGACCGTCGGAGGGTCCTCACCAGAAACCCCCGATCCTTGAGGACTTTCTTGCAGGATCGTTATCTAGGAGGTGGGAACAAAAGCTCCGTCGTCACCCGGCGTCAAGAAGACATGTTTTGGCTACAATAGATTGGCGCGCCAAGAAGGGGACACCAGGGAGAATGGAGAGAAGCAGAACATAGTTTGGCACTTCGAGGCTATAGGCCTTTATTCCCTTTCCCTACACGATAAGATGGTGGTGACTCGAGTGGAGGAGGCCTTAGGCGGTGGCCCTGGGAGGCAGTACCAAGAGCTGGAGCAGCCGGACACGAGTCTTCCTCCCCTCCGATCCCTTTCCCCGTCTCGCCATTATCACCCGCGCACGGCGACCGGGTTGATGCTCTCACTGTGCAAGTTCATTCTTTGGTGGCGGCGGTCCAGCACCTGCAGCAGCAGGTGGTAGCTTCGCAGCAAGGGCCCCGGCCCCCTTTCTCCAATGCGGGGGTCGCCCCTTTCAGTCAGCAGTCCACCCACGGAAGAGCTTCCCGCTGGGAGGTCCCCTGCTGATATATCTGTTGGGAATTATATCCTAAAGCCAATCATTTGACGATTGAGCTAATGTAAATAGCATATAAATTGATATATTAATAAAAGTTATTTGGCATTTTATTCATTACAATAACATCTTCTTAATACTCCTGATAGTAATGAAGCCCTTAGGATCTTCTTTCACGATAAAGGAGGATTTATCTTTGAAGGTCCTCAAAAGAGTTCGCGACCAAATGATATACTATGACAGGGCCATAGTACTATCAATTAGAGGACGTTGTATATCATATTTGTTGGTTGTCCTCTTAACCAAGGAGTGTAGAGACACTGGTATGACATACAGGTGAAAGTGTAGGAGTACATTTCACCGAACGTGACTCATTTCCGGATACTCTGATGTCAAGAGTTAATCCGAGAAGATATAGGTATAAGTATCCTTCAGACCTGAAGATCACAACCAGTGACTTGCAAGCAACTCATTGTACTTAGGTGCCGGACCACCTGGATTTCTAATCCAGCTACGAAAGGTTACTGGGTGCAGTCAAGTACTTGTAGTAGTCAGTTGTGGATCAAGATGAAATTTGACCTATCCCGTTAAAAGGAGAAATGCTTGTGTTTCAATTTAGCAAGACCTTGGCCAAGGCACTTCATGTGAAGGTCACATGATCACTAAAATTGAAATCACTATATGGATTTGCTATTTAGAGTTGACAAGCTCTTAAGCATCCTTAGCATTTGTGGTCAAGAGGATGAATTATACGGTAACTATTTCTTAGGGTTCTTGGAGTTTGCTCGGCAACTCTTCGACCTATCCGGACGTCGGGTTCCATTACTAGATGGGCACATCGATTAGTATAGAAAGTTGTTTCTATGCTACCGGCTTAGGTTCGAACCTAGAGAGTCACACGCATAGAAGTTTCCTAGATGATCTATTTGCTGATCAACGATTGAGAATCGTAAATGATTTAATTAATCAATTTGATTGATTGAATTATCTCAATTGGGTTAAGTACAAGTGAATAAGATTCAATTTGGTTTAAGTCTATAAGAAGGACTAATCAATTTCAAATATTGATTTGAAATTAGACTTGATTTGGATTTAAATAGATTCAGGACTAGCCAAATTTGATTTGGGCTAAGACCATGATCCGTGTAGGTTCAATCCAATAAATTCAAATCAGCTTGAACTAAAACCCAAAACTAAACCCCATGTGTGAAAATAGTTTTCTCGCATAAGGATTAAATTTTCATGTAGAATTTAATGTATAACATTAATCTTCTCCAAACAGTTCTATTGGAATTCTAAAATGTTAGAATTTATATGGAATAAATGTGCCTCTTTGAATCAACCACGCGATGGAATTCTAAGTGTTAGAATTCACATCTCTTTGGTTTTCACCGAACATCGGAATTAACCAAATGCCGCATCTCTTTGGTTTTCATCAAACATCAGAATTAACCAAAGGTTGCGTCTCTTTGGTTTTCACCGAACGTTGGAATTAAACAAAAGGTTGCGTCTCTTTGGTTTTAACCGAACGACAAAATTCTAAGTGTTAAAATTGAGCCTATAAATTAAGGTCATTCTTCACCAGAAAGAACACAACACACGATATGTCGTGGATTGAAATTCTAAAAAGTTAGAATAAAAGATCCTGGTGATTCTGGTGTTAGCAGAAGCGTGGTGGATCTTGGAGGAAAATTCAAGTGGAAGGATTTAAGATCAGCAAAGTCATTTTTTCGCGAGCTAGCACTCCTGGGAATCCAATCATTCAGGGCTTCGCATGGACGATACTAGAGGCCGAATGATTGAACGGCTGCAGAGCAATAAGGATTTACCTATTGTTCTTAAGGTAAGCGATTTGATCCCTAGATCTTAAGGCAGGCTTCAAGATAAGTAGTATGACTTGTCATCTTGAAGATCAAGATATGATCTTGATGTTTTTATTTATATGCATATTTTAGATCAAACGATCCTATATATAAGGCAAAGATATGATCTTGATGCATGTTAGATAGATAATATTTAATCTTTAAAATTCCGCATTGATAATTGTTATCAAATTATTAAATATGCATGCCTCCGAGTTTATTTAGCCCTACAAATGGTATTATTGCATGTAAATTAATGCTCCTATTAATTGTGTAATCAAAGCTAAAATGGATCACACTATTTGATCACAGATGGATTAAAAATCCAAATTAACCATTCAACGATCTGTGACATATTGACGTGCCTGTTATGGTTCTTTTATTATTGATGCTTAATCAAAAGATAAATTAAATTGATCTTTGGCATCAAAACATAGATTACATTCACTCTCAAAAGATGTTTTATATTTGATACATATTGATGTTGTATAAAAGTATGATATTTGCATGTTTAGTATAAAACATAGATATGAGATATGATGGCTTGTTGTCTATGTTATGAAACATACAAATATTTATGAGAGTCTTATTTGAATGTCAAATACTTATTCATAATTTTTTTTTAGATATGATCTAAATAGGGAATTATGAGTAGTTGTATAATGCAAGTGATGCATGAATGAAAATATATAAACATGAAATATATTTAATCTTTTGGGTTAGCTAAATCAGGTCCATGATGGGTAAGACCCTAAGTTTTAAATTAAATGGAGTATAAGAGTATTTGATCAAATCTAAATTGATTAGATTAGGTTAAGGATGCTCTAAATCAAATAATAGTTGTAGTTGATCATGTCCATATCTTTGATTAAACCAAATGGATGCAGATTAGGCTACGTGGTTGAGCATGAATCTCTTAGATGGTCAAATCAAATTGGTTAACCATATGATGTCAAAGTGAGTTGGCAAGTTGCTCTAGGATCAACGATCAAATGGTTTTTAATTGGGAGCTACTCGTATTGATGCGTCTTTAACGAGTTAATGACATAGCCCTCCCATCGATCTCACTTACCTGGTCAATATGGTGAACCATTTATGATTCAGATCATTTACCTGATTCGGGTTAACCCATGCCTGTAAGAAATTAGTCTGACTGATTTAAGTGCCACTTAACCTGACTTAATCTTGTTTCATTCTACCGATTTCATAGATTCAGTGGGAGAACTTGATTAGTCAATTTATCTTTAGATTAATTAATCCTCTAAAATTATTAGGTCCTTAAAATAAAATAGTTATATGATAACTAGATCATAGCCTCCTATTAAGGTGAGTGATAATAGTTCGATGTCTTGATAATCATTGGAGACACTCCATGCCTGGTGCTTGTCAACTATCAGAATTATCATTCATTATATGATAAGCACTACAAAAAAATTAAAATATAGCGACGCCAAAATGCATCGCTAATGCATCGCTAAACAAGCTATAGCAACACAATAAAGGCATCGCTAAAATGTTAGTCGCAATTTTAATTTGTCGCAATTATGTCGCTAAACAGCGACTCTCTGCGATGCCCTAAATGCGTCGCAATATATTGCAACGCAGCCTAAATGCATCACTACTTTAAAAATAAATTTTTTAAAAATATTTGCGATGAAAAATCTCGTCACAATTGCGTCTCTAATTAATTTATTTATCTTTTAAAAAAAATTAAAATAAATAATTTTTAATTTTTTTAAATTAATTGCGATGAAAATAGCATCACTAATTTATTTATTTATTTTTTTAAAAAATAAAATTTAATTTAATTTAATTTTTTAAAAAATAATTGCAACACCCCTAAATGCGTCACAATATTGCGACGCATACTAATGCATCGCTACTTTAAAAATAAATTTTTAAAAAATATTTACGATGAAAAATCTTATCGTAATTGCATCATTAATTAATTTATTTATTTTAAAAAAATTAAAATAAAATAATTTTTAATTTTTTAAAATTAATTGCGATGGAAAATAGCGTCGCTAATTAATTAATTTATTTTTTAAAAATAAAGTAAATTAATTTTTAATTTTTAAAGTAAATTAATTTATTTATTAAAAAAAATAATATAAAATTAAACTTCCTAATACAATGTAATTGCTAATACAATTGACCAAAACAATCATTACAAAATTTTCAAAAATAGATAAAAATTTATTTTATTAATTATTTAAAATTTTTATATACAAAACAGAAAAAATAAAAAAAATACATCAAGTAGTGAAAAAAATACATCATGTATCTGCAGGCGGCTGTGGAGGCTGCGGAGGCTGGAATGGACCCTGCGACATGAGACGAACTAAATCCTGCATCTGACGCATCTGCTCTCTCATCTCTACAAGCTCCTTCCGAACCTCCTGGCGAACTTTCTCCGTGATAGATCTCCAATGTTGTATAACTGCTCGGGAGGAATATCGCCAGAACCATGCGAACTGGAGCCCTGATGGAAAAAATATCTGGAAGCTCTAGTGCCCAAACCATAGACCCTACGATCTCGTGGCTGGGCACCAACAGCCTCCAAAAACACACGTCGACTCTCCTCTGGTGAGAGTTCGACGGACGGCCCCCCATCAGTGGAGTCGACCTGCGAAGCCTGAGACTGAAGCTCCTCGACTCGTGCCTTTGAATTATAAAATCAATGATAAATTAATCAATATATAAAGCTGAATAAAATTTTAAAAAGTAAACAAATAAAATATAAAGCTAATTTCTTACCCAACCTTCCATGATCATGTATCGACCCAGGAACCGTCCTTCCTGGTGTGTGTTGCCCTGAATAGACAAAACTCACCAGGATCTCTGCCTTCCTGCTCGGACTACAAAAGCAGAAGAAAGAATATAAATGCAAGTATTTGTAAATGACTAAATTAGTATTTAAATTATTTATGTTTTCTTACCATACGACCTGTGCTTCTGAATAGAAATGGAACCCGCAGTGTGACAGGAGAGGCCCATGCCACGACCGCCCTTCTTAGATCAGCGGTTCATGCTGGCTGATGCGGACCTCCTCATCCATGCCTCGGACTGCCACGCCTGCTGCCAGCTAGCCCAAATACCCTCCGACACATGCCCTGGACGGTCACCCGAACTCCTCCAACGATAAAGCATGTCGGAGTATCGGCGTGCCGCAAGAGCATTCCATGCTGCCCTAATGGCATCATGGATGGTAGGGTCCCACGTAAACTTTTTCTGCATTGAAATAAATAGTTAGTTTCAGAATAAATTAAGATTAGAAAATTTTATATCAGTTATAAAATGTATTTAAAAAGTTTACCTGAAACTCTGAAAAATAAAACTCCCTCATGGCCGCAGATACATGGTGCCAATCGTAGCCACTGGGATCAGCACGGCTCTGAAATATAGAGCTGATCCGGCTCGATATAGTATGCTGCTCAATAAAGCTATTAAAAAAACTAATTAAAATAAGTAATTAACTTAAAAACATAAACATATAGTTACAATTAGTATATACTTACAGCCCATCGGCATCCAATCGAAGTACG
Organism: Calamus simplicifolius; assembly: GCA_900491605.1. Classification (NCBI taxonomy): domain Eukaryota; kingdom Viridiplantae; phylum Streptophyta; class Magnoliopsida; order Arecales; family Arecaceae; genus Calamus; species Calamus simplicifolius. The sequence continues at coordinate 453,296 of UESW01004583.1, read as the reverse complement.
GTGCGACCGACCAAAGAAGAACTCTCAGAGGTCTATGCCGATCGGGTAGAGAAAATACAGGATGAGCGTCGATGTCTGGAGAGGCGGAAGTCCGTGCGTCAGGGCTGATAGTGGGATGTGACGCAGCAGAGCTATGTCCGTCAGGGGTAGATCTACCTCGGTCCGTCATACTGTAAATACTAAAGATTAATGCAACGCAATATAATTATGAATAATTAATAAATATACAAAAATTTAACACTTATAAAAATAAATCAAATTGAATGAACCTATATCTTTAATCAGTGTCATTTGTTTCATGAAATGTTGGTTCAATATCCGATGTCGTATCGGACTGTGATTCAGTTTCATTATCATCGGAAGGAAACCGAACATTTGCATCCTCAATTTCTTGGACATCACCATTTGGATCTCTAAGTGATGTTTCAGGAGCCTTTGTGTCGTCCTCAATTGCATGCATTTCCATCTCATCCTCTTGAAATGCAGGGCACTCAGTTGATTGACTTGATGAACTCTCATCTAATATGATTGTTGAACGTGGAACGATTTTAGAAACAGCCCACCAATCTCACTTGTCGTTGCGCAAACTTGGATATCCGCAGTAAAACACTTGCTGAGCTTGGGATGCAAGAATGAATGGTTTATATTTCTGCAATCTTCGTCGATGGTTTACTTCAACTAGATTGTAGTCGTTATGAACCCTTTTACCGACAGGAATTGTCGGATCAAACCAATCACAACGAAACAATACAGTTCGTTTCATAGGCCAACCGGGATATCCAACTTCGACCACCTCTACTAACTTTCCTTAATAATCCTGCATATTTGCTCTAGCACTTTCTCCTTTAACACATACGCCCCAATTCTGCGTCCCTCTTGAAGATGCTAGTCATTCAATTTGAAATTTGTATCCATTAACAAAATAGCCAGTATAGGTAGTTACGGTCTTCAATGGCCACTACGCTAGACATTTAATGAAAATATTGTCGGTTGTGAACCATGGACCATTTACCTATAAATTAATAAGCTATTCACAATCAATTCAAAAAATAAAAGCCATTATTGTAATTGATTGAGTGATAGTACTCACAAATTCATAAAACCAATAAGCCTCAACTTCTGGCCAATGGCATTGTGTCTATCATAATACATCCTTAAGGGATTATAACAATTAAAACTTCTGTTAGCAATTAAATAGTATGGTATTTTACAATTTAAAGTAGAAGTTCTAATTAAGCAATTAATGAAGTGTACATATACTTACTCAATGTATGGGTCGACTTCTCTACAGTTCATTAGGATGTAATAATGTGCTGCATTATACTCCACATCGCTTAATTGTCTTGACTTCTGCCTCCCAAATGAATGGCCGATACTTTTAAATATTGATATTCTACCATCAGTAGGTTCTCCTTCGTCCACACATATGTCATCGTTACGACCAAGATTGCGGGTCCTCGTATGAACGTGACCCTCAAAGTAATGCGAGGCAAAAGCTGAAACTTCTTCAACCAAGTGTGCATTGCATATAGAACCTTCAACCCTTGCCTTATTCCACACATTATTTTTTAACTTCTTAAGATACCTATATGTAAAGTTGAAAATATAAATAAACCAACTTCCTCACATAAATAAAATAATATTTGAAATGTCAACATGTATTACTGATTTGGGTGTTTACCTCTCGAAAGGATACATCCAGCGATACTGCACGGGACCAGCTATACGTGCTTCGTATGGCAAGTGAACCGGTAAATGCTCCATTGAGTCAAAAAAACTTGGAGGAAATATTCGCTCCAGCTTGCATAAAATAATTGAAATTTCCTCCTCAAGCCTTTCCATGGATGCAGAAGTAATGACTACAGCAGATAACTCCTTAAAGAACAAGCTGAGCTCTGTCAATGCCTTCCACACATGTTGCGAAAGCAACTCACGAAAAGCTATGGGCAATAACCATTGCATGAAAACATGACAGTCATGACTCTTCATGCCAAACAACTTGAGCTTATGCATGTCCACACACCTACCGATATTTGAAGCATAACCATCAGAAAATTTTAATCCTCTAATCCAGTTACATAAAACTTCTCGTAAATTTTTGTCAAGAGTGTAACAGGCTTTAGGATAGGTCCCGTCAGCATTCCTTCTCAAATCACCTCTTCTGCAATACTGATTAAGCTCTTCTCTCGACTTTGCAGTGTCTTTGGTTTTTCCGGGATGTTTAGTACCGTGTTAAATATGTTATCAAAGAAATTTTTCTCAATATGCATAACATCCAAGTTGTGCCGGATGAGATTCTCCAATTTGCTATTAATTATGGAGGAAGCATTCATATATCACAGTAACTTCGAATCTGAAGTTTCACTATATCAAATTGCTGCAATTCATCTGCATTTTTAGTTGCTAAACGAGCTATGATCATTTTGATTCATGATATCGATTTGATTTGGATTTTGATTGGTTGGTATTAGAATTATGAGGAATTATATCAAATTATGGTTTGCTATAATCAAATTTCTTTCAATTGAAGAACATGAAATTCATAATTTTTTTTGTACTAAATTGCTAAGAAAATGATTGTGACAATTATTTAAAAACTAAATATTGAATAAAATTTGCTTAAGCCAAAATATAACAGTATATAATAAAGAAATATAAATTCATTAAAAATTTAATCATTTAAACTATCAAAACCATATAAATTGCATGATAAGCATTCTAATAATAATATATCATGAACAATATTTCAAGAAATAAACAGATTCGATAACACAAGACATTTATAAATCTAAATATATGAAATTTAAATATATCAAATATTATGCAAATTTCAAATTATGCATTACAAGATTATAGATTACATGCAAATTTCTCTAATATTTCATGTAAAATTGAGTTCATAAACATAATAAATTAAAAAAATCATAATAAATGAGAAAAAAACCCACCCCCTTTTTTTTTAAAAAAATGGTGACCTGGCCACCGTCGGCCACGGCCGGGCCTGCGACCAAGGTCACGGCCGCGTCGTGGCCGAAGACGCAGGGGTGGGGGAAAAACCCCACCCCGACCCCTTTTTTTTTAAAAAAAACGGTGGTCGGCCACAGCCGCGGCCGTGGCCTCAAGGGTGGGGGAAAAACCCCACCCGACACCTTTTTTTTAAAAAAAAAGGTGGCCTGGCCACCGTGGCCAGGCCACCGCGCCATGGCGGCTGCCGTGGCCGTGGCCTCAGGGGTGGGGGAAAAACCCCACCCCAACACCTTTTTTTTTTAAAAAAAATAGTGGCCTGGCTACTGTAGCCAGGCCATTGGCCGCCGCCGTGGCTGTGGCCTCAGGGGTGGGGGAAAAACCCCACCCTGACACCTTTTTTTTTAAAAAAATGGTGGCCACCGTTGGCCAGGCCGCAGCTGTGGCCTGAGACAACGGCCACGGCCCCGCCGTGGCCGTGGCCTCAGGGGTGGGGGAAAAACCCCACCCCGACGAGGGGGGGGCAGGGGAGGGGCTTACCTCAATTTAGGACGCCGCCGGTGGGTTCCTTGCACTGGGGGAGGGGGCGGGAGGAGCTGGAGGAGGGGACGCCGCTTAAGGGTTAGGGCAAGAAGAGGAAGAAGAAGAGGCCGGGGGGGCGTGACTCAGGTTTTATATTAGGGATTAGCGATGCAATTTTGCATCGCTAATCCCTTGCTAATTTTTTTTAATATAATATGGATTACCGACGCAATTATGCATCGCTAATCCGTCGCTAATTTGGCCGGTGGTAATTTTTTTTTTTTCTAAGAAAATTAGCAACGCAAATAATTGCATCGCTAATGCGTCGCTATTTTTGTGGCAATAACCGAATTTTTTTTATTTTCTGGGAAAATTAGTGACGCAAATAATTGCGTCGCTAATGCATCGCTATTTTGGCAAAAACAGAAATTTTTTTTTATTTTCTAGGAAAATGCATCGCTAATGCGTCTCTAAATAGCGACTCAATTAATTGCGTCGCTGAATTAACAAATTTTTTTATTTTCTAGATATTTGCATCGCTAATGCATCGCTAAATAGCGACGCAATTAAGTTGCGATCAATCTGATCGGCGATTATCGATCTCGGACAATTGCGATCAATCCGATTGGCAATGATCCGACGGTTGCGATCGATCGAAGCCATGATCCTGATCGGCGATGATCGATCTCGAACCATTGCGATCAATCCGATCGCGATGATCCAATGGTTGCGATCGATCGAAGCCATGATCCCGATCGGCGATGATCGATCTCGAACCGTTGCGATCAATCGATCGGCGACGATCCGACGGTTGCGATCGATCGAAGCCATGATCCCGATCGCGATGATCGATCTCGACCGTTGCGATCAATCCGATCGGCAACGATCCGATGGTTGCGATCGATCCAAGCCATGATCCCGATCAGCGATGATCGATCTCGGACCATTGCGATCAATCCGATCGGTGATGATCCGACGGTTGCGATCGATCCAAGCCATGATCCGATCGCGATGATCGATCTCGGACCGTTGCGATCAATCCGATCGGCGATGATCCGATGGTTGCGATCGATCGAAGCCATGATCCCGATCGGCAATGATTGATCTCGGGCCATTGCGAACAATCCGATCAGCGACGATCCGACGGTTGCGATCGATCCAGGCCATGATCCTGATTGGCGATGATCGATCTCGGACCGTTGCGATCAATCCAATCGGCAATGATCCGATGGTTGCGATCGATCGAAGCCATGATCTTGATCGGCGATGATCGATCTCGGACCATTGCGATCAATCCGATTGGCGACGATCCGACAATTGTGATCGATCCTAGCCATGATCCCGATCGGCAATGATCGATCTCGGACCATTACAATCAATTTGATCACGATGATCCGACGGTTGCGATCGATCTAAGCCATGATCTCGATCGGCAATGATTGCTCTCGGATCGTTGCGATCAATCTGATCGGTGACACTTCGATGGTTGCGATCGATCGAAGCCATGATCCTGATCGACGATGATCGAACTCGGACCGTTGCGATCAATCCGATCGCGACGATCCGACGATTGCTATCGATCGAAGCCATGATCCAGATCGGCGATGATCGATCTCGGACCATTGCGATCAATCCGATCGGCGATGATCCGACAGCTACGATCGATCGAAGCCATGATCCCGATCGACGATGATCGATCTCGGACCGTTGCGATCAATCCGATCGGCGATGATCCGATGGTTGCGATAGATCAAAGTCATGATCCCGATCGGCGATGATCGATCTCGGACTGTTGCGATCATCCGATCGGCGACGATCCTACGTTGCGATCGATCCAAGTCATGATCCCGATCGGCGATGATCGATCTCGGACCGTTGCGATCAATCCATTGGGCGACGATCCGACGGTTGCGATCGATCGAAGCCATGATCCCGATCGGTGATGATCGATCTCGGACCATTGCAATCAATCCGATCGGCGACGATCCGACGGTTGCTATCGATCCAAGCCATGATCCGATCGGCGATGATCAATCTCGGACCGTTGCAATCAATCCGATCGGCAATGATCCGACGGTTACGATCGATCCAAGCCATGATCCCGATCGGCGATGATCGATCTCGGACTGTTGCGATCAATCCATGGGCGACGATCCGACGGTTGTGATCGATCCAAGCCATGATCCCGATCGCCGATGATCAATCTCGGACCGTTGCGATCAATCCGATTGCGATGATCCGATGGTTGCGATCGATCCAAGCCATGATCCCGATCGGCGATGATCGATCTCGGACCATTGCGATCAATTCGATCGACGACAATCCGACGATTGCGATCGATCGAAGCCATAATTTCGATCGGCGATGATCGATCTCGGACCATTGCGATCAGTCCGATCGGCGATGATCCGACGGTTGCGATCGATCGAAGCCATGATCCCACTCGGCAATGATCAATCTCGGACCGTTGCGATCATCCGATCGGCTACGATCTAAGGGTTAATCGATCCAAGCCATGATCCTGATCGGCGATGATCGATTTTGAATCGTTGCGATCAATCCGATCGGCGACTATCCGACGGTTGCGATCGATCCAAGCCATGATCCTGATCGGCGATGATCGATCTCAGACCATTGCGATCAATTCGATCGATGACGATCCAACGGTTGCGATTGATCCAAGCCATGATCCCGATCGGCGATGATCAATCTCGGACTATTGCGATCAATCCAATCGCGATGATCCGATGGTTGCGATCGATCGAAGCCATGATCCCAATCGGCGATGATCGATCTCGGACCGTTGTGATCAATCCGATCGGCGACGATCTGACGGTTGCGATCGATCCAAGCCGTAATGATCCTAATCGGTGATGATCGATCTCGAACCGTTGCAATCAATCCAATCGGCGACGATCCGATGGTTGCGATCGATCCAAGCCATGATCCCGATCGGCGATGATCGATCCGATGCTTGTACCAAAATTAATTTCTTTAAAATAATTGTGACGCATTTCATTGCGTCGTAATGTTTTATTTTTAATTTTTTTATCTTTTAATTATATTTTATAAAATTTAATTTTTTTTAAAAAATTACGATGCATTATTTGCATTGCTAAATTAAATTATTTTTTAAAATTTCTGATTTATTACATCGCTAATGCATCGCTATTTAACATAATTAATTTTTTAAAAAAATTACGATGCACTGAATTGCGTTGTAATATTTTTTTCATAATTATATTTTATAAAAATTAATTTTTCTTCAAAAAATTGCGACGCACCTTGTGACGTCGCAATGTAGCGACTCATTTTATTTGTGTCGCTACATTGCGATGCATTTCGATGCATCGCAATGTTTTATTTTTAATTTTTTTATAAAATTTATTTTTTTAAAAAAATTGTGATGCAATACTTGCATCGCTAAATTAAAAATTTTTTTTAAAATTTTTTGGTTTATTGCGTCGCTAATGCGTCGCTATTTCACATAATTAATTTTTTTATAAAATTGCAACGCACTGAATTGGGTTGCAATATTTTATTTTTAAATTTTTTTTATAAAATTTATTTTTTTAAAAAAATTACGATGCAATACTTGCATCGCTAAATTAAAAATTAATTTTTTTTTAATTTTTTGATTTATTGCATCGCTAATGCATCGCTATTTAACATAATTAATTTTTTTAAAAAAATTATGACGCATTGAATTGCGTCACAATATTTTATTTCATAATTATATTTTATAAAATTTAATTTTTCTTAAAATAATTGAGACGCACCTAGTTGCGTCGCAATGTAGCGACTCATTTTTTATGCGTCGCTAAATTGTGACGCATCTAGTGGCATCGTAATTTTTAAATTTTAATTTTTTTTAAATTTTAATTATATTTTATAAAATTTAATTTTTTTTAACAAATTGAGATGCATTACTTGCGTCGCTAAATTAAAAATTAATTTTTTTAATTATCTGGTTTATTGCTTCGCTAATGCGTCGCTAAAAAGCGATGCACTATTTGCGTCGCTAAATTAAAATTTATTATTTTTAATTTTTGAGCTATGCATCGCTATTGCGTCGCTATTTAGCAACGCAACAGTTGTGTCACTAAATTAACAAATTTTTTAATATTTTAATGTTTTGCGTTGCTTTGAGTCGCTAAATAGCGACGCAGGTTTCTGGGGTCGCTAATTGCATTGCTATTTTTTGTTGTCATTGAGGCGTCGTAATTTGATCGCAATTTAGCGACGCAAAGATGCGTAGCTAAATTTGCATCGCTATTTTAGTATTTTTTTGTTGTGAGTCAGCGTAACTATTAAATAGACAGTCAGGTGGGCCATAGGTTGCACTGATTATATCATTTAATGGTTGGACCTAACCAGAACTTTCAGTGGAGGCACTTCATGCCTGCTGAAGAGGTACATGGGGCAAAACTGAACACTAAGAATTGTTTGGGAAACAATTGGTTTTGAACCTACTCTTAGATGCATATGGGTTAGCCAAGCTTCACTTGGGCCTGTATGTAGTTTATGTAGATCTTAGTGCCCGCTAAAGAATTAAGAATAATTCTTCGAATTGGGGTGTAGAGGCTGCCAATTTGAACAAAATAGTGGAAGAATCTTTAGACTAAAGTCCAAGTCTTTAGACTGAATCAATTTATATACTAATAAACTTTAGTTTTTCCTTATGCAGAACATGGCCACTAATTTATCATTAAGGTCCCTATTGGATAGTGACAAGTTGAATGGTTCCAATTTCAATAGCTGGTTCAGAAAACTTAAGATCGTCCTTGAGCATGAGAGGATTCTATATATTCTGAATAATCCTGCACCAAAGATACCTGATGCAAACACCCAAAGTTCTGAGAGAGACACTTATCAGAAGTGGCTCAATGATAGAACTAGCGTGCGTTGTATCATGCTAGCAGCAATGAACGATGAATTCGGTCGCCGGTTCGAGAATGCTCAGCCAGAAGAAATCATTCAAGCGTTGAATGAATCTTTCGGCACACCCGACGATGTTGAAAGGCACAAGACTAGTTGTGCTATTTTCAATGCTCGAATGAGGGATGGATCTCCTGTCACTGATCATGTATTGTACATGATCGAGAAGATAGAACTCCTAAGCAAGCTCGGCTTTCCCTTACATGAGCAGTTGGGAAAAGATGCGATCCTGAATTCCTTGCCTCCATCCTTCCGACCTTTCCTTACTCATTTTCGAATGACAAAGCCTGCAGTCAACTACCACGGTTTGTTGGGGTTGTTACAGAACTTTGAGAAGGATAACCAGCTCTCTAAGGGTTTGGTTAATGTGGTTGAAGGATCTAAGGTAGGGCGTAAACCCTTTGGGAAAGGGAAGAAGAAAAAGAATAATAAAAAGGTGCAACATGCTAGGACATCTATAAGGGGTCAGATGCAGAAGAAGAAAGTTGATAAAAGTCAAGCTGAATGCTTTCACTGCAAGATGCAAGGGCACTGGAAGAGGAACTGTCCTCTTTACATTGCCACACTTGATCCAAACAGGCCAAAGAAGAAAAAGGAGCAAGATGTTGCTCAACAAGGTATTTATATGATAACACCTTGTAATTTTTCTGTATATGATAATCAGACCTGGGTATTGGATACCGGGAGTCCTTTTAACATTTGCAATTCATTGCAGGGACTACAGGTCACCAGAAGATTTGAGGACAATGAAAGATTCCTTAATGTCGGCGATGGAAGATTAGTTCCAGTTCTGGCATTAGGAGTTCTTGAAATAGTTTTCAATAGAAATGTCATTATACTAAATGATTGTCATTTTTGCCCAACGTTCTTGTTGAACGTAATTTCTGTAGGCCTTCTGGCCAAAAGTATTATGAAATTTCAATAAAGGATGTTACTTTGAATATCATTATGAATGGAGTCACTGTAATGACTGGGCATTTATCTAATGGCATTTATATATTATCACAGCCTGTGAATGTAGTGTACAAATCAAGTAAGCGCCCTAGAACAACTGATGTCACAGATATTTATCTTTGGCACCATCGGCTGGGTCATATCAATAAGAACAGATTAAACAGGTTAACTCAGGAGGGCATCCTTCGAGTTGATGATTGTGAATCATTAACTACCTGTGAATCATGTCTTCTTGGTAAAATGACCAAGTCATCTTTTACTGGAAAAGGTGAAAGAGCCAAAGAGCTATTGGGTCTAGTACATACTGATGTATGTGGACCAATGAGCACTTGTGCCAAAGGTGGATATTACTACTTCATTACTTTTACAGACGACCTTTCTAGGTTCGGTTATGTCTATCTTATGCGACATAAATCTGAATCGTTTGAAATGTTCAAACTATATCATAAAGAAGTAGAAAAACAAACAGGAAAATGTATTAAGACCCTTCGATCAGATCGAGGAGGCGAATACCTTTCCAATGAATTTGTGACATATTTAAGGGAGAATGGATTCTCTCCCAATGGACTCCTCCTGGAACACCGCAACATAACGGTGTGTCGGAAAGAAGGAATCGAACTCTGTTAGACATGGTTCGGTCCATGATGGGTTTTGCAAGCTTGCCAATATCATTTTGGGGATACGCATTAGAATCAGCTTGTCATATTCTTAATAAGGTTCCAAGTAAGTCTGTTTCTAAAACTCCACATGAGATGTGGTATGGACATAAACCGGTTATTACCTATCTGAGAGTCTGGGGGTGTCCGGCTTATGTGAAACGTGCAAAATCAGACAAACTTGAACCCAAATCTGACAAATATTTTTTCATCGGCTATCCGAAAGAAACCAAAGGATATTACTTCTACAATACTGAAGAACAAAAGTTGTTCATTAGTAATAGAGCAGTTTTTCTTGAAAAGGAGTTCCTTAGTGAAGGAACAAATAGCTCTAATGTTGAACTTGAGGAAGTTCATCAAGTAGAAGGAACAACACAAACCAGTGAACCCTTAGAATCTGAGTTGATTAGATCAAACTCAAAACCCATTTTAGATGCACCATTAAGGCGATCTGGTAGAGTACCACATCAACCGGACAGATACTTAGGTTTCTTGGTCCAGAACGATGATCCTGTTGAACTCGATGAGAACAACGAGGATCCGATCACCTATATGGATGCTATGCAAAGGACTGACTCTAATAAATGGCTTGATGCCATGAAATCCGAACTTGATTCCATGAAGGACAATAATGTATGGACATTAGTTGACCCACCGAAGGGATAAAACCCATAGGGTGTAAGTGGGTTTTCAAGAGGAAAAGAGGCGCAGACGGAAAGGTAGAGACCTATAAAGCACGTCTGGTTGCCAAGGGGTATCGTCAACGTTATGGTATTGACTATGACGAAACGTTTTCTCCTGTGGCAATGCTGAAATCCATTCGGATTATGCTAGCTATAGCAGCACACTTCGATTATGAGATTTGGCAGATGGATGTTAAAACCGCTTTTCTAAATGGTGATTTAGAAGAACAGGTGTATATGATACAGCCTGAAGGTTTTATATCTGAAGACGAGTCTAAAGTGTGCAGGCTACAGAAGTCTATTTATGGACTTAAGCAAGCATCTAGGAGTTGGAACATACGATTTGATAAAGTGATCAAATCTTATGGCTTTATTAAGAATAAAGAAGAACCTTGCATTTATAAATGGGCTAACGATTCTGTTATTGTATTTCTTGTATTATATGTGGATGATATTCTCTTAATCGGGAATGATATCCCTGCATTACAAGGAATAAAGACATGGTTATCATCACAATTCTCCATGAAAGATCTGGGAGAAGCATCATACATCCTAGGGATGAAGATCTATAGAGATAGATCTAAGAGGATGCTTGGTTTATCCCAATCTACGTACATTGACACAGTGCTAAAGAGGTTTAGCATGGAGAATTCCAAGAAAGGCTATCTTCCGATAGGCCATGGAATTCATCTTTCTAAGAAGGATTGTCCGACAACTCCTAATGAAAGAGAACGTATGAGTCGAATTCCATATGCTTCGGCAGTAGGATCGATTATGTACACCATGACATGTACAAGACCAGATGTGGCATACTCACTAGGAGTAGTGAGTAGATACCAATCTGATCCAGGAGAAAAACACTGGCAAGTTGTTAAGACAATCCTTAAGTATTTGAGAAATACTAAGGACCAGTGGTTAGTCTATGGAGAGTCTGATTTGAAACTTGTTGGATATACTGATTCCAGTTTCCAATCAGATCATGATGATAGCAAAAGTGTATCGGGTTTCGTGTTTATCCTAAATGGTGGAGCTGTTTGCTGGAAAAGTTCCAAGCAACATACAGTGGCATTCGCATCAGATGGACCAGTCCTGTTGTACAGTGACAGTACTGGTGCCATAGCTCAAGCAAAGGAACCACGAGCACAGCGCACCAAGCACATACTGCGCCGGTTTCATCTTATTCGAGAGATTGTAGACCGAGGTGACATAAATCTTCAGAAGATTGATGGAAAGGAAAACCTAGGTGACCCATTTACTAAAGCACTCAGCATCAAGGAGTTTGACACTATAAGTTGAAGATGGGTATTAGATACTGTAATGAGTGGCTTTAGGCTAAGTGGGAGTTTGTTGGGAATTGTATCCTAAAGCCAATCATTTGATGATTGTGCTGATGTAAATTGTATATAAATTGATATATTAATAAAAGTTATTTGGCAGTTTATTCATTACAAGAACATCTTCTTAATACTCCTGATAGTAATGAAGCCCTTAGGATCTTCCTTCACGATAAAGGAGGATTTATCTTTGAAGGTCCTTAAAAGAGTTCGCGACCAAATGATATACTATGACAGGGCCATAGTACTATCAATTATAGGACGTTGTATATCATATTTGTTGGTTGTCCTCTTAACCAAGGAGTGTAGAGACACTGGTATGACATACAGGTGAAAGTGTAGGAGTACATTTCACCGAACGTGACTCATTTCTGGATACTCTGCTGTCAAGAGTTAATCCGAGAAGATATAGGTATAAGTATCCTTCAGACCTGAAGATCACAACCAGTGGCTTACAAGCAACTCATTGTACTTAGGTGCCGGACCACCTGGATTTCTAATCCAGCTACGAAAGGTTACTGGGTGCAGTCAAGTACTTGTGGTAGTCAGTTGTGGATCAAGATGGAATTTGACCTATCCCGTTAAAAGGAGAAATGCTTGTGTTTCAATTTAGCAAGACCTTGGCCAAGGCACTTCATGTGAAAGTCACATGATCACTAAAATTGAAATCACTTTATGGATTTGCTGTTTAGAGTTGACAGGCTCTTAAGCCATCCTTAGCATTTGTGGTCAAGAGGATGAATTATACGGTAACTATTTCTTAGGGTTCTTGGAGTTTGCTCGGCAACTCTTCGACCTATCCGGACGTCGGGTTCCATTGCTAGATGGGCACATCGATTAGTATAGAAAGTTGTTTCTATGCTACCGGCTTAGGTTCGAACCTAGAGAGTCACACGCATAGAAGTTTCCTAGGATGATCTATTTGCTGATCAACGATTGAGAATCGTATATGATTTAATTAATCAATTTGATTGATTGAATTATCTCAATTGGGTTAAGTACAAGTGAATAAGATTCAATTTGGTTTAAGTCTATTAGAAGGACTAATCAATTTCAAATATTGATTTGAAATTAGACTTGATTTGGATTTAAATAGATTCAGGACTAGCCAAATTTGATTTGGCTAAGACCATGATCCATGTAGATTCAATCCAATAAATTCAAATTAGCTTAAACCAAAACCCAAAACTAAACCCCATGTGTGAAAATAGTTTTCTTGCATAAGGATTAAATTCTCATGCAGAATTTAATGTATAACATTAATCTTCTCCAACAGTTCCGTTGAAATTCTAAATGTTAGAATTTATATGAAAAAAATGTGCCTCTTTGAATCAACCACGCGATGGAATTATAAGTGTTAGAATTCACATCTCTTTGGTTTTCACCAAACGTTGGAATTAACCAAACGCCGCGTCTCTTTGGTTTTCACCAAATGTCGGAATTAACCAAAGGTTACGTCTCTTTAGTTTTTACCGAACGTCGGAATTAAACAAAAGGTTATGTCTCTTTGGTTTTAACCGAACGACAAAATTCTAAGTGTTAGAATTGAGCCTATAAATTGGAGGACATTCTTCACTAGAAAAGAACACAACACACGATATGTCGTGGATTGAAATTCTAAAAAGTTAGAATAGAAGATCCTGTGATTCTGGTGTTAGCGGAAGCGTGGTGGATCTTAGAGGAAAATTCAAGTGGGAGGATTCAAGATCAGCAAAGTCATTTTTCCGTGAGCTAGCACTCCCGGGAATCCGATCATTCAGGGCTTCGCGTGAACGATACTAGAGGCCGACGATTGAATGGCTGCAGAGCAATAAGGATTTACCTATTGTTCTTAAGGTAAGCGATTTGATCCCTAGATCTTAAGGCAGGCTTCAAGATAAGTAGTATGACTTGTCATCTTGAAGATCAAGATATATCTTGATGTTTTTATTTATATGCATATTTTAGATCAAACGATCCTATATATAAGGCAAAGATATGATCTTGATGCATGTTAGATAGATTAATATTTAATCTTTAAAATTCCGCATTGATAATTGTTATCAAATTATTAAATATGCATGCCTCGGAGTTTATTTCTCCCTACAATATCTCCCCTGGCCGTCATTGCCGAGAGGCTTCTAAAAGACCACGGTCTCCTTCCCATCATTCTGACAACTCCCGTAGGCAACAGCAGGGGAAGGAGGCCGAGCAAGGACCTCGTTACTGCCACAACCCATCCCCGTCCTTGGGATCGTCGAGAAAAGGGTCTTTCGATGTGTGTATCGCCCGCCGGGCTAAGCGACGCCTTAAGAAGTATAATCAGCAGCTGGAGGAGCTCAGCCACAGGGTTACTAACCCGCTGAAGGCAGACTATGACAGACGTCCTCCCCTGTCTCGCCGCATAATGGAGGAACCAATCTCCACCCGCTTCTGCTTGCCCCAACTGGACCCTTATGATGGCACTACTGACCCCTTAGACCACTTGGAAAGCTACAAGGTCCTTATGCAGGTCCAGGGAGCAATCGATTCTCTCCTATGCATTGCCTTTCCTGCCACCCTTCGGAAGGCAGCGTGGGCTTGGTATTCCTGACTGCCTCCATGAAGCATTAACTCTTTCTGACAACTGGAGAGGGCTTTTTTTCCATATTCAATGCCTGCCGAAAAATTCCACGGGTGGCCGACAACCTGTTCACCATCCAGCAGAAGAGTGGCGAGTCACTGAAAGATTTCATAGCTCAGTTCAAGAAAGCCGCACTGGAGGTGTACAACCTTGATAATTCTATTGCTACTTTGGCTTTGAAGTGAGGGCTTCGGCCCTCCCGCTTTGCGTACTCCCTAGATAAGAAGCCACCAAACTCCTATGCTAAGCTGCTGGGCCGAGCGCACAAATACATCCGTGCCAATGAAGCCGACTCTTCCAGGAGCGAGACGGATGGGGGCCTCAACAAGAAACAAGCCCGAGCTGCATCCGATAGGCCACAGCAGGAGAGACCTAAGCCCCCCGCCGACCCGACAACCGGCCAAGAGCTCTCGTTCCTAGGGAGGGGATCCGTACCCCTCTGCTCGCTCCGATATCCCACATCTTGATGGAGATCAAAGGTGAGCCTTTCCTTCAGCGCCCCCCTCCTCTGAAGCCTAGAGTCTCCCGTGACAAAAATCTTTATTGTCATTTTCATCGGATCATGGGCATGACACGGAGAGTTGCAGCCAGCTCAAAAAGGCAATCGAGGACCTCGTTCAACAGGGCTATCTCGGCAAGTTTGTCCGGAGGGTGAACCCGACTGCTCCGGGCCTATCTACACTTCCGCTTTCCCAGGCTGAAGTCAATAATGCCTCGACTAAGAAGACGGTAGCTATGATCTCCTGGAGGGCCGGCGGTCCGCATAAGAAGTTCAGGGGGGAAGAAGTAGAGCTTGTAATCCCTTTCTTTGAAAGGAAATTAGAGGGGGTGAGTAATCCAAATGATGATAGTGTTGTTGTTTCCATGACAGTTGTGAAACACCCTGTAAAAAGGATACTGGTTGATAGTGAAGTTCGGCTGATATTTTGAGTTACGATGCCTTTGTTCGTATGAACTTGTCCCATGACTCCCTTCGGCCCGTTGCCACGCCCCTCATGGGTTTCACTGGAGATTTTATAAAGGTAGAAGGGGAAATTACTCTCCCGGTTATGGCAGGGATGGTGCCTCGTCAAAAGACGATCATGGTGAAGTTCCTAGTGGTGCGGGTTCCTCTGGCCTACAATGCCATCCTGGGCAGGCCTGGATTAAACATGTTGGATGCCATTATCTCCACCAAGAGGTTGCTTGTAAGGTTCCCAACCAATAAAGGTGTAGGGGAGATGCGTGGAGAGAGGAACCTCTTGTCTCTCTGCTACCACACGGCGCCTAGCCCTCGAGAGATGCCAACCCTGCCGATGGCCGAGCTGGTGGACCCCAAGACTCAGAGAAGAGGGGAGAGCCAGCTGAGCATTTATTGACTTTCCCCTTAGGGGAAGACCCAGCGAAGACCGTTCGAGTGGGATCGCTGCTACTCGAGGAGGCGAAGTCTCAGCTCCTCACCTTCCTTCAAGCTAACTCAGATGTGTTCGCCTAGTCGGCCTCGGACATGCCAGACATTCCCTCTGAGGTAATTACTCACAAGCTCAGCCTCAATCCACAGTGTCAGCCAGTCCGGCAGAAGAAGAGAAGTTTTGTGCCCGAGGGGAAGAAGGCTGTTGACGAGGAGGTCCGTAAGTTGTTGACGGCCGGCTTATCCGGGAAGTACACTATCCCGACTGGCTCGCCAATGTCGTCATGGTTCGCAAGGCCAATGGAAGGTGGAGATATGTGTTGATTTCACCTATCTCAACAAGCGTGTCCCAAAGACAGTTTCCCACTGCCCAGAATTGATCAATTGGTGGACACTACGTCAGGTCACGAGATCCTCAGCTTCATGGATGCCTTTTCGGGATACAATCAGATTAAGATGGACCGACGTATAAAGAGGCCACCTCTTTTGTGACCGAGAAGGGCACTTACTGCTACAAAGTAATGTCATTTGGGTTAAAGAATGCAGGAGCTACATATCAAAGACTGATGAATAGGGTCTTCGAAAATCAAATTGGATGCAATATGGAGGTTTACATGGATGATATGCTGACTAAAAGCATCCGCACTGACGACCACATTGCCAACATGGAAGAGACCTTTGAAAACCTTCGCCATTGTCAGATGAAGTTGAATCCGTGGAAGTGTACCTTTGGGGTCATGGCTGGCAAATTTCTTGGCTTTATGGTGACTCAGCGGGGAATAGAGGTGAACCCAGACAAGATTCAAGCCATCCTTGATATGAGGCCCCCAGCGAATAAAAAGGAGATTCAGTGCTTGACGGGGCAGGTGGCGGCTTTAAGCCGCTTCTTGTCAAAGTCCGAGAAAGGTGTTTACCCTTCTCGGAGTGGAGAAGAGCTTTTCCTTTACCTGGCAGCCTCGGCCGAGGCCGTGAGCTCCGTGCTTGTCCGCGCCGATGCCGACAGGGCTCAGAAGCCCGTCTACTATATCAGCAAAGTGCTCCATGACGCCGAGACCAGGTACTCTCGCACCAAAAGGATTATTTTTGCACTAATCGTCTCTGCTCAGCATCTCAGGCCCTACTTTCAAGCCCACTCGGTGGTGGTGCTCACAGACCAGCCACTTAGAGCTATTCTATCTCGGCCCGACACTTGGGCCGGCTAGCGAAATGGGCAATCAAGTTAAAAGAATTCGATCTGTCCTTTCGGCCGAGGTCGGCCATGACGTCCCAAGTTCAGGCAGACTTCCTAGTCGAGTGCACCTGGGCCGGCGAACCACCCGAAGAGCTTCACTCGGCTCCCTCAAATGCGATGGCCGAACGCGAGGAACGGGACTAGGTCCTTCATGTCGATGGCACCTCGAATTCCCAGGGAAGTGGGGCTGGCCTCATCCTAGTCGGTCCAGAGGGGGAAACAGTGGAATACGCCCTAAGGTTCCTTTTTCTCGCGACTAACAACCAGTCAGAGTATGAAGCCTTGCTGACAGGCATGAGATTGGCCAAAGAGCTTGGAGTGGAACGCCTCCGAGCCTTCACTGACTCCCAACTCATTACCGGGTAGTTCACAGGGGAGTTTGAGGCCGGGACCCCACCATGACTTAATATTTGGATGAGGTCTGATCACAGTCTTCGTCATTCACTCACTTCAGTGTCAGTTATATCCCCCGGGAAGAGAATGCTAGAGTCGACGCAGTATCCGTTTGGCCACCTCGGCTGACGGAGCCCTGGGGAGAACGTACTTGGAGCACCTAGAAGCCCCAAGTATTGAAGCTACCGAAGAGGCCATGCCGATCAGCCAAGGGTCTTCATGGACAGAGGTGTACGTCCGATATCTTACCGATGGCATTCTCCCTGATGATCCTGCAGAAGCCAAGCTGCTTAAGAGACGAGCCCCCAAGTTTGTGATGTTGGACGGGTGTCTGTACTGTAAGTCCTTCTCCCACCCGCTCCTTTGGTGCGCTACTCCCGCAGATGCCGACTACATTCTGTGAGAAATCCACGAGGGTATTTGCAAAAACACCTGGGGGGAAGAACACTGGTGTACAAGGCTTTGCGGAAAGGATATTATTGGCCCACTATGAGGGAAGATGTGGCCGAGCTGGTGCGGAGGTGCGATAGCTGTCAGTGGCATGCCCACATTCAACGGCAGCCGACCACCCAGCTGAGTCCCCTGACGGCACCGTGGCCCTTTGCTCAGTGGGGATGGACATATTAGGACAATTTCCCCCGGCATCTGCCCAGCGAAAATTTTTGCTTGTCGCCATCGATCATTTCACCAAGTGGGTGGAAGCTGAGGCATTGGCAAAGATAACGAGCATAAAGTCAGGACCTTGTGGAAGTCCATCATCTGTCGCTTCGGGCTACCTTATACTCTTGTCACCGACAATGGCTGGCAGTTCGACAATGCCCCTTTCAGAGAGTTTTGTGCTGAGCTGGACATTCACCAACGGTTCACCTCAATTGGCCATCCCCAAAACAACAGAGCGGTCCAGGTAACCAATCGCACAATCCTTCAAGGGCTGAGGACACGGTTGGATGGTTTTAAGGGAAGATGGGTGGAGGAGCTTCCCAACGTGCTATGGGCCTACCATACCATGCCGCGTGTTCCCACGAGGAGACCCCCTTCAGCCTTGTATTCGGCTCAAAGGCCGTCATCCCGGTGGAGATCGGCCTCCCAAGCCCGCGAGTAGAATCGTACAACGAAGACGACAACCCAACTCGATTGCGAGCTAACTTAGACCTGGTCGAAGAGGCGCGCGACCTAGCACGCCACCGAATGGCAATCTATCACCAGAGAGCTGCCAGATACTACAACGCGCATCTGACCCAAAGTCTTCTTGCCAAGGTGATTTGGTCCTTAGAGGCCGAGGTATCGAGACCCACGGAGGGAAGCAAGTTGTCCCCAAATTGGGAGGGCCCTACCGAGTCATGGAGGCTCTTCATCGCGGAGCGTACTGGGTTGAGAGTCTCGACGGAAAGCCTCTTCCTCACACCTAGAATGCTGACAACCTCCGCCGATATTATCAATAACACACACAACGGTCTTTGGTTTGAGTACCTCCTCTCTCGCCTTTTTAACCTGAAGCTTGTATATTTCATGTTTCGTTAATAAAGAGTGTTCTAGTGACTTGGTTTCCCAGCTCGCCTCGGCACTCAAGCCCGAGCTCGCCTCGGCATCCAAGCCCGAGCTCCCCTCGGCATCCAAGCCCGAGCTCGCCTCGGTACTCGAGCCCAGCTCGCCTCGGCACCTAAGCCCAGCTCCCTCGGCATCCAAGCCCGAGCTCCCCTCGGCATCCAAGCCCGAGCTCCCCTCGGTACCTAAGCCCGAGCTCGCCTCGGCATCCAAGCCCGAGCCCCCCTCGGCATCCAAGTCCGAGCTCACCTCGACATCCAAGCCCAGCTTGCCTCGACACTAAGCCCGAGCTCCCCTCGGCACTCAAGCCTGAGCTCGCCTCGGCACTCAAGCTCGAGCCTGCCTCGACGTTCAAGCCCGAGCTCGCCTTGGCACTTTAGAACCGAGGAGTGATTGGTCCGCTGGCTTAAGTTCACCTCGACACTCCCAACCTGATGGATACTAGTGTTCGAGTTTGGTGAATGGTTAGGCCGTCGAAACTCGGTTACCAGACCCTCGAGGTTCCGCTTCGGCATTGGCCGTGAGCTGTTACTTCAGTCCTCGGCCGGGCGCGTTTCCAGTTAGTGCGATCTCATGAAGGCAATGTCTTAGTGAAATTAAACGCACGTTAATGGATACTGGGACAAGTTTGATCAAAAACAACACTTTTCATTGCTCTTTCAAAATGGAGTACAAAAACCCAACCTTGGTCGGACTTAAAAAAAATGATGAAAGCACAAAATGAGAGGAGGGGACGCCTGCTCAAGCCTTGGTCGGACCGTCGCCGGTGGGCTCCTCATCGGCCGGCCTGGGAGATATTATTCTTCGACACCTCCTCTGGCTCGAGACCATCGAGGTCGGTGAGGCCGTGGACCCGTTCGACCTTCTCCTTAACGTCCCTGAAGCCGAGGAGATAGGCGCCGGAGGAAGCTTCTGCCAATTCTTCGCGAAGGCGGTGCTCTTTCGGACTCATCCACCGCCTTGGCTGCCCGCTCTACACTGACAGCAGCAGTCTCTTCGGCCCTGGATGCTTTCTCCTCCGCTTCCACGGCCCTATCCTCGGCAGCCTTAACCCTCCCTCTGCCCCACGAATGGCTTCTTCCATCTTTGCTACCTGGGTGCTGGATGCTCGAGCGGTTTCTTCGGCACTAGAAGCACGCTTCCCTGCCGCCTCCACCTCGAGGCCCAGAGATTGGATGCGCAAGTCCTAAGCCTTGGCGGCTGCCTCGGCGACCTCTAGGCGTCCCCTCAGACGCTCGAGCTCGACCTTGGCTTGATTCTTGAACTTGTCGAGCTCCTCGGCTCGCCTAATCAGGGCCACCTCGGCCCTCTTTTCCCGGGCCTGCATCTCGATGGCTTCTTGCTGGGACCAACGGAGCGCTTCCTCCATTCCAGTGAGCATATCCTTCAAAGCTACGAGGGAGTTTACCGTCTGCATTAGAAGGTCGATGTCAATAAGCAGTCGGGAAGAAACAAGGGCAAGGTATAAAAAATAATAAGAAGAAAATGTACGTACACAATAACCCCAGCACTTACCCATATTTGAGCTGAGAACGCATCCTGGAGATGCGATGTGGCCCCTCGATGATGGAGCTCCCTTTGGTACTCAGGGCGACATATCTGGGTCATCAGCTGCTCGGCCTCTAGCCCCAAGCTCGTCAACAACGGCCCGGAGGGGAAGGCCTCAGGCTCACCCCTATTCAGGTGAGGTGCTCCCGCGTCTGCGTCAGGGGCTGGTCTCTCCGTTTCGGTGTGCGGGCTTGTCGACGCCTGGTCTTGCTCGGTTTGGACCTCAGGTGAAGCAGTCTCCGGGGTTGGCTCGACCTCAGGGTAAGATGGCCCCGCCTCTGGAAGGGTCGGCTCTTGGTCGGAAGGGCGGCATCGGCTCGGGGCCCCTTGGAGGAGTGTCAGCAGTAAGATCTACCGGGTGGGCCGGCTCTTAGGTCCCCCAAGGCGGATCCTGGTGTCCTCGGGGTCGGCGGATCAGGGGAGCCGGGGTCGGGGAACGCGTCGGAGACTGAGAAGGACTGGGAGACCGTGCTCTCTTCCTTGACGGCTCGGTGGCACTGGCAGCCTTCTTCTTCTTAGCGGTGGCCCTCCTCACCATGTTATCTGGTAGCTTCATAGCTGCACAAATCAAGGGCGTTAAGAGAGAGAGAGAGAGAGAGAGAGAGGAAGAAGAAGGAAGTAGAGGGGGGGACAGCGAGAAGTTGGGTGTCTAAGGCTACTCACCGTCGCCCGAGGAGGCCCGCGAATTGGAGGTTATCCTCTGTCAGCAACTGGTTAAATCGGGGGATATCGGCCGTCTGGAACATGTCGAAGGCCTCCTTGTCCCTTGGAGTTATCATGTGGTTCTGGTTCGGCCCTACGTTTGGGTCCCCCCAACTCTGCCTCCCTCCTCGAGGTCAGCAAAGAAGAACCGGGTTTTCCACCCTTTGACTGAGGTAGGGAGGAAAAATTTCAAGGATCGGTTAGGTCGAGGTTGGAACACCCACCAACCCGATTGTTGACGAAGGTTATAAAAACTGCAGAAAAGAGACCCTGGTTTCTAACCCATGGAGACGGCATAGGACGAAGAAAGAACAAAGGGTCCGGATCGAATTCGGAACCAGTTGTGATGGTATTAGAGAATAGAAGTCCAGGAGGTTGGCAATCAAAGGGTGGAGGGATAGTCAGAGGCCGGCCTTGAGAAAGGCCTCATACAGGGCAACCCTCCCGAGACGGGAGGAGATCACCCTGTCATCTAGGGTGGGGACATATAGTCAGATGCTATCGGAATCCTATAGACGGCTTTGATCCTGGCCAGCTACTGGCCGGTCACCGTGGAAGTAACCCTATCAAGAGACTCTAAGGAGGCCCTACGGGTCCCAGTGGCGACCAGACGAGGCCTGGTGGGGGCCCGACCTATGACCCGCCGCTGGGACAGAGGAACCTGGTCCTCGGAAGAGGGAGAAGAGGACCAGGAGGGAGGGGGAGATGGAGAAGCCTGCGCATGCAGGGGAGGACAATAACCCTCAGGAAGAGCCGAGGAGGACCAAGAAGGCGAGGAAGACATGGGAAAAGGACTGACCTGGCTAGCGGGGAAAAATGGTGGAGACGATAGCAGGACTCGGACAGAGAAAGCTTGAGGAGATGATTCTGGGAGTAGTAAGACGACAGACTCAGGGCAGTCCCCCTATTATAGCTCCCCTTGAGCTGTCCCGCCTAAGCCAGCCTGCCACGCGCACATCTTCGGTTGGGAGGGATGCCTTAGCAGTCGCTCAGCGCTGATAGCGGGATATCGGTAACGTCATTCTAATGATGGTGATGATGGCCGGTGCCTTTCCAAGAAGGATCCTCCCCCATCCAACGGTGCAATTCAACTGGAGCGGCGACGCTACAACATCCCAGGCTACTGGCATTAATGAGTCCTCGTGCCCCGTGGCCACGTGCCATTGTTGCCATTGGTGGTTGGATGGGATCAGCCACCGAGTAAGTTCACGCCCCTTTCGATGCGCAGGAAGTGGACCCACACCATCTCAGGGACACGGGGGGCATCTGATGTGGCTAATTAAGCTCCGTTAAAGTTAACGGGGTACGGGGCTGATGGGAGGTTCCCCCGGCCTCGGACCTCCATTCCCCTCAGCCTTGGACCTCCGCGGTCCCCTCGGCCTGGCCCATCAATCCTCGGCAACCGCCACGTAGCCCGCTATCTCCTCGCAACTACTACGTACCGCATTAGTCTCAGGTGACCGCCACATGGCCCACCAACTCCCGACGATTGCGGACAGTGGGATGTTACGAATGTGGCCAGGCCCACTATCGCCTATACGGCCACTACTCCCTGAAAGTGCGCAAGAAGGGGACTTCGAAAGAGGTATAAAAAGGATAAGTTAGGTTTTTTTGGGATAATTTTTCAAACTGTTTTCCAAAGCACTAACTTGA
This sequence comes from Calamus simplicifolius, assembly GCA_900491605.1. Taxonomy (NCBI): domain Eukaryota; kingdom Viridiplantae; phylum Streptophyta; class Magnoliopsida; order Arecales; family Arecaceae; genus Calamus; species Calamus simplicifolius. The sequence continues at coordinate 430,181 of UESW01004583.1, read as the reverse complement.
CCGTCGGAGGATCCTTACTGGAAACCCCCGGTCCTTAAGGACTTTCTTGCAGGATCGCTATCTAGGAGGTGGGAACAGAAGCTCCGTCGTCATCCAGCGTCAAGAAGACATATTTTGGCTATAACAATTTTGATATATTAATAGATTAATTCGACTGCAATGTTGTAAATGGTATACCAATTGATGGTGAGAAAAAAAAAACTTATGAAGTGATTATAGAGTGTCTATGTTAAACAGAAAACAACGAGGATTTGGCCTTCGCGATGCAACCGGATGCTTAGAGATATAAACCCCCATTTCCATGGGCAACCCTTTGTGCCGTCCAGAGAAGTCATTACATTCGTACATAAAATGTAGCAGTCTTTTCTTGTTTTTCCTCCAAAACGAAAAAGGGGGTTTCTTTGACCAAACGGCAACGATGAGTTCACGCGGCGGCGCAGACCAAGAAGAGGCGCGAGTCTGGAGCATAACTTATTCCATGGATATGGCCACGCGAAAAAAAAACACCAAATAAATTTAATCAAATCTAAATATATATAAAAAAGACTTAAAATTTTCTCAAAAAATTGATTCGAAAAATCCTATCCCTTGCATCATATGTTTAAAAATAAAATAATTTAAATAATATTAAATAATACTTTTTAACCTTAGTGTATTAATTGTGACTTTAAATCGTACATTTCGATATTTAAATATTATAGAAATATAAATAACATTCAATAATATAAAGCATTAATATGGCAATCCATCGTTCAAAATTAGGCATAATTATATCTAAATAGATATAGTCTCAAGTGTGATAATTTAAGTTACACATGCATGCATACATACATACATATAATATTCACACCTAATATATTTTAAAAAAATAAAATAAGGGAGTTAATTTTGTTCAAAAACCATTTTCAAAGAGAGAGTTGGAGCAATGTTATTTCCAGAATAAGGTCCCTGTTTTAAATCATATGTCCTCTCTTTAAGAAACAAAACATTCTCAGCCTAGTATTATTCTAGAATTTTTACTCAAAAGGAAAAAGAGGAATATTTTATGGAATAATAATTTTGAAAAGATTAACTATTCCTCTTTTGATTTTTGTTTGCCTGATATGAAAGCAGCCAAAGAGCTCTTCATACTAAGATTTTATATCTAAATATGGTTAAACTGTCTTACTTAATTTTGTAAACATACTTCATAAGAGTACATAATCATTTTGATTTTTTTTTTTCAGAAAAATAACCCTTAGGGAGCCAGCTCATTGTTTCAAACTCAAAAATTCTCCCTAATGTGAGAAGTGAGGGAAGGCACAAACCAACAGATTATCTTGCTCCAAAAGACAAGCCCTCTCCGTTGAGTTGCAATGGATATCAATTTACTTATTAGGCACAAGCATGAAATTGCACTGTAATGTTAGGTCAAAAAATATATAATAGATTTTGATGCTTTACAATTTATAGATGAATTATGAAATTTAATATTAATGATGCAAAGTTGTGCATTGAAGAATGTAGATCGTAAATGATGGGCTTAAAATTTGTATAACATAATAGTTTAATGATTTTTTTTTCTTTTTGAGAGAGAGAGAGAGAGAGAGGGAGAATATAGTTTAATGATTCTTGTTCCTGACAGCAAAATCATGCTACCATTTGAGTGAATTTTTGCTTTTTTTTTGATTATTATCTATAAGTCTTCCAAAATAATCTAAATATCTACCAATATGATGATTTTATGTTTCTTTCTGATCATGAAATTAGTAAAATCTTCAGGTTGACCTATAAAATTGTTCTTTTTTATCTTGCTATCTCTGTTGTGCCTTCTTGGGTCAAAGATTTGACTAGCGAGAAACACGAATCAACTGATGAACCAAATACAACGGCTAAGCTACACGATTGCCATGGTTGCATAAAGAACTAGCAAGCAAGCAGCCAATTGATAGCTTTAGAATATTTAGACATGTGATATTATCAAAGGGCGGTGCAACAAGTGTGCAGCGGATATTTAGATTGACCGCGCACTCACACGGCATCTGCAATGCACAATAAAGCCTATTAGGCTTCGACACGCGTAGCAGCGTAGCAGCATGGCGCGCAGGGTGTATACTTACTATACGGTATATCTTTTTTGTTATATCGGTAGATCCTAGATTTCTCTAACATACCATAAAAGGTGCACGCAAAATATTTGCATTTGTTGAAGTTTGTTGTCTGAGGGCACCCAGTTGCAATATCTTATCCTGTTTTAATAACATCGGTTAACAGTGTTTCAAGAATTAGCACCAAAAAAAAAAAAAACATAGGGTAAACTAGTGATGTGATATCATTGGTTTCCACTTAGATTATTAAGCTTAATTATTAGGTCCATCAAGCGGGCAATTAGTTGTAATGCACTGTAGTCTCATGATTCATACCATTGTTATCTTTTGTGGCAGTCGGATCTTCCTTAGAATTTTCTAAACACGTTGAATTCTTTTAAATAAATGGCAGTTAAAGCCGGCATTCATTCACTGGGGTAACAGCTTCCTCCACCTTCATCACAGAGTCTTAATATTTCGAGCCACTGATCCCAGCACCACTACCAAAAGTATTAACTGGGCTGTCAAACTAGCTCTCTTGGCACAAGTCTCACTCATCGTGAGTTAATTGAAATATATTGCGTCTAATAACGGATGGACGAGAGTTAGGAAATTTCATGATCGTCAGTAGCTTTAGCAATTCCTCGTAAGATATGATGCATATAATAAATATTTAAGCATATATACATCGCAATTAACCAACTGAAAACAATACACTTTCTTCACTTTAAAATAGGACAAATTACCTCGACTGCAATGCCAAGAAATCAGGCTTCAGAGCGTCCAAGTTTGACCTTCTGAATATAACCATCCTGCTGTAAATAAGATCAATCTCTCACTGAATTCTTTCATTATTCATGATTTTCGTTATCTTATCATTCACATATTTAGTAGAGAGAATGGATGGTGAAGCGTGGGGACTTCTCTGGAACAAACTTTATATACCTCAGTTGGTGAATTTTTTATTCTCCTCTTATGTCTCCAAAGGTAGATGTGAGAGTACTGCTGGAGTTTCGCTTACTGTTGGACCAGTACTCTTCCACAAGCTTGGAGAAGGCAGAGTCGTTGGTTTCCATTAGTTTAGAGGGCTTGTCATATTCTACAAGCTTTCCTGCAAAGCGTGAAGACATTAGTGGTGTAAGGACAGTGAACAGTATACAAAGCATTTCATTGTACATAAGGATCTCCAAAATAATTTCATCTCCAAACAATATTACTTTATAATCTTTTGGAGAGAAAACTCTACTTTTTAATCATCCATACTCTTTGCAAAGTGATCATTGTGCACACGCATCTTATATATATATGAATAACTAGTTCTGATTGTTTACACCCTTTTTTTTTAAAAGAAAAAAATCTGGTTACAAAATGAATAACTGCTCAACATTTGTTCATAATTCTTGTATGGTGACTACTAATAATGTGTCTCTTAATCTTAAGGTTTCAAATATATCTATGATGATTTAGCAAGTGGTCCTGCTATCAATTTGCCACCACTTGATTTCAAGTATTATTGGAAATTTTTTTCTATATTTAATATGAAATCAACTCCATCTTTGGCTATTCTGTTTCTCTTTCCCAATTTTAGTACAACTCCATCTTTGGCTATTCTGTTTCTCTTTCCCAATTTTAGTATCTAAGAATGAAACTCTTGATAGGTTCGTCTTCTTGAGGAAAATTTTAAATTTTTTTTTTTGAGGAAACATTATATTTGGTTTGTCATACCTTCCATTTGTTATCACTTTGTGTGTTGCTTACAAATTTTCATATTCATCAATGTGGTCTAGACCACCTCGGCTGCATTTTCCGATCATGAATGCTTATGATGACTTTAATTGTATGCTGCAATATGGCATGTTGATGTAGATTTTCAGCTCATTTATTAGCAGTTAAATTTTGGTGTTGAACAACTTCATAAGCTAAATTTTGGTGAACAACTTAATAGCAAATTGGTGAGATAGTCCTTTTGGTTCTCAAAGTATAGTCAATTCTTCACACAAACACTATAGTATTATCTTTTACAGTGTATTGCAGAACTGCTAACTAGTTATTCTTATAAATGTCCCACATATTTAGGCAAGAGATTTTCTGTCCTACTTATATTTAGACATGTTTAGACATGACATTTTGCAAATTATGACCATAAAATTGTGTCCCCAAAATTATCTGACAAATATTTATGGTCATGTGAATGAGGCTTTCATAATATATATATATATATGGACAAATTTCTCATGCATACCATAAGAGAGGACCATGACCATGTCACTGTCCATAACAGTTGGAACTCTGTGAGCTACTGTAATCACGTGCAGCTTGAAAATTCCTGCCTGATGACCTTTTGAAGTACAGCATCAGTCGCAGAGTCAATGGAGGCAGTGGCTTCATCTAGAACAAGAATTCTGTTCCTACGAAGGAGCACGCGGCCAAGACAGAAGAGTTGACGCTGACCAGTGCTCCAGTTTTCACCATCATCACTCACTGCCAAATTAGAAGACCATGTCAACACTGGATTGCCACTTAAAGAGTCAAGAAATCATTGGCAATGGATTAATGATTCACCTGATGAATCAAGAAGAGCAGGTAGACTGCTGATAGTGGCCTTTAGTTGGCACTTCTCTAATACCTGTGATAAACAAATGAAGGGAGTTATATCACATGATTGACAACACTTCGAAAGATCTCAGACGATAACACATTGAATAGCAGAATTCATCTTTAGAAAATTACAGTATTTATAGGACCTGGTAGCAGAAGTTATGATTATGTCAATCTGAACTTATGAGGAAGAAATTAAAACAGATAAAATTGAGTAAAATTGCTGGTATACAACATTTATTATTAACAAATATTGGAAGCAATGTAGGACGAACATTTTCTGTAGTAAAATCTTATGTTCCTTGGTCATTATTCCTCCTCTTATTTAATCATAGTATGGTGGAAATATGTTAGCTAGCTCTAGTAATTTGAAAATATCGGTAAGTTGGCTAACCTCCCATATTTCATCGTCAGTGTGCAGACCGAGAGGATCCATGTTACTCCGCACAGTACCCCTGAATAGAGTTGGCTCTTGAGGAATAATACTAAGTTTCATCCTCAGATCCTTCAGGCCAATGGAGCATATGTCAAGTTCATCAATAAGAATTCTGCCACCTGCTGGATCTACAAGGCGAAATAGAGCGCTTATTAGAGTTGTTTTTCCACTTCCAGTCCTTCCAACAACCCCAACCTTGTTTCCAGCCACGAAAGTGCAATTGATTCCTTTCAGTACCAAGGGAGCAGTCGGGCGATATTTTATCTGTTCATAGAAAGAGTCATTGTGAATATATAGTCACAATTGCTTCTTGACACTACCAAAATCCAAATATAATTATTGAGGCCCTCACTTTCAGATCTTGCAAGTCTATCCTTCCATCTTGGGGCCATGAAGGTGGAGGCCTTCTTTCACTGATTACTGCAGGAGGTTCTGATGGAATGTGCATAAATTGCTTGACTCGTTCCACAGATATAATATAGTTTTCTAAGTAGGAGTAAAACCGTGTCAAAAACACTTGGGCAGAAGAGAGTGTCAAAGCATAGGAAAGACAGAGACCCAAGAATCCTGAAACACATTCAAGTAAATTAGGTGATAGACTTTAAAGGAACATATTTCAATTCAGGACTTAAACGAATAAAGAAGGTAAAGGAACTCTATCAAAAAAAAAAAGTGAAAGAAAAACACTTCATTCCCTTAACACACTATTACAGTACCTGGAGCAATAACTCCTTGAGGAATGAAAATGAGGAGAAGAGTTGAAGTAAATACAGTCAAATTTTGGAGTGTTTCTACTCGTAGAAGCACCCATTCGAGTGTAGCAATGGTATGAAAAAATAGCGTTGCATCAGAGTCGATGAGCTGTAGATTGCTATGGATGAACTTCTCTGTCATTGAAAATGCCCTTATTGTTACCACACCAAGAGATGTTTCCGATGCATGATTCATAACTGGTGCCTTTGTTGTTCCATTGATCTCACCAGTTCCCTTGCTGAGGCTAGATAGTACCTCTTTGACATTCAAATGTGTTTAGAACCATATCAAATGAGAAATGAAATCCATATGTCCCAGTTTTCTGTACACTAAATCAATGTAAGACTCACCTGTACATATATTGTTCCAAATATTACTGGAATTGCTACGAGTAATACTTGCCATGTCACGGCAGCCATAATTATTATGGTTGCTGAAATCTCAATGACAGCAGCCACCACAAAAGCAAAGGAGAAAGGTATATCGTAGTCCAAAATACTCATATCTGAGGATGCCTGTGTATCACAAACATCAAAATATCTTCAACATAATCTAGAAGAACTTTTTTAGAGCAAACGAATCAGAAGTAAAAATTAAAGATGTACATACACCTCATAGTTTACTAGTATAACAAATATACAGATGATTCGATCGAGAAGAAGGAAATAATTTCTTTAACCTAAGGAAATCGAACCTCTCAAATAAAATAATAAAAAATTTAGAAAGCAGGGCTATTACCTTCCTTAATTTTTCATGGTCAAAAATCATGGCGTATATTACGGATAGAACGTATAGTCTGTTTTTTATATGTTCACACTCTCTGCTGGTGTTATAGTGAGCGGAGGGTAGAATTTATGCTCTTTATGTTCCTTTCTATTTTTCTTTTCAAAAGCATAGCACATATTCTCCATTTATATTAGAGAAGTCCTTATTTGAGTTCAAATCCTCTTCTAGCTAAAAGAAAAGAAGTTGCATGTGCTCTAGTATTTTATAAAGATCTATACTCTTTGAATTTCATTTTCCTCTTAGTTAGAAGAGGATGAAAAGTTCTTTCTTTTTATGTTAGTAAAATTCAGCTTAAATCGAATTAGATTCCTCTCTAAAATTATCAAAAATAATAAAAGTATCTTTAAAAAATCTTGAATTTGAGTAGAAGTTAGATAATAACTTTTATATCAACTTCATCTCAGTTGCATCTTCCTGAATTAGAAGCTATAGCTTCCCAAAATTTTAGCACTTGAAGAAGTCGTTGATATAATGATTTTGTTCTTGAAGATTGTTCAGACCTATCCGAAGTAATTAAATTAGCCCATGACACATTAGATGGTTCTCTTGGATTAAAATGTCTGTGTGCACAATTTCTAGATTTTATATAAGTGTTGTATAGAGGTTTGGGTAGTTTAATCCATAGAGCTTACCTCACAAATAGCTGCAGAATGCATATAGTTATATTACATTTGTGAAAGAATATTAGTCTTTGCTCTTCCTAATATGCAAAAAAAAAAAAAAAAGAGAAAAATATTTAATATTACAATATCTTTATATCTTATAGGAAATATGGCTTTAAACAGAGTAGAAAAGAGAGAGAATTTGCGTAGCCGATCCCAATAAGATTGAGTTCGAGCTAGAGATTTGTTGTTCTTATTATTGTATATAACATGTAAGTACCAGCTAAAATTGAATTAATTTTTTTCAGATGAACTTTCTGCATTAAAAACCAGACTATTTCTAGAGATCAGCATGACATGTATCATGTTCATTGATAGGGTATTATACCAGGAATGAGGCATTAAGAGTCTTACCCGTGTTAAAATTCTACCAACAGGGGTTGAATCAAAGAATAACATGGGTGCCTTAAACACTGAATCCATGAAACCAGAGAAGAATGCCTTTGATGCCCTCAGTCCAAGATGGGCTGCTACCCAAGTCCTCAAATATACAAAGAGGCAACTTACGGATGAAATTGCCGCATAAACTCCAACCAAAATTCCACTGCTTATGCTGTGCATTTGAACAACTACCGCCAACCAATAGGTCGAGAGGCTTTGAAGAATGGCAAAATTAGTCTGAAAAAAAATAACCAAACCAAGAAGAAAATAAGCCTTCGAAACACGAAAATAATTTATGTACGGCTTCCATCCAAGATCTCCCACTTCCGTCTCTTCATCTTCTGTCAGCTGAACTTCGGAAAGGCCCTTGACTGAAATTTCTACTTCACTGCTCTGCTTCGAAATCTGCAGCCCACTAGACTCCAAGTGATCCCTGGATGTTCTGAGCTTCTGAACTTGCTTTTCATGATGCATAGAATCTATTATTGTCATTGAGGACTTGTGAGCATTAACAAGCTGTTCAAATGCGGTTCCTGACATCAGAAGTTGCTTGTAAGTTCCCATTTGTGTGATTTGTCCGTTTTCCATGACCTGCAAGACCAAGTATCCAATATTATTCCAATGGCAAATACTTGCAAACAAACTACATCCAATATCATTCCAATACCAAATGCTTGCAAACAAAATATGTAAGAGAAATAGTGTTCCAAAAAATGATAGAAAAATTACGTAACAGAAAGCTTCTTACCAAAATGCTATCAGTTTCAGCAAGAAACTCTACTTGATGAGTCACAAGAATGACAGTCTTCTTTGCTAGAGCAGTCATAACACAATCCTGCAGGTATTTTCCTTTACAGTCAAATTCACAGCCAGAAATGCCAGATGCACACCTAAACTAAACTTGCACACAAGTTGAATTTTAAGCAGTACTCTTAAGATTAGGACACACGTGTGCAAAAAATGGTTCTTTCTTACATGGAATAAGATGCCAGCTGTATGTGCATCAACTGCACTAAAGGGGTCATCGAGGAGATAAGTATCTGCATCATTGTAGACAGCCCTAGCAAGTTGAATCCTTTGCTTCTGTCCTCCACTCATGTTTAATCCTCTCTGTCCTATTTCAGTAAGGTCTCCATGATCAAAGTTCTCGATGTCCTTATCCAGCGCACAGGCTTTGATGGCCTTCTCATAACGTTCCTTGTTCATTGGCTTCCCATAGAGTACGTTGTCGCGAACCGTCCCACTCTGGATCCAAGATGTTTGGGAAACATATGCAATGGAGCCAAAGACCTCAACCTGTGATGCAACAAGAATGTCATAATAATGTCGTTAAAGTAATTCATTCAAATATTAAATACTCTCATTTTTTAACAGCTTACCAAGCCCGAGAGTTTAGGTATTTCCCCAAGTACGGCAAATAGTAGAGATGATTTTCCAGCACCAACAGGTCCACAGATAGCGACTTTGTCTCCTCTCTTCGCACTGAAACTAATATTCTTCAATGTAGGAGTAGTTGCATTTGGCTCCCAGCTAAAATCTCCACCATGTACTCTAACTCTTTGATCTGAATCCTGTGCGGGACTTCGTTTTACATCTTCCTCTTTTATCTCTTCCTCCAGTAGGAATACACCGATACGGTCTAGTGATACCTTAGATTGGATCATCACTGAAAGGGCCTCGGGCAGCATTCTCACTGGCTCTGCCATAACTCGCAAGGTTGCCATGACCGTGAAAATAGTACTCGCATTTAAAGGAGCGGTTCCCAGGGTCGCTGTTCCCCCGAAGATCACTGCTGAAACGATGGTGGGAGACACCCAATACAAAGCCGTCCCGTACGACTTCTTAATTTGAGTCTCTGTCAACCATTTAAACTCCACATCCCTTAGAGACTCGATCATGTTCCTGAACTTCTCCTCCCATGATTGTAATTTGACGATCTTCATGTTGTTCAAGATTTCGGACGTGGCTCTTAGTCTCTCATCTTGGGCAATCATGAACTTTGCTTGGTACTCCTGCAAGATCTTAGCAAAGGGAATATTGATTACAGCACAGATGGCCAGAGGAACTAGACCCGGAAGAGCCCCCAAACCAACCGTCCCAAAGAGAGTGGCTACGGAAAGCAGCAGTTGGAGTGGCATACTCCATACCATATGAAACCACCAAGGAAAATCTCCAAGTCTATACGCATCAACTGCAAGGTAGTTAACAATTTCCCCGGCAGCATGCTTTCTCCTTCCCTGGCTAGAGAGCTTCAGCTGTTTCTGAAAAATAGCTGCCATCATAGCCGATCGCATCTTCATCCCAAACCTTCTTGAACCAAAGAACCAATGTCTCTGAGACAGAGACTCTACCACTTTTATAACTACCAGGCAACCTACCAACAAGAAGGCCATGTAGGTATCTCTCTCCTCGCGATAAGAGTACCAGACAAATGCATAAAGTAATATTGGAGTCGTGGTGACGGCAAGTGTCCTTAGCAATGCATAGAAACCTGTCAAGAAAATTTCCTTCATGTAACACTTGGCTAATGCTAATGAAACCAAGTTACTAGTCCTTGATTTGCCCTGTCTCTGAAGATCCCAGACTGTTTTAAATGTCTGATAAGCCTGTAGTGCCCCATCTTCTGAATCTAAAGGTGGGATGTCATTGTGATTTAATGGTTTAGAGTAGCCTAAACGCAGTAAAGGATTTAACCAAGAGAACGTCAAGCGACTAAACAGGCCGGCTTTGTACAATTCGGTGTTCTTCCCACTTTCTTGACCCAACAAGGGCTGGGATAAGTCATCTTTTGAGGGGTTTTGATGAGCACAGTTTTTAAGAATTAGTCTGAAAGCACAGATGAGGAGTAACAAGCTTACAGGCCATGATATCATATCCAGGATTGGGAGGCCGGAATGGTCTTTAACCAGAATTTCCAAGTTATATGCAGAGATGAGAACAGAGAATGAAGCCCACCAGACAAGGCTTATGGTTCTAACACCATTGGTTGGTCGAATGTTCAAGGAAACTGCTAGAGCTAACCAATTTAGCCCCCTAAGAAAGTAGAGCACCAATTCTCCATTCGAAAGTCCATATTCTCCCCTGCAAAAAACCAATACACCAGCACAGAAATATGCAGTGCCAGTCACCGCACAGCAGACTGAAACGGCGATGAAATCCCAGTGCCTGGTCCGGCTTCCATTAGAATATTGTCTTCTCAAAGAAGCCATCAGTAATCCCAAACAATAGACAACGAGGAAGAAAAGACTTATAAAATCTAGTAAGCTTCTCTGAGTGCATGGAGATCCCAAACTGAACTCTCCCTTGCAAATCGGAAGGAACCATCCTGCAATCCAAGGGCAAACAATAAGAACGAGAGCAAAAAAAAAAAAAAAACAATAAAACGATACCAATTAGAACAAGCATGAACGAAACGTTGATTAGTCGTTAGAGCAACAACAAGAACAACATGAAGTCTAAAGGAAATACATGCTCCGAAAAAAAGAAGTTTAAAGGAAAAACAAAAAAAACAAAAACAATCTCATGCTCCCCTAATAAAACAGAAAAATATCCCCGTAAATCACTTAGAAATAGAATCAAAAATGTGAACTCTAAACTAAACTAAGAAAGATGGAGCAACATTTTTTTTTTTTTTTTTCGAGTGAAAAATCCAAGAAAGAAGAACATTATCAGCAAAAAAAATGTTTGAAGAGAAATTTGGTGGAAGAGTTTATACGTAGGGGATTGCTCAAGGAAAAAGATGGAGAAGTGAACCTTGCAAAGTACTTAGAGAAACCATCTTGAGGAGAACTCTTGGGCCTAACAGTTCCGTTCTTCTCGCCCCCTGACACAAGAGCTTTAGTAATGCGACGGGGGAGAAAATCTTCTGGGCTGGTGATCAATTATCAGATGCGCCAAGATGGAACATTTGTTGGTCGCATAGCATGGTTGGCATTGCTGCTGTGTGGGCGCCTCCGGCGTGTCTTATTAGCTTGCAGCCAACGTCATTGAATACGGCAGCAAAGATGTTCAAATTATTATACGTCCCTGTGAAATCTTACATATAACTATGAAACAATAACGCCATAATAGCAATACTGGGAAATGTATCTTTTACGACCAAGGCGCAGACAAGTAGGACCAACCTCCAGACATTCGGAAAAGGATTACGGGTTGGCCACGAATACTTGCATTGCAATGGCGGCTTTAATTTAAATATTCGTTGCAATGGCTCGGGGATGACCGTTGAAACGGCCGCTGTGCAGTCCACTGTTGGAACCACCCAAAAATCTCACAGCGTACGACAACTTTTTAAAATTTTATGGCAACTTCTTCGACAGCTGTTCAAATTCCAGCCGTTCATATCGGCAGGTTGTTCGTGCTCCTCTAAATAAATGATCTTTGTTTTTTTTCTCTTTTAATTTTAATTCTTTTTAGTTGGACAAGACGACGCCATCTACTGAAAACGACGACAAAACCTCAAGATCACGTGCCAGATTGATCTACGTGAGGCCCAGAAGTTTTTAAAATTATGTGAGTATTCAACCATTAGATGAAATTTTCAAACTCTTGTTCCTGGAACAAGTATCAGAATGTCCTTGCTCTCTCCCCTCACGATTCCTTTAAAAAAATAAAATAAAATAAATAAAATGTTCTCCCGAGTAATATCACGAATCTTGAAAGATAAAAACTCTATAAGAAAATTGTCTGGGAAAGTCGTTTTAGGTCAACTGCACAAGACGTGATGGATTGGATTCTAGTAGTGATCACTCCCTTTGCAGCTCAGAGATTGGTGCAATACATTGGAATCACATTAAGTGTACTGGTTTTATGTTAAGCTCTTTCACTCTCGTTACTCTAATTATAATTAAAATAATTTCATAGCAGACGATGCAGGCAACAAATATTGAACACTTGCTTACAAGATTTCTCCTAAGTCGGGTTGGAAAATATCTCTTCTTTTGTAAAATTCTTTTACAAGTAAAAGAGAAGTTTGCTAAAAAAAAAACGTCCTCAATTTTAAGGCTGTATTTAAAATAAAGAATAAGAAGGATATTTCTTAGATATTTTTTTTTATTTTCAAAAATCATAACCATGAAGGAAAGAATAACTCATGTTTAACTATACATTAACTCCTTAGGTAGTGTTTGAAACAGGGGATAAGAGGGGATATCCCCTCTTATCCCCAAAGTCATAACTATAAGGGATAGCTAGGAATAAAGTTAACCAAAGCGATAATCCATGGTTAACCATGGTTAACCATGGGATATCCCCTCAATTTATTCCCTAGAGAATGCAGGAATAGCTTGTTATCCCTCCAAATAAGAGTAAAAAAAGTTATCCTATGGATTTACCTTTTGCATTTGATATGATCAATGGGATAGCCAAGGGATATCCCTAGGGATAGCTAGGGGACAAACTCTATCCCGTACACTTATCAATGGATAATATTTTTTCTATCAAAAATTACCTTAACATATTCTTTAGGTAGTATTTGATTCATAAAAAACTATTCCTACATAAGCATACAGAATAGCATTTATCCAAAGAATAGCTCAAAGGATAATCATCTTTTTTAAATTACAGCTTTGCCATCAAGAAATAACTCTAGTTATTTGAGATCCCTAGGGAATAAGTTTAAGGGATAACCCCTCTTATTAAACTTTTTCAAAATAATCTCCCTAGTTATAGCTTTTGAAGATAAAGAAGGATATCCCGCGGATATCCCCTTATCCCTTATATCAAACACAGTCTTAGGTAGTGTTTGATAGAAAAAATATTATCCATGGATAAGTATATGATATAGAGTTTGTCCCCTAGCTATCCCTAGGGATATCCCTTGGCTATCACATTGATCATATCAAATGCAAAAAGGTAAATTCATAGGATAACTTTTTTTTACTCTTATATTTGAAGGAAATAAATTAAGAGGATATCCCATGGTTAACCATGAATTATCCCTTGGTTAACTTTATTCTCAGCTATTCCTTATAGTTATGGCTTTTGGGAATAAGAGGAAATATCCAAGAGGATATCTCCTCTTATCCCCTATTTCAAACACTAATAAGAGAGACCGAAAGAATAGTTAATTATTTCTTTAGCTATTTTTTGAAAGCAAAATTGTTATTAAAAAAAAATTGAATACTCTTTTAATTATTTCATGAATAAATTTTATTATATATATTTATTTAAAAATAACTATTTTTTATCAAACATTATTCAAAAGAATATTAAAAATTATTATAAAAGATGGCTATGTCGTACCTTGCGGACCGTTTTCTTGCTGACCAAGATTCTCTCCCAAAAATACGAAATCGCAATCCCGGACGACTGTGATTTATTAGAGCCTGCACGCATTGTCTTGTTGGTAATCGATCGTCGTCCAACTCGACATCATGTAGGCATATCTCCACATCAGAAACAAACAACGGATGACGAGAACCAGAAACATTAAACAAATAATAAACGCTCGTTCTTCCCTCAAATCAAACAGAACACGAAATCTCTGTCAGACCCGCTGTCGCCTTGGATTTCTTCGCAGTGGCGGCGTCAGCTTGCTTTGGACCATGCGAATAATGATTCGGAGGACAGCATCGATCGCGCTGACAAAGATAAGGGAGGGATGCGGTGGAGAGCAGGCAAGCAAAATCTTGGACGGCTTATTTTAAGCTTTTTTCGAGTTATGTGAAAAATCACAAGACATATCAATTTTTTCTTTAATTTTTAGCTATCTAACTTAGAATTTAATGAATTCTCAAACTTTAATAGTTTGTAACAGAATATTTTATATAAATTATTTTATGAGAAAACAAATTAAGATTTCATAAAAGTTTTTTTGTACAACAGCAACAATGATTTTTTCTTATGCTATCCAATTTAATTATAAATATATGAGCATTTTGTTCTTCTTATGCTATTCCATATTTTTATTCTAAAAGATTTAGATATATGGTTCAAATTACAGCATATCATTGCTATGTTTTCTAAAAAATAAAATATTTGAGATGACTTGACGACAAGTTACACTTGCAAATAATTCATCTAATATGTCCAACAAAATGGCACCAAGACAAATGCTAAGAAGTCTATTAACCACTATCATCGATCTCTGTCGTCTATCATGGAGTGGCCGATCAACCTTACATATGGCCTGACGGTACAAAACGTATTGGACATCATGAAAGGGCTAGTGATGTTAATAGATCATCTTATGGACCTTGTGAAATTCATATGGTTCGGGCTATTGGTAGCCTCATGAAAGTGATCAAATCATGCCCTACCTGATCTAGAAATTATATCCAATAGAACAATTAATTAAGCATTGCAAGCGAATTAAAAATTATCCAATAAAACATTTTTTTTAGCTTTTAAAGAAAATTTAAAGATTTGTTCAAAAGGTTTTCATTTCTCCTTTCATCATTGATCACCCTAATGCCTGCCATTTCTTTTGAATCGTATAAAAAAGGTTGGAAAAAATAAAAATAAAAAGAGAGACACTAGTAAATTAGAGTATCGTATGGCGAAGAAGACTAATTAAACTCCATGAGGCTCGATATGAAGTCAAAAAGTCTCCAACTTCGCAACCGTGATCCACGGTAACCATGTCACCAGAGTCAGTCAAGGGTTATCATCCTCGCGCATTGGAAGCGCCATGGAGGAGGGATCGTCCAATAATGAAGGATTGGGTGGTTGGTCGTCACTGATTCCGTAGCTAATGGGCCCGTTTGATGAAGATTGAAGACACAGCGAGTGGAATGCGGGATATTTGTTGTTGATTTCCAACCGACGTGCCTCGCGTTGGAAAAAGTTTTAATTAAAAAATAAAAAATGAGCGCACGCGAGCGTTCTGCTCGCACGAGTGGAATGCTCGCGACGCCCACAGCGCTCGCGTGGGCCACGAGCGTTCTACTCATGCTCGCGTGGGGCGCAAGCGTTCTGCTCGCATGAGTTGCATCAATCCTAGCGAGAGTCAACAAAATTTTATTTTTAATATATACATAAAAATTTTTTAAAAAAATTAACGTTTTAATCAAGTTTGAATCTTATTTTTCTGCTAAGAAAGATTTTTTTTTTTTTTATTATTGATCTTATTTTATGAGCATTGAAGAATTCGTTAGATTGTACCTCCATACGATCGTACTCATAGTGAAAGTTTCGAATAGAGCCGAGTCATTGTACCTTGAGAACATATCGCCAACAACATGCATGAAAGAAAATATGCATTTTAATTTTAGAATAAATTTTTCTAGCAATTTCTATGAAATAGTTTTAGCAAAGACTAAAAATATTTTCCAACAGCATCAGTATTCTCTTTTCTATAAATTGCTAGGTTTTTTATTGTAAGACATGAAAAAAAAAATTATACTTTTGAATGATCCAGATTTTCTGCACTCAACATGAAAAAGTATATATGATGTAGTATAATCATAAATTGTTATTTAACTATTAACTAATTTATTGGTTCTGTGGAAGCTGTGATTTCTAAAGGTTTTATTTCTTCTTTAGAACATTCTGTGTGCATCTTATACCTTATCTAGCTTCCATATTTTACTTCTGTGGATAGATTTTATGTTCATTCTGCTTGGAATATGGAAGTTTATATTATTTAAAAGAAAAATCTAAAATCGAGGCTTGAAATTGATTAGCTTTTCGAGCACTTTCTGTGGGGTAATTTGTAGAGATGCTCTTTAGGCTTGAACGTTTACTAAGTGTCTGCTAGATTGCGTCTAAAAGGAAATATTGTTCCTGGCTTTGGTTCAACTCTAACACCTGTAGGTGAGGAGGCCACTGCATATGGGTGAGTCCATAAAATATGCTATGTGATTATGTCCTGTACAAAATTATTATTTCGAGCTAATTCAAAACCATAGATTTTCTATAGTTTAATCTTGAGCACAAGGAAGCAGGGGTTTATAAAGAGAATTTTCTGCCAGGCTTGTTCATTCAATCTGCTTATACTTGCCCATGAAATTTACATTACGGTTTTTCCAATCGACATGTTTGATCCATTGGTAATGAATCTATATGTGCTTTATCTTCATTGCTTTTGATGAATCAAATACAAAACCCTTTGCCAAATCTTTGTTTGAAGGATTTCCTGGGCTTTATCTCTATTGATGCCCCTGCAAGAAAAGTCCCCGGAGATCGGATGCTCCGGTGGGGATCCTTCGACGTTCAAGTTAGTTACTCGGGAATAGACGAGAACTGACTAGCAGAAGAAAGCTAGAAAGTTAGGGTTTAACTAGTAAGAAGAAGCTAGAAAAATCAGAGTTCTTGGATCACTGCTTATAGTGAGAGTGTGCGCTTTTATACCTGTTCGAAGATACACCTTTCCGTTCCGGAAGATTGCTGATTTTAAGGCGCATCGTTCAATAACGGACAAAAAGATAAGGCTGACAGTGACAGATCGTACTGTCACTGTACACATCGGAGGTGTCTTGCGTCACCTATCAGTACGGCCTCACAGGTGTCTAGCATCCGTGGTTATACCTGGTGCGCACTGCTGCCGGATGTGACCGCGCACAGTTATAGGCGGGTGGTGGATCGTACGCTGTAACGGGTATGGTCATGCACAGTGACAGACACATGATGGACCATACACCATTATGAGGTATGGCCACATACTGCTACGGATGTGCGGCGGACCACGCCGGCATGCTAGGTGGCCCGAGGCTATAGGCTGCTGGGCTCAAGGGCCAGACCATGTATCGGGCACTGTTCATGTAGCCCGAGACCGAGGGAGTCTCGGGGGTTGAGATACTGTTCATAGGGCCCGGGAGCTGTGGCTCGAGGCTGAGACTGGAACTCGAAGCCGAGCACTGTTCATATAGCCCGAGACCGAGGGGGTCTCAGGGGTTGAGATACTATTCATAGGGCCCGGGAGTTGTGGCTCGAGGCTGAGACCGGAACTCGAAGCCGGGCATTGTTCATGTAGCCCGAGACCGAGGGGGTCTCGGGTGTTGAGATACTGTTCATAGGGCCCGGGAGCTGTGGCTCGAGGCTGAGACTGGAACTCAAAGCTGGGCACTGTTCATGTAGCCCGAGACCGATGGGGTCTCGGGGGTTGAGATACTGTTCATAGGGCTCGGGAGCTGTGGCTCAAGGCTGAGACAGGAACTCGAAGCCGGGCACTGTTCATGTAGCCCGAGACCGAAGGGGTCTCAGGGGTTGAGAGTAGTTCATAGGGCCCAGGAGCTGTGGCTCAAGGCTGAGACTGGAACTCGAAGCTGGGCACTGTTCATGTAGCCTAAGACCGAGGGGGTCTCGGGTGTTTGAGATACTTTTCATAGGGCCCGGGAGCTGTGGCTCGAGGCTGAGACTGGAACTCAAAGCCGAGCACTGTTCATGTAGCCCGAGACCAAGGGGGTCTCGGGGGTTGAGATACTGTTTATAGGGCCCGGGAGCTGTGGCTCGAGGCTGAGACTGGAACTCAAAGCCGGGCACTGTTCATGTAGCCCGAGACCGAGGGGGTCTCGGGTGTTGAGATACTGTTCATAGCGCCCGGGAGCTGTGGCTCGAGGCTGAGACTGGAACTCGAAGCCGGGCACTGTTCATGTAGCCCGAGACCGAGGGGGTCTCGGGTGTTGAGATACTGTTCATAGGGCCCGGGAGCTGTGGCTTGAGGCTGAGACTGGAACTCGAAGCCGGGCACTGTTCATGTAGCCCGAGACCGAGGGGGTCTCAGGGGTTGAGATACTGTTCATAGGAACCAGGAGCTGTGGCTCGAGGCTGAGACTGGAACTCGAAGCCGGACACTGTTCATGTAGCCCGAGACCGAGGGGTCTCGAGGGTTGAGATACTGTTCATAGGGCCCGGGAGCTGTGGCTCGAGGCTGAGATTGGAACTCGAAGCCGGGCACTATTTACGTAGCCCGAGACCGAGGGGGTCTCGGGTGTTGAGATACTGTTCATAGGACCCAGGAGCTGTGGCTCGAGGCTGAGACTGGAACTCGAAGCCGAGCACTGTTTATGTAGCCCGAGACCGAGGGGGTCTCGAAGGTTGAGATACTGTTCATAGGATACCGAGGGGGGCTCAGGAGGCCGAGAGGGCCTCCGTTAGCCGCTGTTACCGTTTATTCTGATGGCGTTGGATCAGCCATATCAATCTCCATTGCTTTTGATGAATCAAATACAAACTGCTTTGTCAAACCTCTGTTTGAAGGATTTGCAAGATTTCTATTTCATCACACAAAGTTAACAATTAAGGTTTGCCATCTTGATACTAAATCTCATGCATGTACCACATTGATATAGTATTAGTACACTTGGTATGCAGATTGATTCAGCATATCGAGACTCAATATATACTGATACTGAATCTTAGTTCAGCACCGATAGTATGGTACATCCAATACAAAGTGACCGTGATATGCATCAAAATACAACATACCATGCTTACAATTCTGCTAAATCAGTCTAAATTCATACAAGTTATATTTTTTATTTTGATATTATGTTTTGAACTCTTTGCCTTAGTGATGTCAGTGAAATTATATTAATGTGTCAATGCCTTACATATGATAATATCATTTAAGTCAACCAGACTTCATCATGGTGAGAATTAAAGCAAAAGACTTGGCTTCCCTTGTTGATCAAGAAGTCCACTTGCAAACTTCCAAGATATTTTGTGTCCTCCTGAAGTGAAATATTGAACCATCCAACAAGTCTCATTATTTCCCTTTGAAACAATGAGCAAACTATCTTATGCAGATTAGAATTGGGTGTACATGTGTGCATGAGAGAGAGAGAGATAGAATCAAGTAGCGTAGTGAGGAGTAACTGTTAAGGAACTTGTCAAGTTATCGTGAATATTTCTCAATGAATGTACCATGAGGCCTAAGTAACAAGAGAATGTATCATGAGGCCTAGGTAAAGAGAGAAAATAATTTGTTGGTATAATATCTTTTATAAGGAATCCAGTTACAGAGGTTTTATATAACGTCCTTAAATACTTTAAATGAGATTTATTGGTAATTATATGCTTTATCAATTTTTATGTAAAAATGCTGGCATAATTTTCTGTTGGCCCAGATGGCAACCCAAGAGGGGGAGGGTGAATTGGGTTCTTTAAAAAATTAACTCTTTAAAACTATGTGCTTGAAACAAATGAGATTAAGTGCAAGATAAATGCAAAGCACAAATGAAGAGATAGAGAAAGATAGAAAGTCAAGGCACGGCAAACACAAATTTTATAGTGGTTCGGTGTATCCAACACCTACGTCCACTCCCAAGTATCACTTGGGTCCACACTATAATCCACTTGATTACAGTCGAGTTGTTTTACAAGCTCACAACTCAAAACTTGTTGTTTCCCCGGGATCACAATGAACCCAGCTGGTTTTCCGGGCTCACCAGCACAAACCCAACCACAAGCTATCCTTAGCTTGTACCGAGGTATACTACCTCCACTAATTCAATCCCCCGATTGAACTAGCAAACAATAATGAAAAATAAGTTTTGAATAACAACAGCTCCTCAAATGAGCAAATATTCAATAAAATAAACAAGGATAAGAAAAGCCTGTTTGAAGCTCTTTGAATGTATGCTTTTCTTCTTTTCTTCTTTTCCTCTTCTCCTTTGAAAAATTGAATCAGGGCCTCAGCTCAGATTCTTCACTGAAATTTGCAGATGAGAAGTTGAGGATTTGGGGCTTTTGCTTTCTTTCTTCTAATGATGGAAATCTCCTTTTTTGAACTTGAAGCTTGTGGATTTCTCTTTGAGCTTTCTGGAGTTGATGGATTTGAGCTTTGAGTATTTCCTCTTTGATTTCTTCCTCAAGATTTTTGATTTTTCAGTCTATTTTTTTTCCTTCTTTTTAAACGGACGGTTTCCCCCCTTTTTATATCTCTTAATCCAAGTTTATGGAAAACTAGCCGTTGTGAGATGCTTGGATACTTTACACATAAAGAAAAATAGCCGTTAGAGGTTAGGTAAAAAAAATATTACCGTTGGAGTCTGTTCTGACAAATGAAAATCCGTTCCTGACAGGTTGGAGTCGGCTCCAACTTTTCAGGTGTCGGCTCCAAATCGGGTATCCAAAAATAGCAAATAAAAAGTTGTTGAGGAGTCGGCTCCGAAAGTTAAGTGTCGGCTCGTCGCTTTCGGAAGTCGGCTCCGCAATCCAAAAGTGTCGCTCCAGAAATGTCCATAAAAATCTGTTCTCAGTTAGAGTCGGCTCCAGAAACTCAGGTGTCGGCTCCCGAACTCTCAGGTGTCGGCTCCGAAAAAAAACTCAGAATACACTTCTCTGTATCTCAGGTTGGAGTCGGCTCCGAAACTCTGGGTGTCGACTCAACCGTGCCAAAAATCCAGAAATCTTCTGATACGCCTTGGGGTCGGCTCCTGACTATTGGTGTCGACTCCAAGTTCTGAACTTTGAAAAATTCTTTTAACATTTGATTCAAAACTTATTTCTTTATTCCTTTTGATTGATAAATATTTTTAATCCCTGAAACACTTATTAAATCTATCAGAAACATAGTGAATATACTCATGTCTTTTATTAATCATCAAAATCAATAATTGGGTCAACAATCTCCCCTTTTTGATGATTATAAAAACATTGAGTATATGCATGATTTAAACAATAAGATTTTAAATCAAATTTCTCAAATATTTAGTTCTCATAGGTAAGCTCCCCCTGAATGAAGTAGCTCCCCCTATGATACTCAATTTAACATCTATTCTTCCCTTTTAACAGTAAACTTTTATGTTTGATACCAATTAAACAATCATATCAAATTGTATCAAATTAAGTTAGCTAAGTTTCTTCCTTTCAATGCACATATGCAATTACTTCTTATGCAATTCCAATTAATTAAGCTTGTTTGTTCCAATGCAAATACTAAATACTTCTCCCTCTTTATAACTTTCAATGCATATACGACTATCAATTACTTCTCCCCCTTTTTTGTAATCAACAAAAAGGTTAAGAAGTTTCAAGTTAAATGACAAAATTAAGAGATGCTTCAAAGATCAAATGATATTCATTAAGTATCAAAAAGTTCATTACATTCACAAAGTTAACATTACATCATATTACAAAAAAACTTCATTACATCAAAATTTGAACTAAACTAACTTCATTACATATTTTAATAACATCAAAGAAACTTCATTACAAGATAATCAAAAATTAGTCTAAGAAGTCTTTGCAATTCTTCTAATATTTTCCCATTCCTTCACTTTGAGTTTGAACAAATTCCTTTAGTCTTCTATCAACAAATGCACATGCAGTCATAATTTGTCCTGAAGCTCTGCATTGCATTTGGAATAAGTCTCTGAATCTCCTCCAATATCTTTAAGTTCTTCAAAAATATTCTTGAGATCATTCTTCAAAGATTCTGAGAAGGCTCCAAGTGTGGATTCAATTTTGCTACTCTTTCATCCAAAGAATAAACATTTCTCTTAAATTCATAAACTATTGTCAATTTCTGTTTTCATTTCTTCCTTGTGAGTAGCAAATAACTTTTAAGTTGCTCTAACTGAATATCAGAAAAACCAATGATGACACAGGCAGTGGTACATGTGCAGGAGCAGGAGTAGGTGCCTGGTGGTGATGATCTGCTAGGCTCTGGTGATGGATGCCTCACTGATGGACCTGCCTCAGATGGTGCAGTGGCCCTAATGTCAGCTGCTCTCTCATCCAGATGACCTTTCTTTCCCATTACCATCCACTTTCACAAACCCATTCTGTGCACAGTAGCCAAGCTGTAATAATCAGTGTGCCTTAGGTTTTTGATGGCTCATTCTCAGAAATAAACTCCTTGACTTCTAAATGCCATAGTTAGGACCATCCCATAAGGCAATGAAGATCTCCTCTTGCCCCGGCCTCAGCCATATACCATATCATCATTCCAGCTAGATTATTGGCTGACCATCAAAATACTATCCATAACACTATGTCTCGCTCTGAGACATACTCAAACCAGTCTTGGGAAATAAATCCTACCACAAATGTTATGTAACAGTCTAAGCTCAAGGGCAATTGATTTGCCCTAACTTCTCAAATCAGTTACTTCTCTTCCTAACATCCTTGATAAAGCATCTGATCTCTCACTGTGAATATTGCAGTAATCCAGTGATAGGAATGCCTAAAAGATTTCCTAAAATTTCAAATGTGAGATGAATTCTTTTCCCTCTTACAGAACTAACTATTCCACCATCTCCCCTTGATAAATTGAAGTAAAATTCTTTAACTAGGGCCGGATAGTGGGAACATCCAAAGAACATACCTTATCCCAACCGAGCTCTTTGATTTGTCTACCAATTGAAAACCCTCGGCTTCAAAGAAATCAAAATCTACCTTCCTTCCCATGGTATGACTCGCCCAGCTAGGGTATCTACTTTGGAGAGGAGGGGCTAGGATTGTCAGAGTGAGTTGAAGAAGAATCGTCGCTCGGAGAGGTTCACGGATGGACGCCGAGCCGTACGCTTCCTTGTAACGGGCTCAAAACGATCCCTACGCTTAGGTGCCATAGGAATCTTAGGAATGGTTGATTTGAGGAATATTTGGTTTGGGAGGTTTGGAGAGGTTTGGAGGATTTGGAGAAGATGGGATGAGAAGGTGTCGACTCTGCCCTAATATAATCAATTTGGGGCCACCAGGTCGACTCCCGCAAAGTCGGGTGTCGACTCCAAGTCGCTAACACTGTTAGCGCCCGAACTGGAGTCGGCTCCGCTTAAGCGGGTGTCGGCTCCAAGGTCAGAGACCGAGAGCGACACAGAAAGGTGTCGACTCCACAAATTAAGGTGTCGACTCCACTGACAGTTTCAGAGAAAAATAAGTGAGTTTCAAACATCTGAAACTTGTCAAAATAAAATCAATAAATTTTTGAAAAAATCTTTGGAATGTGGAGAATCAAATTGCTCAATGTCTAGATAAATTGTCCTTAAAATCATGAAAAATTCAAGAAATTGATTGAAATCTAGATAATCATTCCTTAGGGGTTTCAAAATCATTCCAAAGGATCACAAATCCCTAATTCTCCTCTAAGATAACAAAATCTCTCTTCACTCAAAGGTTTTGTAAATATGTCAGCTAATTGTTCTTCAGTATTAACATAATCAAGACAAATTTCATTATTAGCTACATGTTCTCTTATAAAGTGATATCTAATTTCAATGTGCTTAGTTCTTGAATGTTGAATTGGATTTTTAGTTAAATTGATTGCACTTGTATTATCACATCTAATAGGAGTTTTATCAAGTGTTATGCCATAATCTTCAAGTTGTCGCTTAATCCAAAGGATTTGAGCACAGCAACTTCCAGCTGCAACATATTCTGCTTCAGCAGTAGATAATGCAACCGAATTTTGCTTTTTGCTAAACCAAGAGATTAAGTTACTTCCTAAAAATTGACATGCACCACTTGTACTTTTTCTATCTAGTTTACATCCAGCATAATCAGAATCAGAATAAGCAATCAAATTTAGTGTTGAGTCTCTAGAATACCATAATCCTACATTTTTAGTTCCACTTAGATATCTTAAGTATTACAGCAATTAAGTGAGATTCTTTAGGTTCAGATTGAAATCTAGCACATAAAAACAGCAAACATGATATCTGGTCTACTTGCAGTTAAGTAAAGTAGAGATCCGATCATACCTCTATAATATTTTTGATCAACTTTCTTACCATCTTCATCTTTGTCCAATTTGCATGAAGGACTCATAGGTGTTCCAAGGGGTTTGATTGATTCCATTCCAAACTTCTTGAGAATTTCTTTGTGTACTTTGTTTGGTTGATGAAAATCCCTTCTTTGCTTTGCTTGATTTGAAGTCCTAGGAAGAAGTTGAGTTCTCCCATCATGCTCATTTCGAATTCACCCTGCATTAACTTAGCAAATTCTTGACACAAAAGATTGTTAGTAGCACCGAATACAATATCATCACATATATTTGTACTACTAATAAATCTTTGTCTTTTCTTTTCAAAAATAGGGTTTTATCAACATTTCCTCTAGTAAAATCATTTTCAATTAGAAATTTACTTAACCTATCATACCAAGCTCTAGGTGCTTGTTTTAAACCATATAGTGCTTTGTGCAATTTAAAAACATGATTTGAAAATTCATGATCTTCAAAACCAGGTGGTTGTTCAACAAAACTTCTCATTTATAAATCCATTTAAAAATGCACTTTTAACATCCATTTGAAATAAATTGATATTCATATGACATGCAAATGCAAGTAGTAATCTAATTGCTTCTAATCTAGCTACAGGTGCAAAAGTTTCATCAAAATCAATTCCTTCTTCTTGATTATATCCTTTTGCAACTAATCTAGCTTTATTTCTAATTACTATGCCATTTTCATCTAATTTATTTCTAAATACCCATTTAGATCCTATAACTGAATGATCTTTAGGTCTATCAACTAAGGACCATACATTATTCCTAGTAAATTGATTTAATTCTTCTTGCATAGCTAACATCCAATTACTTATCTTTTTCAGCTTCTTCAATAGTTTTAGGTTCAATTTGAGATACAAATGCAAGATGATTATTGATATTTCTCATAGATGATCTAGTTCTTACTCCTTGAGATGGATCACCTATAATCAATTCCTTTGGATGACCATAGGCATATCTCCAATCTCTAGGAAGATCTACATCATTATGATTAGTATCAATAACATCAACCCTAGGAGAATCATCATCTTTAGCTTCTTGTTCATGATCTGAAGATACATCTATATTTAATTTTTCAATATCTCTTTCTAGTATGTTTGTATCTTCCTCATCATCAATCTTTTCTGAACTTGATGCTAAAGATCATCAAAAACTACATGAATAGATTCTTCTACAATTAAGTTTCTTGTTAAATACTCTATAGGCTTTACTAGTTGTTGAATATCCTAAGAATATGCCTTCATCAGATTTTGCATCAAATTTTCAAGATTATCTTTACCATTATTATGAATAAAACATTTACAACCAAATGCATGAAAATAACTAATGTTTGGTTTTCTATTATTCCATAATTCATAAGGAGTTTTCTTAAGAATTGGCCTAATTAAAGCTCTATTAAGGATGTAACATGCCGTGTTTATAGCTTCCGCCCAAAAGTATTTTGGTAGGTTGCTTTCACATAGCATGGTACGGGCCATGTCTTCTAAAGTTCTATTTTTCTTTCTACAACTCCATTTTGTTGTGGTGTTCTAGGTGCAGAAAAATTATGATGAATGCCATTTCAATGCAGAAATTTTCAAATAAATGATTTTCAAATTCAGTGCCATGATCACTTCTAAGAGACACTATGGTGTTGTTTTTCTCATTAGTGACTTTCTTGAAGAATTTCAGAAATATTGAGAAAGTCTCATCCTTGTGAGCCAAAAACAATACCCAAGTGAATCTAGAATAATCATCTACTATCACAAGACCATATTTCTTTCCTCCTAGACTAGTGGTTCTAGTAGGTCCAAAAAGGTCCATGTGAAGTAGCTCTAGTGGCCTAGAAGTGGAAACAATATTTTTAGATTTGAAAGAGTTTCTAGTTTGTTTTCCAAATTGACATGCATCACAAATTTTGTTATTTTCAAAATCTAACTTTGGAAGTCCTTTAACTAAATCCATTCTAATTAATTTTGAAATTAAGTGTGTGCTTGCATGACCTAATCTACGATGCCATAGCCATCCAATCTCATTTATATTAGCATTATCAGCAACTAAGCAATGATTACTAGTAGACAAATTGTCTAAATCAATTAAGTATACATTGCCATTTCTATTCCAGTAAATATAATGCTATTGTCAATGGATTAGAAACAGTGCAGATAGAAGCTTCAAATGAAACTTTGAAACCTTTATCACACAATTGGCTAATACTAATTAAATTATGTTTTAAACCATCTACATAAAGAACATTTTCAATAAAAGTGGAGGGAGTTATTTGAATTTTACCAAATCCCATAATCTGGCCTTTACCATTGTCTCCAAATGTAACAACTCCTCCTCTTTTATCTTCAAGGGTGATGAATTGATCCTTGTCACCCGTCATGTGCCTTGAGCAGCCGCTATCAAGATACCACTTTCGTTTTGATCTTTTGGCCGCAAGACACTCCTGCAAAATGATCAAACTTTCTGTTTAGGTACCCAAGCTTTCTTGGGTCCTTCATGGTTAGTAGCAACAAAGATTGTTCCTTTCGGAACCCATATTTTCTTTCCTTTAATACTTAAATTCTTGTTAATTTTTCTAAAATTGCATTCATAGGCTTTATGTCCTTTCTTGTTACAACAATAACATGAAACATCATTTTATTCTGTTCTTTTCTAAAGAAATTTTTAACATACTTTTGTTTCTTGTTAGGCCTATAACCTAATCCAGCTTTATCAAATACAGCTCTTTGATTACTCAATAACAAATTAAGTTTTTCAGAGCTATATGTAAATTTATCAACTTCTTTCCTTAAACTAACATTTTCATTAGAAATTGATTCTTTATCTTTTAAAAATTCTTATTTTCAGATTTCAATTCTTCAACTTCATGAGTTAGTTTATCCTTTTCTTTGACAAGATTTAAATTATCATTTTTCAAAAATTTGCTTTTTTTTCAAATTTTAAAATCACTAACTAATTCATTAAATGCATCAAACAATTCATCAAAGGTAAAGTCATGAGTTTCGATACATACCTCATCGTCTTTTTTTGCCATAAAGCAAATGTTTGCAACTTCCTTTTGTTCTTCCTCGGATGAGGATTCTTCACTATCGCTCCATGTTGCAATATAGCCTTTTTCTTTTTCTTGTATCCCTTTTTCAATTGAGGACAATCATATCTAAAGTGCCCCGGTTTCTTACATTCATAGCATATAAGGGGGTCTTTTTCTTTATCCTTGTCCTTTTCTTTTTCTTTTTCACCTTCCATCTTTGTTCCAAATTTTTTCTTGTGGAAGGGTCTCCTTCTTTGTATAAATCTTTTGAATTTCTTAGCAAGGAGTGCAGTTTCCTCATCATCATCATCTTCCTCATCACTGCTGCTCTTTTCAATTTCTGCAGCTTTGAGGGCAATTATTTTCTTCTTCTCGTCTTCCTCTATATATTATTTCATGGTCAACTCATGAGTCATTAGTGATCCGAGTAGCTCCTCCAAAGGTAAGGTGTTGAGGTCCTTGGCTTCTTGGATTGCAGTCACCTTTGCTTCCTATATCCTTGGAAGAGACCTAAGAATTTTACGCACCAATTCAGAGTTAGTATAGGTCTTGCCAAGACTCTTTAAACCATTCACAATATCAGTAAATCTTGTATACATGCAGGTTATAGATTCAGTTTGTTCCATGCTAAACAATTCATACTTATGAACAAGAATATTAATCTTAGATTCTTTGACTTGATTAGTACCCTCATGGGTAACTTCTAGTCTATCCCAATTTTCTTTTGCGGAAATACATGTAGAAATTCTATTAAACTCATTAGCATCTAAAGCACAATATAAAACATTCATGGCCTTAGCATTGAGCTGAGCCATTTTCCTATCGTTCTCATTCCAATCCCTTTCGGGTTTAGGAACTATTGAACCATCTACTATGTGTGTGGGTGTGCTAGGTCCATTAGTGATTACACTCCAAAGGTCATAATCTAAAGCTTGAATAAAAATTTTCATTCTAGCTTTCCAATAAGAATAATTAGAACCATTAAATAAAGGAGGTCTATTGGTAGAATGACCTTCAGCAAATGAAGATCCACCTTGAGTTGCCATTTGGATCTTTAACTCTTGATCATTGGATCAAACAAGAAATGAGCACAAGCTCTGATACCAATTGTGGCCCAGATGGCAACCCAAGAGGGGGGGATGAATTGGGTTCTTAAAAAAAATTTGACTCTTTAAAACTATGTGCTGTGAAACAAATGAGATTGAGTGCAAGATGTTGGCCCAGATGGCAACCCAAGATGAATTGGGTTCTTAAAAATTTAAGACTTTTTAACTTTAATTGATTAGTTAGCAAGATGTGCAAGTGAGATTAACTAATAAGCAATGCACAAGCAAATAAAGAGAGATAGAGAAGAGAAATAAGGCACGGCAAACACAAGAATTTTATAGTGGTTCGGTGCAACCAACACCTACGTCCACTCCCAAGATTCACTTGGGTCCACACTATAATCTCTCTAGATTACAGCCGAGTTGTTTTCCAAGCTCACAACTCAAACTTGTTGTTTTCCGGGTGCACAACGAACCCAGCTGGTTTTAACTCGGGCTTACCAGCACAAAACCCTACACGTTGTTTTTCACGGGCTCACAACTAACCCAACACAAGCACTCCGCTTGTAACGAGGTATACCAACCTCCACTATTCAATCCACTGATTGAACAGCACAAACAAATAAAATGAGTTTAAAAAGCCTCCCCTTGAGCAAATATACAAATGAAGTAAAAAAGTTTAGAAAAGCCTGATATTTGCAGATGGTAGTGGCTTGGCTTTTCTTCTTCTCTTTAACTCCTCTTGAAGTGTTGAATCACGCCTCAGCAAGATTCTTGACCGTTGAAGACTTTGGAGTTGAGATGAAGCTTTTTCTCTTTTCTTTTGAAATCCTGATTTGATCTTGAAATGCTTTGGATTTTCTTTGACTCTTTGTGATGAGAAGGAGCAGACGAATCTTCCTCTTGGATTTCACTCCTTTTGAATCACTCTCTTTGAGCTAAAAGATTTTTCCAATATGCTCTGTTTTTCCCTCTTTTCAAAGATATTCTTTTCTCTCTTTTTGATTTTCTCTTTTTTGATTTGAAAAGAGCTCCTCTATTTATAGAATCTGCAAAAATATATCCGTTAGAGACAAGGAAAAATAGCCGTTATTCAAAAATCTTACCGTTGGGGCTGATGTGTCATCGTTAAAAATCGCGCCCAGATTTGCGGAGTCGACTCAGCTTTGGAGTCGGCTCGAGCTCGATTACCAAAAATAGAAATTTAGGGGTCGACTCGCGAAAAAAGTGTCGACTCCTGAAAGTCGGGAGTCGACTCGAGAAAGGGGGTCGACTCGAGAGTGCTCAAAAAACACTCTTCTGTGTCTGAGCGGAGTCGACTCGCACAGTCCAGGAGTCGGCTCGACAAAATCAGGGGTCGACTCGAAGGGTCGACTCGACAAGATGCACATTTCTGTACACTCGGAGTCGACTCGAAACTCAGGAGTCGGCTCGGAACGATCAAAAATCAGAAACTTTTCTGATTGACTTAAAATCGTCCAGATTCATTTTAATTCATTGTTTTGACTTGAATCAATAAATTAACATTTAGAATGATTCAAGAACTAATCCAAATTTTGAATAAAACATGAATTATAACATTTCTTTTCGAAAGTTTGAATATTGAGCTTAAAGTTTCAAAATTGATTAAAGTTAAACTTGAGCATTCATTGATTGTTCAAACTCATTTTCATAAACTCATTACATCCTTTAATAAACTCAATGGCTTTTGGAAATCATCAAAATCAATAAGGTTGGGGCAATAATTTTTCAATAATTTCTCAACAATCTCCCCCTTTTTGATGATGACAAAAATATTGAGTTTGTTCATGATTGATTAGTGAATTAATTTTGTTTTCATAGTTAAAGGCTCCCCCTCAATGAGGTAGCTCCCCCTATGAAACTTAATTAATTAAATTGTTTTCACAATCATAGACAATCATAAAACTATAAAATTCTCCCCCTTTTTTGTTATCAACAAAAAGATAGATAAACATTCATTCAAATTTCATTGACATAAGGAAATAGAGAATTCATTTCATTCAAAAGTCTAATACATCAAAATGTTCATACATTGATTTCAAAAGAAAGCATAAAAACTTCAGTACAAAACAACTCTAGTAACTCAAAAATGAGTTCTTACAATTCTAGTTAGATGATCAACTATATTTTTCATTCCTTCAGATTGAATTTTTACATAGTCCTTGAGTTTTTCATCAACAAAGTGCACGCACTCTGAATTTTGTCTTGAAGCTCTGCGTTGCTCTCATATGTCTCTCCATCTCCACATATATCCTTAAGTTCTTCAAAAATATTCTTGAGATCACACTTAAGGATGCCGATGAAGAGCCGAGAGTGACTCAATCTTTGAAATACGATCATCAAGAGAATAAAGTGTCTCTCTCAAATTCATAAACTTATTCTCAAATTCAGTTTTAAGCTTATCAGATTGATCTTCAAGTAAGGCTTTGAGTTGCATAATTTGTTGATCTGAAAAGCTAGCAGAAGATGAAGTCTGAACAAAAGTTGGAGCAGGGGCTGGAGCAGAGGCAGAAACCAAGGGGCTCGGAGGTGCAGGCGAAGGATGTCTAACAGAGGTCCTGCAGCCTCAGTATCTATAGCTCTATCCTCTGTCACTCCTTTCTTTCCCATTTACCATTCTTTTTGACAAACCCATCCGATGAATAGTTGCCAGACTATAAAAATCAGTGTGTCTTAAATTCTTCATTGGTTCATTATCAGAAATCACCACACCCTTGGCTTCGAAAAATCAAAGTAAGAATCATCCCATAGGCAGACTGGATTTCCTTTTCCCTCCACAATCTGCTATGTACCACAAATCATGCTGGGAAGATTGATGGCTTGCCAGTCACAATGGCATCCATACAAAAACATCTCTCTCAGAAACATAGTCAAATCTACCGTTTTAGGAAATAGAATCCTACTGCAGATATTGTGAAGCAATCTCAACTCTAAAGGGATTAGCAAAACTCTTCAAATCCAACCACATCCCTGTTCAATAATCTGGATAAAGCTGGGGCGCGGTCATCAGAAGAAAAGGTGGAGGTGCCAGACAAGGGTAATTCAATAATCTAGAAAGAATCAGAGTATGAAATTCTTACTCCTCTCACATTGCTAATAAGCCCATGGTCTCCTCTAGACAAATTCTTGTAAAATTCTTTAACCAAAGAGGGATAGTCGGGCACTCAAGAGACAAACTTTCTCCCAACCCATCTCATTAACTGTCTCCCAATAAAACCCTCATTCTCAAATAATTCAAAATCCACCTTCCTACCAGTGGTAATGATCCTATCTGCTAGAC
Source organism: Calamus simplicifolius (assembly GCA_900491605.1). Classification (NCBI taxonomy): domain Eukaryota; kingdom Viridiplantae; phylum Streptophyta; class Magnoliopsida; order Arecales; family Arecaceae; genus Calamus; species Calamus simplicifolius. The sequence continues at coordinate 398,525 of UESW01004583.1, read as the reverse complement.
GATCTACCTGGGAGGACGTGGCAGCAGGAGCAGCAGAGAAGCAGATGAGGTGGAGTCCGAGCTTGGAGAAGGCTCGCACGGGACGCTTCACCGGTTCTTCACGGAGCGCTTCCTCTTGATGCCACCCGCCACAACACTAGATCCTCTAGTTTTAGGTGCCATTTGATGATTGGAGGTGATTTATTGGAGTTTGGAAGGTTTGGAAGAGTGGAGAGAGTATTTTGGATTGGGGACGAATAGAATGAGCGACGAGTCGACTCTGCCCTAGAAAATCAATTTGGGACCACCTCGAGTCGGCTCGCGCAAAGTGTCGACTCGGCACAGACACAGAAAGTCCGTCCCGACATGGAGTCGACTCGCGCCAGAGAGGGGTCGACTCCTGAGTTTCAGCAGAAACTCGAGTCGACTCCGATACGCTCGAGTCGGCTCCGAGACCATTTCAGACCAAAAACATGAAATTTCTGAAATGTGTCCGGAAAATGATCATAAAAATTGATAAATAATCATTGGATATGAGTGAATCAATTGATATGAGTTCTAGATAAGATTTCCTTAAGATTTGAGGATTTGAAAGAATTCTAGATATATTTCCTTAAGGTTTCAAAATTTATTCAAAGGGATTACAAATTCCTAACTCTCCTCTAAGATAACAAAATCTTTCTTCATTTAAAGGTTTAGTGAATATGTCAGCTAATTGTTCTTCAGTGTTTACATAATCTAAACAAATTTCATCATTAGCTACATGTTCTCTTATAAAATGATATCTAATTTCTATGTGTTTTGTTCTTGAGTGTTGAATTGGATTTTTAGTTAATTGATTGCGCTAGTGTTATCACATCTTATGGGTGTTTATCAAGTGTGATACCATAGTCTTCAAGTTGTCGCTTAATCCATAGGATTTGCGCACAGCAACTTCCAGCTGCTACATATTCAGCTTCAGTAGTTGATAATGCAACTGAATTTTGCTTTTTGCTAAACCATGTGATTAAGTTACTTCCTAAGAAATGGCATGCACCACTTGTGCTTTTTCTATCTAATTTACATCCAGCATAATCAGAATCTGAATATGCAATTAGGTTTAATGTGGAGTCTCTAGAATACCATAAACCTACATTTTTTGTTCCATTAGATATCTTAAATTCTTTTAACAGCTATTAAATGTGATTCTTTAGGTTCAGATTGAAATCTAGCACATAAACATACTGAAAACATAATATCTGGTCTACTTGCTGTTAAATAAAGAAGGGATCCGATTATACCTCGATAATACTTTTGATCAACCTTTTTACCTTCTTCATCTTTGTCCAGCTTGCATGAAGGACTCATTGGAGTTCCGAGGGGTTTCATTGTTTCCATACCAAACTTTTTGAGTAGTTCTCTTGTGTATTTGGTTTGGTTGATAAAGATTCCCTCTTTGCTTTGTTTGATCTGGAGTCCAAGGAAGAAGTTGAGTTCTCCCATCATGCTCATCTCGAATTCTCCCTGCATCAACTTTGCAAATTCTTGACAAAGAGAATCGTTAGTAGCACCAAAAATAATGTCATCTACGTATATTTGTACTACAAGTAAATCTTTACTTTTTCTTTTCAAAAACAAGTTTTATCAACATTTCCTCTTGTAAAATCATTTTCTATTAAGAATTTACTTAACCTATCATACCAAGCTCTAGGTGCTTGTTTCAAACCATATAAAGCTTTGTGCAATTTAAAAACGTGATTTGAAAATCGTGATCTTCAAAACCTGGTGGTTGTTCTACATAAACTTCTTCATTAATAAATCCATTTAAAAATGCGCTTTTTACATCCATTTGAAATAAGTTAAATTCATATGACATGCAAATGCAAGTAATAGCCTAATGGCTTCTAATCTAGCTACAGGTGCAAAGGTTTCATCAAAATCAATACCTTCCTCTTGATTATATCCTTTAGCAACCAATCTAGCTTTGTTTCTAATTACTATGCCATTTTCATCTAGTTTATTTCTAAAAACCCATTTTGATCCTATTACTGAATGATTTTTAGGTCTTTCAACTAAAGTCCAAACATTATTTCTTGTAAATTGATTTAGTTCTTCTTGCATTGCTAACATCCAATTATTATCTTTTTCAGCTTCTTCTATAGTTTTAGGTTCAATTTGTGATACAAATGCAAGATGATTACTAATATTTCTCATATATGATCTAGTTCTTATTCCTTGAGATGGATCGCCTATAATCAATTCCTTGGGATGACTATGAGCATATCTCCAGTCTCTTGGAAGATCTATATCATTATGATCAATATTGACATCATCGTCCTTATGTGAATCATCATCTTTAGCTTCTTGTTCATGATCAGAAGATACTTCAATATTAAGTTTTTCAAGATCTTTTTCAATTATGTTTGTATCTTCCTCATCATCAATCTTTTCAGATCCAGTTGCTAAAGATTCATCAAAAACTACATGAATGGATTCTTCAACTACTAAGGTTTTCTTGTTAAAGATTCTATAAGCTTTACTAGTTGTTGAATAACCTAGAAAAATTCCTTCATCAGATTTAGCATCAAATTTTCCTAAGTTGTTTTTACCATTATTATGAATGAAACATTTACATCCAAATGCATGAAAGTATTTTATATTTGGTTTTCTTTCATTCCATAATTCATAAGGTGTTTTCTTTAATATTGGTCTTATTAAAGCTCTGTTTAAGATGTAACATGCTGTGTTAATTGCTTCCGCCCAAAAATACTTTGGTAAGTTGCTTTCGCATAGCATGGTACGGGCCATGTCTTCTAGAGTCCTATTTTTCTTTCAACTACACCATTTTGCTGTGGAGTCCTAGGGGCTGAAAAATTATGATTAATTCCATTTTCAGTGCAGAAATTTTCAAATAAGTGATTTTCAAATTCTGTTCCATGATCACTTCTTAGAGATACTATAGTAGTGTTTTTCTCATTTGTGACTTTCTTGAAGAATTTCAGGAATATCGAGAAAGTCTCATCTTTGTGAGCTAAAAACATTACCCAAGTATATCTAGAATAATCATCTACAATCACTAGACCATATTTCTTTCCTCCTAGACTTGTGGTTCTAGTTGGTCCGAAAAGATCCATGTGAAGTAGCTCTAGTGCCCTAGAAGTTGAAACAATGTTTTTAGATTTGAAAGAACTTCTAGTTTGTTTTCCAAATTGACATGCATCACATATTTTATTATTTTCAAAATCTAGTTTAGGTAATCCTTTAACTAAATCCATTTTAATTAGTTTTGAAATAAGGTGTGTGCTTGCATGACCTAATCTACGATGCCACAACCAACTAATTTCATTTATGTTAGCATTGTCAGCAATTAAGCAATGATCACTCAAAGATAATTTTTCTAAGTCAACTAAGTAAACATTGCCATGTCTATAACCAGTAAATACAATGCTATCATCAATAGAATTAGTTACAGTGCATAGAAGATTTAAATGAAACATTAAAGTTTTTATCACATAATTGACTTATACTATTAGATTATGCTTCAAACCATCAACATAAAGTACATTATCAATAAATGTAGATGGAGTTATACGACTTTACCAAGGCCCATAATTTGACCTTTACCGTTATCGCCAAACGTAACAACTCCACCTTTCTTTTCTTCTAGGGTGATGAATTCATCTTTGTCACCCGTCATATGTCTTGAGCAGCCACTATCAAGGTACCACTTTTTCTTTGATCTTTTGGCTACAAGACATTCCTGCAACATAATTTAAACTTTATGTTTAGGTACCCAAGCTTTCTTGGGTCCTTCATGGTTAGCAGCAACAAAAATTGTTCCTTTCGGAACCCATATTTTCTTAGCTTTAATATTTAACTTGTTGTTATTATTTAACGTTTTGCATTCAAATGATTTATGACCTTTTTCATTACATTTAAAACAAGTTATATTACTTTGGTTGGCTTTTACAAAAATATTCTTTAATGATTTTTGTTTCCTTAATGTGTTATATCCTAAACCTGCTTTGTCAAAAACAGCTTTTTGACTATCTAGAATCATGTTAAGTTTAGTTGAACTTAAAGTGAATTTCTCAACAATGTCTTTATATTTTTTAACATCTTTCTTAAGAGAGTCATTTCTTTAGCTTGCTGTTCTTTATCTAAAGCTAAAGTTTCTATTTGATCTTTTAAATCTTTAGTTGAGTTTTAGTTTCAGATTTTAACAAATCTATTTCTTGATTAAGATTATCTCTTTCTTTCCTAAGTTCTTCTTTTTCATTAGTTAAGTTCTTAACTTCTAAAGCTAATTCATTTTTACTTTTAGCTAAACTAATATTATCATTTTTCAAAAACTTATATTTCTTTTTCAAAATTTAAAATCAATCATAAGTTCATTGAAAGCCTCAAACATTTCATCAAATGTAAATTCATCATTTGAGTTTTCAGAACTTACCTCATTGTCGTTGTCGTCGTCGTTGGCCATGAAGCAGATATTGGCAACTTCTTTTGTTCTTCTTCTTCGGAAGAAGACTCATCAGTCCATGTTGCCATGTATGCTTTCTTCTTTTTCTTGTAGGCCTTTTTCAGCAAAGGACAATCATATCTAAAGTGCCCTGGCTTTTTGCACTCATAACATACTAAGGGCTCTTTTTCTTTTCTTTCTCCTTGTCCTTTTTCTTATCCTTTTCTCCTTCATTTCTTGCTCCAAATTTCTTTTTGTGGAAGGGCCTTTTTCTCATAAATCTTCTGAATTTTTGGCCAAGAGAGCAGTTTCATCATCATCTTCATCACTTCATCACTGCTGCTCTTTCCATTCTTTTGCAGCCTTGAGGGCAATGGTTTTCTTCTTTTTGTTTCCTCCTCAACATGCTGCCTCATTGTCAATTCGTGGGTCATGAGAGATCCTAGAAGCTCCTCTAAGGGTAGTGCATTGAGGTCTTTGGCTTCTTGGATGCTGTGACTTTTGCTTCCCACGATCTTGGAATGACCTAAGATTTTGCGAACAAGATCAGCATTAGTATAAACTTTTCCAAGACTTTTCAAACCATTCACAATATCAGTGAATCTAGTGAACATGCATGTGATGGTTTCAGTTTGTTCCATTGTAACAATTCATATTTATGAACCAAAATATTTATCTTTGATTCTTTTACTTGGTTTGTTCCTTCATGTGTAATTTCCAACCTATCCCAAATTTCTTTTGCGGAATTACAAGTTGAGATTCGGTTGAATTCATTTGAGTCTAAGGAACAATATAAATATTAATGGCTTTGCATTTAGTTGTGCCATTCTCCTATCATTATCATTCCAATCCCTTTCGGGCTTTGGAACAATAGTGCCATCAATAAGGTGTGTGGGTGTACTAGGTCCATTAATTATAACACCCCAAAGCTCATAATCAGAAGCTTGAATGAATATCCTCATTCTAGCTTTCCAATATGAATAGTTGGCCATTAAAAAAGGAGGTCTATTCGTAGAATGACCTTCAGCAAAACTTGAACCACTTTGTGTTGCCATAATGGATCTTTAGCCCTTGATCGTGAGATCAAATTCTAAATGAGCACTTGCTCTGATACCAATTGTTGGCCCAGATGGCAACCCAAGAGGGGGGGGGTGAATTGGGTTCTTAAAAATTTAAGACTTTTTGATTTTAAATAATTTGTTAGCAAGATGTGCAAGTGAGATTAACTAATAAGCAATGCACAAGCAGTTAAAGAGAGAGAGAGATAGAGAAATAAGGCACGGCAAACACAAGAATTTTATAGTGGTTCGGTGCAACCAACACCTACGTCCACTCCCAAGATTCACTTGGGTCCACACTATAATCTCTCTAGATTACAGCCGAGTTGTTTTCCAAGCTCACAACTCAAACTTGTTGTTTTCCGGGTCACAACGAACCCAGCTGGTTTTACTCGGGCTTACCAGCACAAAACCCTACACGTTGTTTTTCACGGGCTCACAACTAACCCAACACAAGCTATCCTAGCTTGTACCGAGGTATAACAACCTCCACTAGTTCAATCCCTCAGATTAAACTAGACACAAACAAATAAAATGAGTTTAATTACAAGCAACTCCTTTTTGAGCAGATATACAAATAGAAATTGAGTTTAGAAAAGCCTGATATTTAGAGCTTGAGAGCTGGCTTGGCTTCTTTGGCTTCTTCCTTCAACTCCTCTTGATGTTGAATCAGGCCTCAGCACCGATTCTTCACCGATTTGAGCTTTGGAGTTGGGTTGAAGCTTTTTCTCCCTTTTTCTTGAATGTGGAAGATCTTTGATTTGCTCTTGAAGGCTTTGGGATCTCCTCTTGAATCTTTGTAGAATGTAGCTCTGGAGTGCACGAATCTCACTCTTGGATTTCACTCCTTTTGAATCTCTCTTCGTTGAGCAAAAAGATTTTTCCAAAATGCTCTGTTTTTCCCTCTTTTCAAATGATATTCTTTTCTCTCTTTTTTGATTTTCTCTCGGTTCTGTTGATTTGAAAAGAACTCCTCTATTTATAGAATCTGCAAAAATATATCCGTTAGAGTCAAGGAAAAATAGCCGTTATTTAAAAATCTAACCGTTGGGGCTGATGTGTCATCCGTAAAAATCGCCCAAAAATGCTGGAGTCGACTCATGCTTTTCCCGAGTCGGCTCGAGCTCATTTTACTAAAAATAGAAATATTAGGGGTCGACTCGATAAAGGTGAAGTGTCGACTCCTGATAGTCGGGAGTCGACTCGTGAAGGGCTTGGTGTCGACTCGAGAGATGCTCAGAAAAACACTCTTCTGGTGTCTGAGCGGAGTCGACTCGCACAGTCCAGGAGTCGGCTCGACAAAATCAGGGGTCGACTCGACAATTTCACGGGTCGACTCGACACAGATGCACATTTCTGTACACTGAGCGGAGTCGACTCTGAAACTCAGGAGTCGGCTCCGGAACGCATCAAAAATCAGAAATTTTTCTGATTGACATTAAAATCGTTCTAGATTCATTTTAGTTCATTGTTTTGACATGAAATCAATAGAATTAATCTTTAGAAGTGATTCATGAACTAATCCATAAGCTTTTAGAATAAAACATGAATTATAACATTTCTTTTCGAAAGTTTGAATATTGAGTTTAAAGTCACAATCAAAATTGATTAAAGTTAAACTTGAGCATTCTCATTCTCATTGATTGTTCAAAGTAAATTTGTTACTTCATTTTCATAAACTCATTAATAAATTCAATGGCTTTAGTTAAAACATTTAATAAACTCAATGGCTTTTAGTAATCATCAAAATCAAAAGGATTGGATCATATAATTTTTCATAATCTTTCAACACAAGATAAATGCAAAGCACAAATGAAGAGATAGAGAAAGATAGAAAGTCAAGGCACAACAAACACAAAGATTTTATAGTGGTTCGGTGTATCTAACACCTACGTTCACTCCCAAGTATCACTTGGGTCCACACTATAATCCATTTGATTACAGTCGAGTTATTTTACAAGCTCCCAACTCAAAACTTGTTGTTTCCCTCGGGATCACAATGAACCCAACTAGTTTTTCGAGCTCACCAGCACACAACCCAACCACAAGCTATCCTTAGCTTGTACCGAGGTATACTACCTCCACTAATTCAATCCCCCGATTGAACTAGCAAACAATAATAAAAAATAGAGTTTTGAATATACAGCAGCTCCTCAAATGAGCAAATAAACAATAAAATAAAAAGGATAAGAAAAGCCTTTTGAAGCTCTTTGATTGTATGCTTTTCTTCTTTTCCTCTTCTCCTTTGAAAAATTGAATCAGGGCCTCAACTCAGATTCTTCACTGAAATTTGCAGATGAGAAGTTGAGGATTTGAGGGTTTTGTTTTCTTTCTTCTAATGATGAAAATCTTCTTGATTTGAACTTGAGAAGCTTGTAGATTTCTCTTTGAGCTTTCTAAAGTTGATGGATTTGAGCTTTGAGTCTTTCCTCTTTGATTTCTTCCTCAAGATTTTTTGGATTTTTCAGTCTATTTTTTTTCCTTCTTACTTTAAGCGGACGGTTTCCCCCCTTTTTATATATCTCTTAATCCAAGTTTAGGTAGGAAATCTAGCTGTTGTGAGATGCTTGGATACTCCTACACACAGAAAAATAGGCGTTAGAGGTTAGGTAAAAATAAATCTTACCGTTGGAGTCCGTTCTGACAAATGAAAATCTGTTTCTCACAGGTTGGAGTCGGCTCCAACTTTTCAGGCATCGGCTCCAAATCGGGTATCCAAAAATAGCAAATAAAAAGTTGTTGAGGAGTCGGCTCCGGGAAAGTTAAGTATCGGCTTGTCGCTTTCGAGGGTCGGCTCCGTAATCCAAAAGTGTCAGCTCCAGAAATGTCCATAAAAATACGCTCTCTGTTCTCAGGTTAGAGTCAGCTCCAGAAACTAAGGTGTCGGCTCCTGAACTCTCAAGTGTCGGCTCCCGAATTCTAGGTGTCGGCTCCAAAAACTGAGACATAATACACTTCTCTGTATCTCAGGTTGGAGTCGGCTCCGAAACTCTGGGTGTCGACTCCAGATCGTGCCAAAAATCCAGAAATCTTCTGATACGCCTTGGGGTTGGCTCCTGACTAGTTGCGTGTCAACTCCAAGTTCTGAACTTTGAAAAATTCTTTTAACATTTGATTCAAAACTTATTTCTTTATTCCTTTTGATTGATTAAACATTTTTAATCCCTGAAACACTTATTAAATCTATCAGAAATATAGTAAATATACTCATGTCTTTTATTAATCATCAAAATCAATAATTAGGTCAACACTTTCTAAATATGAGCTTGACCTGATGACTGGATATGGCCCATCATTTGCATTAGAAATTAACTTGATTATGCATATGGTTATGTTTTATCATGTAACGTAAACTTTGATTTACTTAATATTTGTTGATGCAGTTGCCAAACCCAAGTAGTTGGGGCAAGGCATTACTATTCAGATGTGTTAATGACTCAAGAACCAATGGTAGTTTAATCTGGGCCTCATAAATACATTGCAGAAAAGCTTTTTTTTCATATGATGATGCTTTTGAATATTACATCAATGATGATTATTTATCTGCATTTTGTGCAATTATCATTCCTTAATAGTTTAAATAAGACTTGTTCTTTATGGCTATAATAATCCATTTCAGAAGCAAGCACATTACTATTCAAAATGTCTCTATATTTAATTCTTTTATTTGAGGATAAGAATCTCATGCTAACTTGGTTTCGGTATATTATGTATTGTGGCATGCCGAGCTTAGATATGCCAATTAATGGCATGCATTGGTGCATATGCTAGTGAGGCAATGAAATGGTGCTGCATATTATGGTATTTCCTTGGAATTTGTCAAGTTTGAGAAGAATTTGACAGATCAATTAACCAAGGAATTATCTAGGAGTTGAGTCCTAGAATAATCGAAGAGGTTGGGACTTAAGCCCATTACTTGGTCATCAGCAGTGGATACCCAACCTCTATGATTGGAGATCCCATGAAAGAGTTCAATATGGTATAAATGAAATTTATTGAGTGATCGTGTTAGAACATAATTTTTAAAAAATTTCTCATCCCATCCCTATGATGAGTGCTCTTATAAAGTGACAAAGTAAATCTATGTAAGGTTGAGTCATACTCTTAATAGATCTAAGGTAGGTTAGCTGCAGGGTATTAGTCACAAATACCCTTAGAGGATTCACCTATATAAGAATTGTCATATTAGGCCGTGACTAAAGGTTTGGGCTAACTTTAAAGAATTCTCATGAAAAATCAAGATACTAGATGCAAGGCCTTTTAATATGCGCTAACCGCTTAAACCCAATTGATCCATATTGTGTGTGTGATTAGTAGAAGTCTGAGTCAAGGACCTAATTCAAGGTTTAATCCACTATAGTTCCTTCAGATGTATACAATCAACACTAAGTGGAGTTCAAGTCCATAGGACACCTCACCTATTGCGTAGTATAAGATGCCCTAAAATTTATGTTATATTAATTTTATTTTATTTATTTTAAAACTTTTATGGGGGATTATTGAAAAAAAATTTAATTAAAAAAATGAACACCTACGAGCGGAACTCTTGCGGATGTTCGCTGGTGTCACACGAGCATTCTGCTCGCATGAGTGACGCTCGCGAGCAGAACGCTCGTGACGCCCATAGTGCTCGCATGGGGCGCAAGCGTTCCGCTTGCGTGAGTGATGCAACGCTCATAGGGGAGCATTGCGTAAACGCTAGCTGCGTGAACGCTATCGAGGGCCAACAGAATTTTTTTTTTAATATATATAGGGGAAAAAAGATTTCAAGGATTAAGGTTTTAATCAAGCTTGAATCTTATTCTCCCACTAAGAAAGATAGTTTTGTTTTGTCATTGTTGATTTTTTTTCATGGGCATCTGAAGGATTCATTGGGTTGCACCTCCACGCAATCGTACTCATGATGGAAGGTTTGGATCGAGCCGGATCATTGTACCTTAAAGATAAATCGTCAATAATCTGTACGAAGAGGTGAAAACTGATCCTTAGGGCAGTGTCTAACATGCCTCGGTCTAGGCTCGATTCTTAACTTCTTTCGATTTTAATTTTTTTTATACATTTAAATTTTAAAATATTTTTTTTAAGTAATTTCTATGAAGTAGCTTTAGTAAAGACTAAAATATTTTTCAACACCTGGCAGCATTAGTCGCGTCATCACCATCAGCTGTTCGTATGGACTGCAGATGTATATATAGCTTCTTCTACACAAATTAAGCCGTGCTCTTCACTTGTTCACACCCTTCAAGTTTGTTGACAACATGGACGTGGGTCTGCGATCGGTTACTTCATCCAAGCATCCGCATGAAGTTTCTGAGCTAAACTGCACGGAGTTACATAGACTTATTTTGAGTTTTAGCCTAGCTTACTGATTGAATTTTATACTTTGCATTGTACTGTTGTTGGCTCTGCTCCATGACTAGTGTTGTTTATTGAGATTCAGACTGTGTATTTGGATTTCTATCCATGCAAGCTGTTTACTTTTCTAACATATCCTATATGGGATTTGGAGCTAAATATATAGCATATTGTTAAAAGAGTGCTGGATGGCTTTTGGTTTAATTTTGATGAGAGGATAAGTCACTTGATTGGGGCGAACATAAGTCTCATACATCTACTGAATTATTGAACCACACTCACACTAACCCATCCAAAATCACATTTGAGTTCAATACTGATGAGGGGTAAAATTATCATTACAATAAGGCCTGAACACATCAACAATTAGGTCAGGTCCAATCCCAACATCTCGCTAGCCAGCTATCATAGCCACCAAGTAGCGAAGATCAATCGCCTTTAGCAAGGTCGGACCGCCCCAGTAATACGAGCCATTCTCATTTCTCGGTAAGCCGAGGTATCCATACCTCGGCGATACGAGCCATTCTCATTTCTCGGTAAGCCGAGGTATCCATACCTCGGCGATACGAGTCATTCTTATTTCTCGATAAGCCAAGGTATCCATGCCTCGGCGATACGAGCCACTCTTATTTCTCGGTAAGCCGAGGTATCCATACCTCGGCGATACGATCCATGGTTATATCTCGGTAGCCTGAGGTATCCATACTTTGGCATCACGGGCCATGATTATATCTCGGTAACTCAAGCCGCCTTTATGCCTTGAAAAACTGAATTGTCCTCTGCCTCGGCCAGACCGAAGCACTCAAAATGCCTCTACAGAATCCGGCACAGGAAAGTCCCTGTTCGCTGAAATATAATAAGATTCTAAACAGAGAATCATACCCAGGAGTGGCCTAGAGCCTACGCAATCATGGAATCCCAAGGCATCAGCCAGCTCTCCTAGCCGTCGATCCTCTAACTGACAAGATACAAATCCTACTGATCTCGTAACAAACTCGATTCGAATCCATTTCAAATCATAACAACTTTCGGCCCCCACGACACGCCCAGGGAATCAGGTGATCCTCTATAAATACTACAGCACTTCAACCCTTCAGGTACGCACGAATCACCTTACAAAAACTTCTACACATTCACTTAGTTTGACAGAATCAATCACTCCATTAGAGCTCCGATCGAGAGCTTGAAGGAAGATTCTTCTATGAAAAGTCTTCTCCTCATATATGTTTGCTGTGAATCTCCACTGACTTGGGCATCGGAGGGTCCCCTGCAGAGGATAACCCTAAGGAAATCCTTTGCGAGAGCGGACTGTCTTGCAGGTTCCACCCCGAACGTCGAGATCTGAGTTCAAACCCGGAGCCGGAAGCGCACCCAAGTCGGAGAACGGATTTCCACGGCAACAGATTGGCGCTAGATAAAGGGCCTCAAGTCCCATAAACTTGTAATCCAGGAGACAAGACAAAAAAATCAGAAGAAGCATCCTCTAATGGCCAATCGGAAGAGAGCCACCTCTGAGGCTCAGGATCATGCCGCATCTCAAAGGCATGATCCAATTAGTGATGTAGCACCTCCGCTACCACCACCAACTGAAACTCCTTCCCCACCGGCAACGGCGGTAACCCTGGACCAGTTCGCCACTCTGGTTCAGCAGGTTCAAGCATTGACCCAGATGATCCAGGGATTCCAGGCGATCCCTGGCCCTACCGTTCCTGCCTCCCAACCTCGCGAGGAGGCCGCTGCCCCCGCTTCGCCTGTAATCTCTTCTTCCGATCCGCCTAAGGCAACAGATCGCGGTCGCCGGCCTATAAAGGTGGGGCCGGCACTGCAACAAGCTGGAGGGAAGAGCCCACTCAGATCCAAGCGGGTTCGCTCTCTTTCCCCAGTATCCTCTCAGGATTCAACACCACTATCGTCTTCTCGTTGCCCAATCCCTCCTACCACTCTGAATGAAGGGATCATGCAGTAGATGCAGGAGATGCGTCAGGAATGGCGTCAGGAGTTAGACACCATCAAACAAGCCCCTCTGTCCCAGCCAAAGGAGGGGCAGGGCATCCCCTTCTCCGAAAGGATCATGAGGGAAGTGATTTCCCCTCATGTTAAGCTCCCCACCATCGAGCCGTACCATGGATCCAGCGATCCCGATGACCATCTAAGCAACTTCATGTCCATCATGATGTTTCATGGAGCGTCAGATGCGATCCTCTGTCGAGCTTTCCCCTCCACTCTAAAGGGACCCGCCCGAACCTGGTTCAACGGCTTGAAGCCAGGTTCCATTGATTCTTTTGACGAATTGAGCTGCTTGCTCATTAGCCAGTTCATCAGTAGCCATCGCCATCGACGGAGATCTGATTCCCTCTCTGAAGTTAAGTAGAGAGAGGGGGAATCGCTGAAGAGCTACCTTGGCCGTTTCAATACGGCCCTCCTAGAAGTCGATCATCTCAACCCCGAGGTGGCCATGTCTGCCCTGACCGGAGGGGTATCGAAGGAGGAAGACTTCTACCTGGCTCTAGAGGATAATTACTCGAAGTGCCTTTCGGACATGATGTCCCTGGCGAATACGTATGCCAGGATTGAGGAATCAAGGAGGTCAGCTAGAGCTGAGCAGCTGAAGAAGAAGGAGACGAAGGGCCCAGACAAACAGTGAGCCTACCACCACATTAGCCCGCCTCGCCGCTAGAGAGCTCCTCCGCCTCCGCTGCGAGACCAAACCCAGAGCCCAGGGCATGGATTCTGATGGAGATCGAGTGCCAGATTCCTCGACATCCTCCTCTTCGAGGCAACGGAGCTCGGAGAGATCCTACCAAGTACTGTCGTTTTCATCGGGATCATGGGCATGACATCGAGGACTGTTGGTAGCTCAAGAATGAGATCGAGCGATTGATCCAACGAGACAGACTGGACCATTTCAGAGGGCCTCCTGAGCCGAACAATGAGGCGAATCACCAACCTGAACCTCGCCAACTCCCACCGCCTAACCTTCTAGTTATCGGCCATGTTAATGTGACAGCTGCGGCTGATTCCCCGTCCTCCTGGCTAGGCGATGATGAAGGCCCATCAAAAAAGCTCGAGTTGATGAACTCGCTTTTTCTGATGAAGACCTTCGAGAGGTACAGTACCCCCATGATGACGCTCTGGTTATATCTCTAAATCTAAACAATTATGATGTAAGCCGGATTCTTATTGATAGTGGAAGCTCCATTAATGTTTTGTACTTTGATGCCTTTGTGAGGTTAAAATTTTGGGTTGAAAGTCTTCGAACCGTGGAGTCCACACTGGTGGGCTTCACAGGTGACTCCATAACCCCCATCATCACTCTGACGGTTCGAGCCGGCACCTGACCTCGTGTGGCCACTGAACTTATGTACTTCCTTGTAATCAAGCTTCGGTCTCTTTACAATACCATTATTGGCAGGCCGGGACAGATGTCTCTCAAGGCCATCATTTCCATTCCCCACCTCGCCATGAAGTTACTCACAGAATGGGGAGTGGGGATTGTTCGGGGAAGTCAGATTATAGCCCGGTATTGCTTTATCGCCGACCTTCAGTCCAGAAGACCCAAGGTAGATGGACTGGACGACCGAGAGGATTTCGCTGAGCAACGAGGAGAACCAGCCAAAGAATTGGAGGAGATACCACTCAGCGAAGCTCGGCCCGACCGAACCGTAAAGATTGGATCACAGCTGGAAGAAAAGCCTCGGCAGGAGTTAATCGAATTCCTTCAAAGATATGCCGATGTCTTCACCTGGTATGCATCAGACATGCCTGGAATCAGCCCAGATATCCTGGTTCACCACCTTAGTGTGGATGAGACAGTTTGGCTAATCAAGCAAAAGAAAAGAAGCTTCGCCTCCAAACACTAGAAAGCCATTGAAGAGGAGGTGGATAAGCTTATCAAAGCCAACTTCATCTAAGAAGTCAATTATCCCGATTGGCTGGCAAATGTGGTTATGGTGAAAAAGTCAAATGGCAAATGAAGGATCTGCATTGACTTCACCGACCTCAACAAAGCCTGCCCGAAAGACAGCTTCCCTCTTCCTCGGATTGACCAACTCGTGGACTCGACTTCAGGCCACCAGATGCTAACCTTTATGGATGCCTATTCAGGCTACAACCAGATCTAGATGGTGCCCAAAGATGAGGAAAAGACTGCCTTCACCACCGACCGAGGTATCTATTGCTATCGAGTTATGCCTTTTGGTTTGAAAAACATAGGTGCTACCTACCAAAGGCTGGTTAATAAAATTTTCAAAGAGAAAATTGATCGGAACATGGAGGTTTATGTTGACGATATGCTGGTGAAGAGCAAGGAAGCATCCCAACATATCGAGGACCTTGCGGAAAGCTTTAAGACGCTTCGGAAGTATCAAATGAAGCTTAACCCTACCAAATGTACTTTCAGGGTTAACTCTAAAAAATTCCTCGGCTTCATGGTCTCTCAGCGGGGCATTGAAGCAAATCCCCAAAAGATCCAGGCCTTGCGGCAAATGGCCCCTCCTGGATCAATCAAGGACGGCAACGCCTCACCGGAAGATAGCGGCCCTTAGTCGCTTCATTGCTCGATCAGCCGAAAAGTGCCTTCACTTCTTCAAAGCTCTTCGATCAGCCAAAAACTTCCAATGGACCTCAGATTGCCAGAAATCCTTTGAAGACCTCAAGAAATACCTTGGCTCACCTCCTCTCCTCAGTAGCCCAAAGCCGGGTGAAACGCTGAGCCTGTACCTCACGGTCTCTGAGAATGTTGTTGGCTCGGTGCTAATCAGAGAAGAGGGAAGAATTCAAAAGCCTATTTATTACGTCAGCAAATTGCTCAAAGATGCTGAGACGAGGAACACTCGAGTGGAGAAGATGGTTCTAGTCCTAGTAACATCGGTTCCGAAGCTACGGCCATACTTCCAAGCGCACACCATCACCGTCCTAACTGACCAACCCATCAAAGCAATCATCCATCGTCCGGAAGCATCGAGGAGAATGACCAAGTGGGCTGTCGAACTAAGCAAGCATGACATTTAGCACCAGCCTCATCCGGCCATCAAATCCCAGGTCCTGATGGAATTCCTCCTTGAATGTATCATGCCCGAAGATGGCTCTGCTCCGGGCACCCCTGGGCAACCAAAGCCCTGTGCTCCGTGATTACTTCACGCTGACGGATCCTCCAGTGCAAGTAGTTCCGGTGCCGGTCTAGTCCTCACCAACCCGAAGGGTGCTACTTTTGAATATGGCATCTGCTTCTCTTTCCTAGCCTCAAATAATGAAGCAGAATATGAGGCTCTGCTCGCCGGACTCCGCATCGCCCGTGAGCTCAAAGTTGAAAAACTGAATGCCTACACTGACTCTCAATTAGTGGTGGGCTAGGTACGAGGCAAATTCGAAGCTCAAGAACCGAACATGATTCGGTATCTTTAGAAGGTGCGCGATCTATCTTCTTGTTTCAATGAATTTAAGATCATCCAGGTCCCAAGGGCTGAAAATGCGCGCGCCGACCTTCTGTCTCGTCTGACGACAACGGACTCAATGGACCTTGAACGGAGTTTCCACTTGAAAATCCTGAAGAAGTTCAGCATCACCGACGCTGATCAGATGATGCAAATTGACACCGAACCATCCTGGATAGACTCCTTGCATAAGTATCTCAAAGAAGGACTGCTACCCACTGATAGAAGAGAAGCGAGGAGGCTAAAAATGCAGTCGTCTCACTATGTTCTAATCGATGATCGGCTGTATAAGCCATCCTTCTTCATGCCATTGCTCAAATGCCTCCATCCATCAGAAGCCAATTATGCTCTTCGTAAGGTTCATGAAGGCATTTGTGGCAACCACCTTGGCAGCCGCGCCCTATGCCACAAAGTGCTACGCCAAGGATATTATTGGCTGACAATGCAGAAGGATGCAGATGACCTTGTCTGAGCCTGTGATGCATGCCAACGATACTCAAATATTCAGAGGCATCCCTCAACCCACCTAACCTTTATATCGTCCCCCTGGCCTTTTGCCAAGTGGGGAATGGATATTATTGGCCCTTTCCCCCTCGCAACGGGACAAAGGAAGTTTTTATTCGTTATGATTGATTATTTTACTAAGTGGGTTGAAGCCGAAGCAGTCACCCAAATAATTAAGGCTCGAGCTAAGGATTTCGTATGGAGGTCCATCATTAGCCGCTTCGGCCTTCCCCACACTATCATCACCGACAACGGGAAGCAGTTTGACAATCCCAAGTTCCGAAAGTTCTATGAGGATCATGGCATTCTCTATCGCCTAACTTCTGTCGGACATCCTCAAGCTAATGAAGAAGCCGAGGTAACTAACCGAACTCTCTTGCAGGGAATTAAAGCTCGGCTCAACCAGGCACGGGGCAGATGGGCAGAGGAGCTCCATCATGTGCTGTGGGCATACCGAACCACTGAGAGGACTCCCACGGGCCAGACTCCCTTCAAGATGGCTTTCGGCACAGAAGCAATTATTCCCGTGGAGGTTGGGCTCCCCTCTCCTCGCACCGAAGGCTACTCGGAAGAATCTAATGATGAACAACTGAACTAATCTTGACTTGATAGAAGAAGTCAGGGAGAAAGCCCGGATCCGTATGGCGGCCTACCAACAAAGAGTCGCCCGCTATCATTCTACCAGAGTTAAAGGAAAGCTCTCCTTCTAGGCGATCTGGTACTTCGGAAGGTATCTATCTCAAAACCTCTGGAGCAAGGAAAGTTGTCCCCTAATTGGGAGGGTCCCTATCAAATTATAGAAGTAATCAGACCCGGCACCTATAAGCTTCAAGATCTAAATGGAAAATCCATTCCCTGGACATGGAACTCGGATAATCTCCGCGTGTATCATCAATAAGAGTACGTTGTCCCACTCGAATTTACTTTATCCATTGAATTAAAATTTTCAAAAATTCGCAAAACTTCTACCTTTACTGCCCTCTTCAATAGCTGCAATGAGAAGCAGGTTTATAAATCCTCGGCCGAACTGAGCGATCTCCGTAACTTGGCAGCGCCAAGTAAAATATAATCTTTTATAAATCCTCGGCCGAGCCGAGCGATCTCCGAACCTTGGCAGCGCCAAGTAAAATATAATCATTTATAAATCCTTGGCCGGGCCGAGCGATCTTCGAACCTTGGCAGTGCCAAGTAAAATATAATCTTTTATAAATCCTCGGCCCGGCTGAGCGATCTCCGTACCTTGGCAGCGCCAAGTAAAATATAATCTTTTATAAATCCTCGATCGGGCCGAGTGATCTTCGTACCTTGGCAGCGCTAAGTAAAATATAATCTTTTATGAAGCCTCGGCAGAACCGGATGATATCTCTGAATAATATAAAGCCTCGGCCGAAGCCGAAGTGCATCTCTTATTATCAAAAGCCTCGGCCGAAGCCGAAGTGTCTCTTATTATCAAAAGTCTCGACCGGAGCCGAAGTGCATCTCTTAATATCAAAAGCCTCAGCCGAGCCGAAGTGCATCTCTTATTATCAAAAGCCTTGGCCGGAGCCAAAGTGCGTCTCTTATTATCAAAAGCCTCGGCCAGAGCTGAAGTGCGTCTCTTATTATCAAAAGTCTCGGCCAAAGCCGAAGTGCATCTCTTATTATCAAAAGCCTCGGCCAGAGCCGAGTGCATCTCTTATTATCAAAACCCTCGGCCAGAGCCGAAGTGCATCTCTTATTATGAAAAGCCTCGAACAAAGCCGAAGTGCATCTCTTGCTACCAGAATCCTCAGCCAAAGCAGAATCGAATTTCTTGTTAATCTTTGAAGCCTTGGACAAAGCCAAGTGGCCTCGGCGGTTCTGCAATAATGGCAAGGCCGGTTAATTTCCCAGATATTTCAGCGCAATTGATACGTCTTATCAAACTTCGGCGCGAATAAGCAGTCCCTCTCTCTGCCCATCAGCAGGATTGTGCAAATCTCTCCTCCTTAGGAAAAGACCTACTTAGCCCCTTTTCATCAGGCCGCGCCTATCTTGTGAATCGGTAAGGTCGCCCAGACCTCCCTCTGACTTGAACAGAGAACAGTGCCTCCTCTGAAGGGGGTCAAATACTATGAAGATGCCTAACGAAGGCAGTGCTACTCAAGCACAATCGAAGGTTTACAAGCCGAGCATGACTCGGTACGCCTGAAACGAGCAAGACTACATGGTCATGCCAAAAGGGAAAAAGCAAACATATGCAAACATTTGAAAAAAAGAAGAAAGAACAAAAGACTTTCTTTATTCCGTTAATCGATGAGAAATATAACCTCTCAAGAGGCGTTACAAGTGTGTCAAAACACAGAAAATACAAGTAAGATAAAAGACTCGGTTGAGCACCTTCAATCGATAAACAATGTCTTTACATCCGACCCCAGAAATCAGAGAAATCAGATAGGCTCTGTTAAGCCACTAGTTAATCCCAAAGAACAAAGCAAGCAATCCACGAATCCCTCTGATGAATACGTGGAGGGATCATGACCAGGCCAAGGGCCCGTGGATGCTTATGCCAATGGAGCATCCCCCCAAGCAGAGTGCTGGACTGCCAGCCACTGCACAACAACATAAACAGGGAATGAGCAGACCAACACAGCCCTCCTCCCTCTTCACATGGCGAAAGATTCCTCAGGCGGGTGAACTGAGGGATTCAAGATGAGGGAGGGGGTGAAATTCATGCTAGTCATGGGGGGCATGTATGTCGTGCATTTCCTGTGATCCCCATGTCCAGAAACAAAGGACACACAGGAAGCGCATACGTATGCTCCCCATATGACCTCTGCGGGCCTCCCGTGCGCTCTCCATATGACCTCCAAGAACTCCTCCCATGAGGACTGCCTGCTCTTCAGCTGCTTTTCCATCACCTCAGCTATCTGGGACGAACCAACCTTCAAAAGGAAATCTCAGACTCTCCACTCCCAACCTCAATGAAAGAGACGCCATGAAAACTCTTACAACTCACAGAAAGGGAAAGCCTTGGGAGATAGCCTAACATGGCCCGCACTGCCCATTTTATAGGCAAACAGACCGGGAGCAGGCATTGCAGCAGAAAGCCCCAGGATTCAAAACGCCCTAGCTACGCTGCCACGCGGCAGCTCAAGATAAAAGGGCACTTTTCAAAGTATGCCGAATGCATTTCCCAGACCATGACGTAAGGAAAAAGATTTCCCTCTGACTCAAATCAAGAGCCTTAAATGCAGAAAATCGTCCACCGGTCCTTGAGATATGGGCAGGCCTGGGAAATTGCCTGGTAAAAACGATGCTCTCCAATGGCGACCGAATGCTTATCTCGTACGTTAAAAAGACCCGCGTTGGAGAAGACCAACGGGATAAATGACTTAGGCAAGTAACGATGCGTCCTTTGGCAAGTTACAAAGCTGTTTTATCCATCTCGGCAAAAAGAAAGCCAACCCACCTTGAAAAAGACAAGGCACTGGTAGAGTAATAAAAAAGGCGCAGAAGCCAAGTACTCCTCAATAAAGATATGCCGATATCTCCTGCTTCGGCCCGAAGCTGAACCACCCGTTATGTTTCAGCATAAACCGAGACATCGCTTTTTGCTTCGACTCAAAGCCGAGATAGTCCCCTTACTTTGGAAAAAACCGAGGTATCCCCTTTTGATTCGGTAAAAATCGAACGTTCCCTTATTCCCCGGTCCAAACTGAGATAGCTATTCTCGCCCCAACGCTAACGGGATGCTCTTTATGCTTTGGCAAAATCGAGTGATATACTACACTCCGACTGGAACTTATGAGTTCCCCTTACCTCGGCTAAAACGGGGAAACCGTACCTTAGTCTCAACAAGATCACCAGAGATCCCCCGGGGGGTGGTTCATTTGTAAGACTCACATAATGAGAACGAACGTTTCAAAGATGGCAGCGAATACGAAAGTTGCAAAAATTCTTTTTTATTCATCATAAAA
Source organism: Calamus simplicifolius (assembly GCA_900491605.1). NCBI lineage: Eukaryota > Viridiplantae > Streptophyta > Magnoliopsida > Arecales > Arecaceae > Calamus > Calamus simplicifolius. The sequence goes on along the minus strand of UESW01004583.1, from coordinate 377,818 downwards.
GAAAAAAAAAAAGAAAAGAAAAAGACACATGAGCCCTCAACGGGGCTTATCGTCTCCATCGGGCGCTGCCAAGCTCTCCCCACGCCGCAAACTTAGCTCAGCGGTAAGAATAGTGATTTGTTGCTAGAGAGTCACCACTTGCCCTTCCAGCTGACCGTAGATCCAACTAAGGAGCTCGTGCTCCCTCGTGGAGATGGCCAAGTATTCTTCGACCATCTTCCGGAGTCGGTCACGCTTCGCATGCGTCAACAACAGGTCCTCCCTGTCGATAGTTACCAGAACATGGCTCTGGTGGGGGCCCCCTCGCGGAAGGGCCTGCCCCCCGCGGCCATTATCGCCATTATCTAGCGCCCCAGTTGACCCCCCTTTATTTTCAGAAGCCATCTTACTATCCTAAATTTCGGGAGGTCAACAGGAGAAGCGATTAATGATGGCATCTCCCCATCTGTATTTAAACTACTTCTGGCGGGTATTTCGATCACCCAAGCTATCAATTCCAACGTAACTATCGCGGAAACTCTCCACGCGTCACCGCCTCAGTGGGTGCTCGCTGGAAACGAAGAGTTGCGCCCCCTCGCTGAGGAGGATCAATAAATAGCAACGAGGCGCTCGAGAGGTGCCCCCATCTCGGGATCAGACTCCCTTCGATCTGTCGGACTCCTTCGAACTAAATATCCTCGAAAGAACGCGAAAAAGAGGAAAAAGGCTACATCCAGAGGAACGCTGTAATGGTGATGGACCCTATCCAGATCGTCTAGGGTTACCTTAGAGGCAACATCGCCTGGACCGCTCATATTGGTTGAATGGGGGTAAAACGCAAACAAACGAACAGGGGCTCGAAAAGGAGGGAAAAATCTCTATGGCAGGGACGAAGGAGGCGTTGCAGAAGGAACGTCGCCCTAGCCTTCTTCAAATAGCAAATCCAAAAAGAAACCCCAAATGCCGGAAAATTCCAATATGGGTGCCAGAAATAAAGGAGTCCCGCCACGTAGAGCTCCCACAATCGCAGCTTACGATAAACTAGGCATCTTTTTCTTGAGCCACGATAAAAAATGATGACGAAACGATGATTTGTCGTTTATGAAATTATCATTACCTGACCCATCGGATTTCCCTGAATGAGGTTATTCTGAAATTCTACTCCCTATATCCGAATTTACACTTCGGACTAGGGAGTGGGGGACATGTGATGAGGGGTAAAATTGTCATTACATTAAGGCCTGAACACATCAACAATTAAGTTAGGTCCAATCCCAACATCTCGCTAGCCAGCTGTCATAGCCACCAAGTAGGGAATATCAATCGCCTTTAGCAAGGTCAGATCGCCCCAGTAATACGAGCCATTCTCATTTCTCGGTAAGCCGAGGTATCCATACCTCGGCGATACGAGCCATTCTCATTTCTCGGTAAGCTGAGGTATCCATACCTCGGCGATATGAGCCATTCTTATTTCTCGGTAAGCCGATGTATCCATGCCTCGGCGATACGAGCCACTCTTATTTCTCGGTAAGCCGAGGTATCCATACCTTGGCGATACGAGCCATAGTTATATCTCGGTAGCCCGAGGTATCCATACTTCGGCATCACGGGCCATGATTATATCTCGGTAACTCGAGCCGCCTTTATGCCTCGAAAAACCGAATTATCCTCTACCTCAGCCAGACCGAAGCACTTAAAATGCCTCTGCAGAATCCGGCACGGGAGAGTCCCTATTTGCTGAAACAGAATAAGATTCCAAACAGAGAATCATACCCAGGAGTGGCCTAGAGCCTACGCAATCGTGGAATCCCAAGGCATCAGCCAGCTCTCCTAGCCATCGATCCTCTAACTGACAAGATACAGATTATACTGATCTTGTAACAAACTCGATTCGAATCCGTTTTAAATCATAACAACTTTCGGCCCCCACGACGCGCCCAGGGAATCAGGTGATCCTCTATAAATATCACAGCACTTCAACCCCTCAGGTATGCACGAATCACATTACAAAAACTTCTATACATTCACTTGGCTTGACAGAATCGATCACTCCATTAGAGCTCTGATCGAGAGCTTAGAGGAAGATTCTTCTGTGAAAAGTCTTCTCCTCATATCTGTTTGCTATGAATCTCCTCTGACTTGGGCATCGGAGGGTCCCCGTAGAGACAACCCCAAGGAAATCCTTTGCGAGAGCGGACTGTCTTGCAGGTTCCATCCCGGACGTCGAGATCGAAGTTTGGACCCGAAGCCGAAAGCGCACCCAGTCGGAGAATGATTTCCGCGGCAACAAATACAAACACTAAAAAGCATATTTGGAGTGAATATGATAGTTTGGTTGGCTGATTGAGATAAATATGTTAGATTTATTTTCAGAGATGGCCAATTTCAGGTTGTAGCTAGGTTGACTAGGTTAAATTCGTGATCATAAAAATATGATTGGGCTACGAAACATCAGTCATGCATTTGAATCGAGTTATTCTAGTAGAATCTTCCGAATTAGAACCAGCAAATTATCGCCCTTAACTTCATAAAAAAAAAAAAAAAAAAAATTCACCAGACTTGATCCATGGATCAAGTTATGCTGGTCTAATTTTTAATGAACCAAGCCTTAATTATGCGATGGCCATCTAAAAGGCTAGTTTTGACGTCCAATTTGCCAAGCTACTAATCTAAATCTTATCGCGTTAATCAAAGCACAAGTTGCCCTGCCTCTCTTGAGCCTCATTATCTTTTTTTTTTTTTTTTTGGTCCTCTTATATCATATAAAAATATTCATAACAAATATATTTTGCAAAGCATTGATCTGAAACTGACTAAAGTAAAGGAAACATTCCTCGGATTTGTCTTTTAATTGACAAGCAAATTTGAGTTAATAGTTGAAACGTGCCACCCAGAAAACTATTACAATCCTCTCTAGTAATCAAAATCAAGTGCAAAAAGACAACAAAACGATTTCATGCAAGCAATTCCGCACCCTACCCATTTAATAACAAGCTCATATTACCCTCGTAACATATAAACATCATCGACTACATTAAGATATAAACCAATGCGATGACACAAAAACGTTGAAATGCGCACGATAAAATTCTTCCCACAGATAATCCGAATCCCGTCCGTTTTGTTCATTCCTTCGAACCGATTTTTCTTATTAAAGAAAAAAAAAAACCTTGGGCGAGTAAGTATTCAGATGGTCCAACCCCGGCACGATCAGCGAGTCCGGCCATGCTTCCGTCAAACCGTGCCGTTTCGTTCTCGAGTCGGTGGGGCTCACATCGGACGGCGTCAAGAACACACCGCTGTAATGGTGTCAGCAGCGGCTCCGGCGGCAGCCGTCCTTCGCCTGGCCCGGACCGGGGGTCCACCCGACCACACCGGTGACCGTGAGAAAATGATGGCGACTCACGTCCGCTCCTGTCCATTTGCTGCCCTACCAAGTGCTTTCGCTCCCACCCACCTCAGAAAATTTCGCACCGCTTAAATTACTGAGTATATTCCTTAATTTTTTTTAAAAAAAAAAAATTTACACTGTCCTTTCTTTTTTTTTTTCTCTTCATACTTTCACCTCATAAGGATATACAATCAAGTTGAGAAAGTCAATGAAGAAAATCAATGGATTTTCACATAAGGATCAAGTTGAGAAAGTCAAGGAAAGAAATCAAGATTTTCATATTTGAATTATTTGGTAGTTACTTTGATAAGGATATACAATCAAGTTAAGAAAGTCAAGGGAGGAAATCAAGAGATTTTAACGTCAGTTACTCAGTTTAATTTGTTTCTTCTTTTCTTAGTAGTTTCTTTCTTTTATGCTCATATAATCTGTGTATATATACTGCCCATATCAAGAAGAATGATGAGATACATATTTCTTCATCCTATTATCTCCTTCATGAGCACAGCGGAAGCATGGTGGGCCCATAACCCATAGGTCTTAGGTTTGCTCTTTGATCTCCAACAAGCCTCTCATCCCCCTAATTCCTATGGCTAATACCCAAGTCATCATCCCCAATGCCCAAGAACCTACAAAAATATCCCCAATGCCTAAGAACCTACAAAAAGCTCGTCCATTCTTTGGTCGTTGCCAATGGTGCAGTACTTAAGGTCATGTAGTCTCCCGCTGTCCTCTCTTCCGACAACAGTTTTCGCATGCGCAACCACCTCCTCGTCCTAGCACCTCATCACAATATTGACCACCGTCACCGAGGCAAGCTCAAGCGAATGTTGCGACCACCATTCCCTCCAACACTACATGGCTACTTGACAGTGGTACCTCACAACATGTCATAACTGACCTCAGCAATCTTAACCTTCATAGTCCTTATGATGGCACAGATGAAATTATGATCGGCGATGGCTCTGGACTCCCCATATTCCACACTGGTTCCATCTCTCTTGCTACTCCCTCTCACTCCTTTACCCTATCAAATGTTTTATGTATTCCCATCATGAAACGTAATCTTATTTCTATTTCTCAATTTTGCAAGTCCAACAATACCTCCATTGAGTTCTTACCCTCTTCTTTTCATGTGAAGGATCTTCGCACGGGGGCAATCCTTGTGCAGGGTCGGACTAAGGATGGTGTGTATGGCCGCTCTCCACCACTCAGTCACCTTTAATCACCTTTTCCAGTGTCAAGACCACTTTGTCCGAGTGGCATCATAGGCTAGGCCATCCTTCTTTGTCAATCTTCAAAAATATTATATCTTCATTTAATTTAGATGTCTCTCGTCCTTCCAATTTTAATTTTAATTGTAATTCATGTCAATGCAATAAAGTCATAAATTATCATTCTCTCCTTCTACTCTTTCCACTTCTTCACCACTCGAAGTTATATTTACCGATATATAGACATCATCGGTCTACTTTGTTGATAACTTCAAATACTATGTTATCTTTGTCGACCATTTTACCAAATATATCTGGCTTTATCCCCTCAAACGCAAATCTGACACGCATGATGTCTTTGTACGCTTCAAGGCCCTCGTCGAAAAATTCTTTAATCGTCCAATCATAACTCTCTATTCTGACAATGGAGGGAAATATCAAGCTCTCTCTTCATTCTTAACTATCAATGGGGTCTCCCATCTACTTCTCCACCTCACACTCCTGAACATAATAGGTACTCTAAACATCGTCATCATCACATTGTCGAAACGGGTCTTTCTCTCCTTACCCATGCATCTATGCCTCTATCATATTGGCCTTTTGCCTTTTCTACTGCTATCTACCTCATCAATCGCCTTCCTACACCAACTTTAAACAACCTTTCACCATATCTTAAACTCTTTGGAACATCTCCCAACTACTCCAAACTTCGAAGTTTTGGATATCTATGCTATCCTTGGCTTCGCCCATACACTTCCCACAAACTTGAGTCTCGCTCCAAACCTTGCATCTTTATCGGGTATTCCCCCACTCAAAGTGCCTATCTCTGTCTTGACACATCCACTGCTCGTCTATACACTTCTCGGCTTGTTCGCTTTGTTGAGCCCATTTTTTCTTTTGCCACTTCTCAAACTTCTCTTCCTTGTGCCACTCCATCCTTCGTTTCTGAGTGGTGCTCTATGACTTTACCAATAGTAGCTATACCATCCTTGAATGACGGGTCTGCTCCCCCACAGAATCTACCTACACCAGCACCTACCAATCATTCTAGTGAAACCAAGTACGACCTTGCTAGTGACCCACCATCATCGCCTCCTCACAATGAACCTAATCAACCTTCTGACCCCTTAGCCTCGCCTCGTGTTATAGTCACTCGCTCCAAACACAACATCCATAAACCAATTTAAAAGGTTAACCTTACTGCCCAACTCCAACCATCTACCCTTAAACCCACCACTGTTACCCAAGCCCTCATGGACCCTAAGTGTCGCCAAGCTATGTCTGAAGAGTTTGATGCTTTAATTCGTAATGGGACATGGGAACTAGTGCCATTTCATCCCACACAAAATTTGGTTGGTTGTAAGTGGATATTTCGCACCAAATATTTACCTAATAGCTCTATTGAAAGGTACAAAGTTCGATTGGTTGCTAAAGGCTTCCACCAACGCCCTAGAGTTGACTACTCTGAAACCTTCAGTCCAGTCATCAAACCTGCCACACTTCATCTTGTTCTCAGCCTTGCGGTTAGTCAGGGTTGGTCACTCAGACAACTTGATATCAACAATGCCTTCCTTCAGGAAACTCTCACTGAGGATGTGTTTATGTCTCAACCTCCGGGCTTCATTGATTGTGATCTTCCTCATCACGTCTGCAAGCTACGCAAGGCTATTTATGGTCTCAAGCATGCTCACCGTGCTTGGTACCATGAGTTGCGCCAATTTCTTCTCCAATCTGGCTTCACCAATTCAGTTGCTGACACCTCCTTATTCATCTTCAACAATCGTTGCACCATTCTTTATCTTCTAGTCTATGTCGACAATATTATCATCACTGGGAATAATGCCGAAGTTACATAGGCCTTCATTCAGCAACTCTCTTAGCGCTTCTCTCTCAAGGATCTTGGCCCCCTGACATACTTCCTTGGAGTGGAAGTCACCTCCCACAACAATGGTCTTTTCCTCAGTCAACGCAAATACATTGCTGATCTCTTTACTAGAACTCACATGACTGAAGCCAAGCCTGCTCCTACACCACTAGCAACTAGCCCACACTTTACAATCTGGGACCCCACTATCTGATCCGACCGCATATCGAACAATTGTTGGGAGTTTCCAATACTCTCACTTACTCAGCCCGATGTTGCCTATATGGTGAACAAACTCTCTCAGTTTATGCATCAACCAACCAGTGACTACTGGAATGCGGTCAAGTGTCTACTGCGGTATCTCTATGGCACCTTAGAGCACGGCATCACACTCCATCGGACCACTCCACTAGCACTTCATGCCTTTTTAGACATTGATTAGGTAGGTAACAAAGACGATTTCCCCTCCACTAGTGCTTACATAGTCTATCTAGGTCACAATCCTATTTCTTGGAGCTTCAAGAAATAGTGTATTGTGGCTTGCTCTTCCACTGAGGCTGAGTACCGATCGGTGGCCTCCACAGCTGCTAAAATTCGATGGATTTGCTCTCTCCTTACAGAACTGGGTGTCACTCTCTCCCAACAACCAGTTATTTATTGTAATAATATTGGTGCTACAAATCTTTGTTCCAATCCGGTTTTCCACTCGCGCATGAAACATGTCGCTCTCGACTATCACTTTATCCAAAAACAAGTTCAAAATGGTTTGCTTCGAGTATCACAGATGTCTGCAGTTGATCAACTTGCCGATGCTCTTACCAAACCTCTTGCTCGTTCTTAGTTTGTCTCTCTCAAGGTCAAGATTGGACTTGCTCCATGACCGTCCATCTTGCGGGGGCATGATAAGGATATACAATCAAGTTGAGAAAGTCAAGGGAGAAAATCAAGGGATTTTAACGCCAGTTACTCAGTTTAATTTGTTTCTTCTTTTCTTAGTAGTTTCTTTCTTTTATGCTCATATAATCTATATATATACTACCCATATCAAGAAGAATGAGAAAATTCATATTTCTTCATCTTATTATCTCCTTCACCACTCCCATCTCCTCTCTGGCACAACCCCTTCCTCCTCCGTCTCCTTTTCGGCACCGCCCCCTTCTCCCTCCCCGACGCTCCCTCATCTCCCGTCTCCTTTCCTTTCCATCTCCTCTCCCTTCCCTAGCACCCCCCACTCTCCAGTGCCGGTCCTCTTCCAATACTCCCTTGGCCTCCATCTCTTTCCCACTCTCTGGCACCGGCTCTCTCCGACCCTCGGCATCCCCTGGCATCGTTTGGCCAAACAGGGTCGAACGGAGGGCCTTCGTTCGATCCTGTTTAGCCGAACAGAGGCCCTCCATTCAGTTTTGTTTGGCCGAATGGAAGGCCTCTGTTCGGTCTGGCCTATCGAGCCGAACAAAATGGCCTTTGTTCGACGAAATAGGACCGAATAGAGGCTCTCTGTTCGGCCTGTTTGATTAAACGATACCGAAGGGGAAGCCAATGCTAGGGAAGAGGGCACTGGGCCAGTACTGAGGAGTGGGAAGGAGACGGAATCGAGAAGAAGAGGTGGTACTGGGGAGGGAAGGAGACAGAGCCGGTACCAGAGAGAGAGAGGAAGGGAGGAGACGGGTATGAAGAAAAAAAAGAAAGGAAGGTAGTTTAAAAATTTTATTTTATAAAAAATAAAAGAGGGTGTGGAGAGCAATTTGGATGGTGCAAATAGAAATTCCATCCGCTGCAGTGCCAGTTTAAAATGCTTCCTCAATTAGAACCCTTTTTATCCAATATTTACATTGTCAGCCACTCAGGGGACCGTTTTAGAAGTTAAAGTCGCGTCTGGGAGAACTTGGGACTTGGGAGGCAGCTCGAATTCGTTTTAAGAGTCTACTAACATCGGACGATCAGGATTTTATAATCATCTTGAGCGCAGTCGCCAATCGGAACGTTCCGCGTTAACCGACGCCTGGCGAAGCCACGTACCATGTGGTACCGGGGTATGGATAATTCCGAGGAATGGTGGGAATGGAGGGGTATTTTGGGATGGCAACTGTCTGGTCGAAGAGGGAGGGGAGCTTCTATTGGCACCCACAAAAATCTTTCAGCACCCGCATAAAAAAAAAAAAAAAAATTTGCTAACTACACCCACACCTTAACTCACTACCCACATATTTTTTAATCCCTAAATTACCCCCACCCCATTTCACCCCTCACAATTTCTCAGCACACCCCACCCACCCCTACCCGTTTTCGTCCGCGCCGCCCCCCCCCGCCCTCCACCGATCCTCTCCTCCTCTCCCGGCGGAGCTCCTCCTCCCGACGGAGCACCTCCTCCCTCCCGGCGGTTCTCCGGCCAGGTGAGTCCCTTTTTTTTTTTTTTACTTACCTCCCATGCTCTCCGGCGGGTTGTCCGGCATGGGAGCTCCCATGCCGGCGGCGGCCGGCATGAGAACGAGGAAGGGAGCCGGCGGCCCGCCGGCTCCCTTCCCCGTTAAGCAATTTTTTTTTTTTTTTGTGAGTGCCGGCGGCATTCCCGCCCGGAGCTCCCTCCGGCGGGTTGTCCGGCATGGGAGCTCCCATGCCGGCGGCGGTCCGGCATGAGAACGAGGAAGGGAGCCGGCGGCCCGCCGGCTCCCTTCCCCGTTAAGCATTTTTTTTTTTTTTTGTGAGTGCCGGCGGCATTCCCGCCCGGAGCTCCCTCTCCGGCGGGTTGTCCGGCATGGGAGCTCCCATGCCGGCGGCGGTCCGGCATGAGAACGAGGAAGGGAGCCGGCGGCCCGCCGGCTCCCTTCCCCGTTAAGCATTTTTTTTTTTTTGTGAGTGCCGGCGGCATTCCCGCCCGGAGCTCCCTCTCCGGCGGGTTGTCCGGCATGGGAGCATGCATGCTCCCAGATGAGAACGTTAACCTTATTACTTATTAACCCACACTACTGAATTTTGGCAATTGCACTTATTGGCTTGTCATTCTTGGTCAATTTAGTCTTATAATTCATCAATGTAAATCTGAATTTTTTGTTCAGTTTCGTCATATAACTTGTCTACTTGATTTGCATTTTGATTGACGTATATGCTGATACTCAGTTTCAGATATGGATGCTGGTTCCTCGCGATTTAGACCCACGGCGTCAGCCAGAAGACGTCGTGCCGGTCATGCTGAGGCCGAGGTTCCTGCTGCACCATCGCCCCCTGCTGAGACAGTAGACGAGGACATGCCCGCTATGGACGTTGAAGGTGAAGCTGTCGGGCCATGTCCAGGAGGTCCAGAGGATGAGTCTGTCCTGAGTAGTTTCAGGACACATATAGCAGCCTCGATCTGGAGGCAACAGGTATTATTTAATTGCTATTGCATTTTACTTTCTTTAATGTATCGTTACGATGCTGTGATATAAATTATTAATGGCATTTATATTACAGGAACGGGCTCCACTGAAGTGCATGAACCATGCTGCCAAGGTAGCTGAATGGCAGTGGTGGGCATCAAGGCAATCGAATAGGAAGTTCAGGGCAATCGTAGAGCAGTCGGGCCTTATAGATCTAGTGCACCTCTTATCGGTTCACCGATAAGATTCTTGTCTCGGGCTTCGTAGAGAGATGGCAGCCCGAGACGAACACCTTCCATCTACCCTATGGCGAGATGACTATTACATTGGACGATGTAGCCGCCATCTTAGGGATTACTGTCACGGGTTCCTCAGTGTCATGTGAGAGGATGAGCGATCGGGAAGCTGAGGACATACTTGTTGAGCTATTGGGTGTGTCAGATACAGATGCGCGTCAGGAGGTTCTATCTGTACGCGGTCAGTCTGTTAGGTTAGAGTGGCTGAAGAGTCATTTTCACACTGTATCTGATAGAGATAGTCATCACAGGATAGAGTGTGCAGCGCGGGGGTATTTGCTATTTTTGATAGGGTGCACACTCTTTGTTGATAAAAGTGGAACGAGGGTGCCTATAGCTTATCTTGCTCTATTTAGGGATTTGGATAGAGTGAGCTCATATTCCTGGGGTGCCGCTGCCTTGACTTTCTTGTACCGTCAGCTGGGGATTGCGTCTAGGGCATCAGTTAGACAGATCAGTGGATACATGACGCTGCTCCAGGCTTGGATTTATGAGCATTTTCCAGATCTCACTCCTCATCCATCCCTTGATTATACTGATGCGAGGCCCCGCGTGCACCGTTGGCATCCTGGCACTCCATCACGTACCTCGATGGACCATTTAGTGTTTCTTCGTGAGTCATTGGACGTTTTGAGGGCCGATCAGGTATGTACCATGATGTGTCGCTTGTATATTTAAGTTTTTTTAATTTGCTATATATGACCTAGCTGGGTATTGTTTATATGTTGCAGGTCATTTGGGATCCCCATCGTCATCAGCGAGCTGATCGTCCGTTCCTAGACATTGCATTCTTCAGTGGATGCCTAAAGTGTATGGATGTCGTAGAACCCTATCATCCTGAAAGGGTTCTACGACAGTTTGGTCGGATACAGACGATCCCTCGCGCGCCACTAGCCCCTGCGCGAGCCAGTAGAGGACCGACAGCAGGATCGTACCGTATTGCGTATGTCTTCTTGGATCAGTTATGGGAGGAGTGGGAGGATCACGTACTGAGCCAACGTCGTAGGAGCCATCCGGTTGTCCGACCATCGGATTGTGTTCCAGGATATATGGCTTGGTATTCTCGTATCACGCACTTGGTTGTCCACCCCCCAGAGAGCCGATCCAGCATATATGATCGTGCACGAACTGAAGATGTCGATGTTGATCTTGACGTTTACCGGCGGCGCTGTGAGGATGCCATCAGCATTGGTACCAACACTCTACATATGGGTCGGGTGGAGATTGCATCATTTGGGACCGACTACATGTACGATGTTATGTCGCATATGGTTGATGTTCTGCAGGGTCAGCACATCTCGACTGTTGAGCCTGATGTGCCTGGACCTAGTCATGCGACACCTGATGTGCCTGGACCTAGTCATGCACGACCTGATGTTCCTGGATCTAGTCGGGCACCCACACAGCAGTATAGGCGTCGACGACGACGGGCTGGGGATTGATTGGGATTTGTATTACTTTTGCTTGTTACAAAGTCAATATTTTGTTATATGTAACATTCAAAGCAAATGAAATGAAATGAAAGTTTCAATTACAAATTTTTTATCTTATTGTCAAACATTTCATCCCTGCCATCCCGTTTCATCCGTGCCATCCCGTGCCGGTACGTGCCGGGCCGCTTGTATTAACACCGCACAATTATCGCGCAAATCACATTGATTATATCTAAAATATAATGACATGGGTTATTGAAAAATATCAAAGGCCAATCAAAGGCGTGCCGTGCCAATGAAACGCTTGCCGGGCCAATATTACGCGTGGGCCATCAATTGGTGCCCCGTGCCGATCTGCGCACCAGATGGCCCGGGACCCATATCCTCCTCGACATTCCACACAACCACAAAGCCCCGTGCCGGCCCGTGCCGGTGGCGTGCCGGATTTTATTAAAGATTTTGAAATAACTCAATAAATCACTCAATTTTATAAATATTGAAAATATAATTTGAGTACCCTCTTGTCTGCGCACCCGACGGCCCGGGCCCCATATCCTCCTACCCATTCCACACAACCACAAAGCCCGCGCCGAATATCCTCTGTTCGGTCTGACAGAGCTGAACAGAGGCAAACTGTTCGGCCCTGTGTCGCCGAACAAATGGCCTCTGTTCGGCCCAGTGTGGCCGAACAGAGGATATATGTTCGGCCACACAGGACCGAACATAGGTTACTCGAAAACCCATGTTCGGTCCTGTGTGGCCGAACATATATCCTCTGTTCGGCCACACTGGGCCGAACAGAGGCCATTTGTTCGGCGACACAGGGCCGAACAGTTTGCCTCTGTTCAGCTCTGTCAGACCGAACAGAGGATATTCGGCACGGGGCTTTGTGGTTGTGTGGAATGGGTAGGAGGATATGGGGCCCGGGCCGTCGGGTGCGCAGACAAGAGGGTACTCAAATTATATTTTCAATATTTAAAATTGAGTGATTTATTGAGTTATTTCAAAATCTTTAATAAAATCCGGCACGCCACCGGCACGGGCCGGCACGGGGCACTAATTGATGGCCCGGCACGCGTATTATTGGCCCATCCGAAATAGTATAGGATCTTCTTCGCGTATTGTTGGTCCGGCACATACCGGCACGGGATGGCACGAATGGAACGGGATGGCACGGGATGGAATGTTTGACATTAATCGAAGTGTATACAAACAATTTGCACACATAAGAAGATAAAAAAAATGATATTAAAACTTTCATTTCATTTCAATTGCATTGAATGTTACATAAACAAAATGTTGACTTTGTAACAACCAATGCACTCTACAACTCAACAGTCTCGCTAAGTATAACATCGGACGATATATTTTCTCTGAACTGTTGAATCCTAGATTCATAAGAATTGGCCCATCCGGAAGCACAAGGTAAATGGTATTTTTGCCAGTTGGTTGCTATTGGCGGTACTGGATGACCCGGCAACAAGAAAACCTACAAAGAGTAATCAAGTTTAAAAAATCGTCAAGAATAACAGCAATGTCTTAAATTGACAAAGAGTAATATATTTAATACCTCAACAAAATGGTTGCTATTAACGAAGGCCACTGCAATGTCTTTACGGGATACAAGAGGAAGAGGCACCGATCTGAGCGGTAAGAATGTCAGACATTGTTGCAAGGAGAGGTGGTACAGGACAACATTGTAGCATGATGCTATAAGATGCCCCATATCTGGCATGGTCATCCACCGGTCATATGGCGGACAATCCTCAAAATATGATAATGCATGAGCGATCTCGTCAACCCTCCCCTCGACAGCATACAATGCGCGATAGTGCTCTATATGACAGTTCAACTCATGTAATAAATCCCTCCTGACACGTGGCCAATCTTCCTCTCCGAAGCCAAGTAAGTCAGCAATTGCTCGGAATCCACAGTTGCCATCAGCTTTGACATCCTTGATGTGCTGGATGAATGCCCTCAACCCGTCTGGAAGTTGATTAATATAGATCATTGGCTTATGTGACCGGATTCGTTGACGAATAACCTACAAATTGTATTGAATGATATGAATTATATAAAATATAACGATAAGCTATATTAAAGAAAAGCTTCGTACCTTCTTCTTTGGCTGCCCCTTCTGCATCTGCATCCTTGGGATCCCTAAAATATTTTGCTGCGAACCAGGTGAATAACTATCCTGTCCAGATAGAACCAACTCAAATGCGGAAGGGTCACGGCGAGTAGAAGTATCAACCTCCAATGAAGCACGCCCACGTATACCGATCTTCCTTTTCGCAGGTTCTTCAAGAGATGTACTATCAGGACTTGCAATCTCTCTTAATTTCTTTAACATTTGCAATTGAGATGCCCCATCTAACTGCTCGAATTTCTCGGCAATTATATTCAACTCTGGTTTACAGGTCAACTTCAAACTTTGCACATTTTTAGCAGGCTGCATATCAAGTTTCATCCAATGAGGATCTATGCAGTCGAGGGGAATAGGCCGACCTTTCATCCTATACCGCAAATCTCATGAGCACATGGTAAGCCATGTGTGCGTCGAATAGCACACCCACAAGCTGATTCATGAATCTCAGCTGAATTGGCCCGATTCGATTGGGCAAGGATATGATTTAATGCACATATAGATATGAATCCTCGCAGTTCTTTGAATTCAGCAGGCTTAAAGTTGTGTTGCACGACCGTCAAACTCTTCTCGAATGAGGCTTTAATGTCGCTGTGCTGCAACTCAATCAAACTATTTATTTTTGTCCAAGAAGACTCGAAAGTACCTTGGCTTGAACCAAGCTGTCTTTTAAGCCTTGCATGTGCACTTTCAGCCCTAGTAAGGTAAGCAAATTAGATCAAAGTTATATATCAAAGATAAAAATATAATATATGAATTGCTAAGGGAAATCTTTTTCTTGTAATACCTATTTGTTGTCACATTCCCGTAGTGCCTATAATTGTCCGTCCACGCTGCGACAAATCTTTCCCTGTATTTGCTCAACCAGGTATCTGATACATATCGCAAGGCATCTGGATACGAACTGAAATCTCTCTGAAGTGCACTCCAACGAACATTATAGTCATCTTCTGTGGCTGACAGGACCAGTATATTCCAACTCATTATAAACATATCCCATTTCTCCTTTGTTTCAAATAATCTTTTGCATTGAGCCAGAACATTCCTACTAATATGCCATCTACATAACATATGTGAAGATGTAGGAAATACCCTCTTAATTGCATTCAATAGAGCCAAATCTCTATCTGTGATTATCACCTCAGGCAAAACATCAGCATCCATGACACTGCGCAATCTATCTAATGCCCATGTATAGTTATTTTCCCGCTCAGAGTCCATGTATGCAAAAGCAACAGAAAATGTGAGATTAGTTGATGTCACCCCCACAATCTCTAACAGAGGAAGACGATATCTATTCGTCTTGTATGTGCAATCCATAATCAATACACGAGGAAATGCACGTAACAAATCTATACATCCAGGGTGTGCCCAAAACAAGTCACGCACCACGTCAGTACTACCGCAACTCCTATGCCACTCAATATATTTAGCATCGGCTAATTTACCAAGAAGATGTTGCATCTGTGATCTCCCTGCTTTCTCTAAAACCTTACACCTCTGGCGTGCATTGTAGATCGTCTTCATTGTCGTAACATTGTGGGCATCTCTTTGCTTCAATGTGGACAATATATCCTTTGGCCGAACCAAAGTTTTCGACATATCCACTAACAATGAAGTCTCCTCCCTAGATAATCTTCCAGCATATGAGTGTCCCTCGAAATGCTTCGCAGACGGATGATTGTGCACTCCACAAATAACCTCCAAAATCCAATCATCCGCATCCAATTTCCTTCCTCTTAATAAAAATGGGCATCCACACTTCTTTGTACCACTAGCCCTCTTCTTTGATCCCTTTTCCTTTTCCTTTCCGCTTGTGCATTTGTGCTTACCGCTCCTTTCGCAACCTAACTTGATTCTTGGTTTCCTAACATTGCTTCCCGAATCAGATGTTTTAATTACAATAACTAATCCGTTCCTCCTCCCAGCTTCCCGACACCAACTACACAATTCTTCTCTACTCTTGAATATCTACACAATAAATAGTATAATTTAGCAAGTATAGTATACAATTAAAAAGTCAGCAACAATTGCAATCAAAATTATCATACTTCGTAAGTTGTAAATTCATTTGTGTAATCCATAACACAATCTGAGCCAATTTTGCTTGATTCGGTTGACGCATCATCCTACAAGGATAAAATATTATGTTAAATTTATATTTGGAACATAATGGTTTCGTTCAGCTAAGTATGGCCGAACGGAATAGATTTGTTCGGCCAGGGCTGGCCGAACAGAATGCTTTCGTTCGGCCACACTGGGCTGAACGAAATCATTATGTTCGGCATAACCTAGCCGAACAGAATGCATCTGTTCGGCCAGGTTAAGCCGAACATATTGTTTCTGTTCGGCCTGGGATGGCTGAACAAATCTATTCCGTTCGGCCCTGGTAGGCCGAACGGAACGCGATCCGGGAAAAAAAAAAAGACGATTCAGTTTTTAAAAACGAACCTTATCGTCACCGTCGCCTTCCCAGATTACTAGTTGCTTCTCCATTGTTGAAATGAGAGCTACAAACCTTGTCTAGACCCTGATTTCAGAGACAATCGTTGAGAGAGGGAGGGAGGAAGGGAGATGGCTGTGCCTGGGAGAGAAGTTTGGAAATGTTATTAGGGGTTTTGATCAGGTGGGTGTAGAGAGAAATAAGCAGGGTAGAAAAGTAATTACATCTTAGGGTATTTTAGGTATTCTAATTTTAAGTAAGTGTGGGTGTGGAGAGTAATCTTTGGGGCGCCAATAGAATTTCCCAAGAGGGAGGGAGCTTCTAAATAGGGTCGTTCTATTTGGTCTGCATTTTTAACTGAGGAGCCCTATGCCATATTAAAAAAATAATATTTTTACCTCTAAAATTTTAGGACCAAAATATCCCTTCCCTAAATAGCCTTCTCGGGAAATTTTATTTGGCCCGCGATTTTTGCTCCCCTTCTTCCTTCCCATCGTTTTTTTTTTTTTTTCAGTTCGTACGTCCCCCTCCCACCCCCCACCGCCCTCACCAGCCCCTTCCCCCTTCCCATCATCTTTTTTTTTTTCGATTCATGCATTGTTGCCAGCCCCTTCCTCCTCCCCGTCGTTTTTTTTTTTTCGGTTCACGCGTTGTTCGGCCCTATGTGGCCGAACATGTAAATTCTGTTCGGCCACACAGGGCCGAACAACCTCAACATGTTCGGCCCTGGTTGGCCGAACAGTTTTCTTTAGTTCGGCCACAAGGGGCCAAACAAAAGAAAACTGTTCTGTTCGGCCCAGAAGAGCCGAATAGAATTTCCGCTATTCGGCCAACCAGGGCCGAACAGAGAACGGAGGCTTAAAAAAAAAAGGGAGGGATGAAGGGGGAGATGTGGCGGAGAGGGGGTGGAGCCGTCGGACACGTACGAACGCCGAGAGAGAGGGATCTTGGCTAAAAAAAAAAAAATAACTTGAAGGAGGCGGATCGAGTGAGGTGAGGAAAGGAGGGAGGGAGAGGAAGGAAGGGAAGGAGGGAGGGAGGGAGAGCTTACCTTACATGCCGGAGAGGACGCTCCGCTACCGGGGAAGCCGTCGCCGGGGAGCACAAGGTGAGCGCGAGCATGAGGGCGGGAGGGAGAAGGATCAGACGGGGGATTGGGGGGGGGGGCAAATAGCAAATTGGGGAGGGGGGCGGGAGGGAGAAGGGGTAGTTTAGGAATTTTAGAAAATTAGGGAGACTACTGAGTAAAATAGGAGGGCTCTTAAGTAAAAAAAAAAGGTAAAATGGGGGGGCTCCTCAGCAATTTATGTGGTCCAAATAGAAGCACCCTTCTAAATATACAGCAAAAATTACTCTCCACTCTTACACTTTAATATATATATATAATTTATCCCATTGTATAATGATCATTATTTCTTTCATAATTTCTCTTCACATCCCACTATGAACAAAACCCTCCCCCTCTCCCTCAACGTTGCTGATCCTCACTCCCCTCAATCCATTACATTCTCTAAACCCCTTTGTTTGAAGAAATTTTAACCTTCATTTCAACAATGGACAAGCAACTAGTGATTTGAAAAAACTCTACAGATGCAAAGGTTCAATTTTTAACATGTTTCGGATTTTTTTTTTCAGGTCGTACTTCGTTCGGCCCTGATAGGTCAAATAGAGGGATAGTGGCCGCCGAACAGAAAGCCTTTGCAGGGCCGAACAGAGGGTAAATGTTTGGCCCCACAGGGCCGAATGGAAGCTATATGGGCAAAATATCAATTTAACATGATTTTTTGTACATGTAGGGCAATGCTTCAACCAAATGCAGCATTATTGGCTCTAAATGTGTGATGAATTACATAAATGAATTTATAACTTATAAGGTAATAATTTTTATTGCAATTATTTTATTAGTTGACTGAGCTATATGTAAAATTGTCTATTCACATTAAACATTTAATGTGTAGATATTCAAGAGTAGAGAAACTTGTGTAATTGGTGTCGGGAAGCTAGGATGAATGGATTTGTTGCTGCAATTAAAACATCTTATTCGGGTAGCAATATTAGGAAACCAAGAATTATGTTTGGTTGTGAGAGGAGCGGTACCTATAAAAGCACAAGCATAAAGAAAAAGGGATTAAAGACCAGGGCCAATGGCACAAAGAAGTGTGGATGCCCTTTTGCATTAAGAAAAAAAAAATTGGACATTGCAGATGATTGGATATTAATGGTCATTTGTGGAGTCCACAATTATCCGGCTGTGAAGCATCTCGAGGGGCACTCATATGATGAAAGATTATCTAAGTAGGAGACTTCATTGTTAGTGGATATGTTGAAAAGTTTGGTTCGGCCAAAGAACATATTGTTTACATTAAAGCAAAAGAATGCCCTCAATGTTACGACAATGAAAACAATCTACAATGCACGTCAGAGGTGTAAGGTTGTAGAGAAAGCTGAAAGATCACAAATTCAACATCTTCTAAGTAAATTAGCTGAGGCTAAATACATTTAGTGGCATACGAATTGTAATAATACTGATGTTGTGCATGACTTGTTTTGAGCACACCCTGATAGCATATATTTGTTACATACATTTTCTCATATTTTGATAATGGATTGCACATACAAGACGAATAGATATCGTCTTCCTCTCTTAGAGATTGTAGGGTTGACATCAATTGATCTCACATTTTCTATTGCTTTTATATATATGGACTCTGAGCGAAAAGATAACTATACATGGGTATTACAGAGATTGCGCGGTGTCATGGATGCTGATGTTTTGCCTGAGCTGATAGTCACAGATAGAGACTTGGCTCTATTGAATGCAATTCAGAGGGTATTTTCTATAGCAACACATTTGTTATGTAGATGGCATATTAGTAGGAATGTTTTGGCCCAATGCAAAAGATTATTTGAAATGAAGAAGAAATGGGATAAGTTTATAATGAGTTGGAATATGCTAGTGTTGTCCTCCATAAAAGACGAGTATAATGATCACTGGAGTGCACTTTAGAGAGAGTTCAGTACCTATCTAGATGCTTTACGATATGTGTCAGATACTTGGTTGAGAAAATACAAGAAAAGATTTATCGCGGCATGGACGGACGCATGTAGGTACTACGGGAATATGACAACAAATAGGTATCACAAGAAATTGATTCATTTAACAACTTTATAATTTAATTACATCTTTGTTATCTAACTTTGATTTAATTTTATTTACTTTACTAGGGCTGAAAGTGCACATGCAAAGCTTAAAAGATAGCTTGGATCAAGCCAAGGGACTTTTGAGTAATCTTGGATAAAAATACATGGTTTGATTGAGTTGCAGCGTAGTGACATTAAAGCCTCATTCGAGAAGAGTTTGATGGTCGTGCAACATAACTTTAATCCTGCTCAATTCAAAGAACTGCAAGGTTTCATATCTATAAGTGCATTAAATCATATCCTCGTCCAATCAAACAGAGCCAATTCAGTTAGGATTGATGAATCAGCTTGTGGGTGTGCTATTTGACGCATACATGGTTATCATGTGCTCATGAGATTATGTGGTACAGGATGGAAGGTCAGCCTATTCTCCTCTAGTGCATAAATCCTCATTGGAGAAAACTTGATATGGTGCCTGCTACAAATGTGCAAAGTATGAAGCTGAGTTGTGAATCAGAGTTGAATATAATTGCCCAGAAATTCAAGCAGTTAGATGGGGCTTCTCAATTATAGATGTTAAAGAAATTGAGAGAGATTGCAAGTCTAGATAGTACTTCTCTTGAAAAGCCTACAAAAAGGAAGACTGGTACACGTGGCTGCGCTTCGTTAGAGGTTGATACATCTACCCGCCATGACCCTTCTGCCTTTGAGTTGGCTCTATCTGGACAAGATAGTTATTCACCTAGTTCGTAGCCAATTATTACGGGCATCCCAATGATGCATATGCAAAAGAGGTAGCCGAAAAAGAAGGTAAAAGTATTTGTTTCATTTTTAACAAAGAGTGCTGTGCCGAGGCATGCAAGGGCATGCCGGACCGTCCTTGGGCATGTGTATCCAAGGCATGCCTGCCCGTACCGGGGCGTGCCGGCACAGGGACAGCCCGGGGCTTGTGTATCCAAGGCATGCCTGCCCGTGCTGGCCCATCCCATGCCGGGGCATGTCGGGCCATGCCAGGCCATCCCTAGGCATGCCGGGGCATGCCAAGCCAAGGCGTGCTGGCCCGTGCCCGGCCTAACGACCCATGCCAACCCATCCCATGCCGAGGTGTGCCGACCATCCCGAGCCATGCCGGGGCATCCCGGGCCATGCTGGGGCATCCCGGGTCATGCCAGACCATCCTTGGGTGTGGCGGGGCGTGCCGAGGCATGCCGGGGTGTGCTGGCCCATGCCGACCCGTCCCGTGCCGAGGCGTGCCCGCCTGTTCGATATGGTTTATAACATTCAATATGGTTTATAGCATGTGATTGTTTTCAATCTAATTTATAGCATTCGATATGGTTTGCAGGCAATTCATTCTCGAACTCAATCACATAAACCAATGATCTATATTGATCAAATTTTAGATGGGTTAAGGCCATATATCCAACATATCAAGGATGTCAAAGCTGATTGCAACTGTGGATTTAGGGCAATAACTGACTTGCTGGAATTTGGAGAGGATGATTGGTTACATGTTAGGAAGGATTTATTACATGAGTTGCAATTTCATTCAGAGCACTATTGCGCATTATATGCTGTCGAAGGGAGGCTTGACGAGATCGCGCATTTATTATATGAGTTGTAATGTTATTCAGGATGATAGGGTTCTACAACATCCATACACTTCAGGCGTCCACTAAAAAATGCAATATTTAGGAATGAACGATCCTTTCGACTATGACGATGGGAATCCCAAACTACCTGCAACAGATAAACATTAATCAGTTTGGTAATATGTAAAAAATCAAAATTATAAAAATATATAAGCAAATGGTCCTATGGTACATACCTCATCAGCCCTCAAAACGTCCAGTGACTCACCTAAAACCACTAAATGGTCCATCGTGGTACGTGATGGACTACCGGGAATCCAATGGTCCATGCGGAGCCTAGCATCAATATAATCAAGGAATGGGTGAGGAGCAAGGTCTGGAAAATGCTCATAAATCCAAACTTGGAGCAACATTATGTATCCACTAATATGTCTAACGAATGCCCTAGACGTAATCCCCAACTGCCGATATAAATGAGCCAAGGCACCAGCACCCCAGGCATATGTGCTCACCCTATTCAAATTCCGAAGTAGAGAAAGATAAGCTATAGGCACCCTCATTCCACTTTTATCAATAAAGAGTGTGCACCCTAATAAAAATAGCAAATACCTCGTGCTGCACACTCTATCCTATGGTGGCTATCTCTATCAGAAATAGTATGAAAATGACTCTTCAGTCACTCTAACTTCACCGACTGACTGTGTACTAATAGCACCTCCTGACGTGCGTCTACCTGTGATACACCCAACACCTCCACTAGTAGGTCCTCAGCATCCCAATCACTCATCCTATCACATGATAGTGACACTGAGGCACCCGTGACATTAATCCATAATATGGCGGCTACATCATCCAATGTGATTGTCATCTCACCAAAGGGAATATGAAAGGTGTTCGTCTCGAGCTGTCATCTCTCTACGAAGCCCAAGATAAGAATCTTATTGGTGAACC
The DNA here is from genome assembly GCA_900491605.1 of Calamus simplicifolius. Taxonomy (NCBI): domain Eukaryota; kingdom Viridiplantae; phylum Streptophyta; class Magnoliopsida; order Arecales; family Arecaceae; genus Calamus; species Calamus simplicifolius. The sequence continues at coordinate 356,012 of UESW01004583.1, read as the reverse complement.
GATAAGAATAGTGCACTAGTTCTATCAGACCTGACTACTGAACTATTGCTCTGAACCTCCTACTGGATTGTCCTGATGCTCACCACTGCCATTCACCTACCTTGGCAGCATGGTTCATATATTTCAGTGGGGCCCATTCATGTAATATAAATGGATAACATTAATAATTTATCTTACAGCATCGTAATAATACATTAAAGAAAATATAATACAATAACAAACAAACAATACTTGTTGCCTTCAGATGGAGGCTGTTATATGTGTCCTGAAACTAATCAGGACAGACTCATCCTCTGGACCTCCTGGACATGGCCCAACCACTTCATCTTCAACATCCCTAACTGGCATATCCTCGTATACTATCTCAGTTAGAGGCGATGGTGTATCAGGAGCCTTAGGCTCAGCATGCCTGGCACGACATCTTCTGGTTGACACCGTGGGTCTAACTCGTGAGGGACCAACATCCCTATCTAAAACATGGCATTAACCAGCATTAACACGCAAGATTAAAATATGAAATATAATTTTTTTTTGGATCCATTGATATTGTTCTGGTTGACCAGGCGGAACAGTCATGGCGTGTTCGGCTTGACCAGGCCAAATACTCCAAGATTAAAATATGAAATACATTTTCTTTATCCCTTCATACTGTTCAGCCTGATCAGGTCAAACAATCACCGAACAATCATGGCATGTTCGACTTGATCAGGTCGAACACTTCAAGATTAAAATATAAAATATAATATTATTTTTCAATCCCTTCATACTGTTTGGCCTGATCAGGCCATACATATATAGGATTGTTCGGCCTGATCAGGCAGAATAGTCATGGCGTGTTCGGCCTGACCAGGCAGAATACTCCTAGATTAAAATATGAAATATAATTTTTTTTGACCTCTTCATACTGTTCGGCCTTATCAGAGCCTTGTGGGATAAATAGATGCCTTCTGTTCGACCACACAGGGCCGATTAGAGCCTCCATTTGGCTCTGGTTGGTCGAATAGAGGCTCCGAGGGCTGAACAAAGGCTTCGATCGGCCTAAATTGGGGGAGGATGGGGACTTACCATCACTTGCTGCTGCACTCGCTTGCCGCTGTTGCTGTCGCTACTGCTACTGCTGCCACTGCTCATCACTGTCGGTTGGAGAAGAAGAACGGAAGAAGAAGATGGAAGAGGAGAGGAGGGAAGAGGGAAGGAGAAGGGAGAAGTGTCGGGCGGGTGGAGTGAGGGAGAGGGGTGTGCAGAAAAAAAAAGGGGGGGGAGTGTTTTAAAGGTAGTTTAGTAGAGAGAAATTTGAGGGGTGTGGATAGTAATTTTAAGATTTTTTAAATAACTAAGGGTGTGGCGAGTAATTTTTGGGGTGTATTTAGAAACTCCTCGGAGAGGGGGCATGGAGAGAGGATGTGATATCGTCCTCTCGATTTATTTCTTTGTGTTACGGCCTTGGCCATATGGCGCGTGGTGAGGTTGCGTGCAGGCCAAGCCCTGCACATGGGCAGTGTCCAGTCTGCAAGGCTGCTCGTATCTACAGAACCCCTGGGGTGGCACAGTGCAGGATGCTGCGCAAGTATGGTGAGAGGGGCTTTGGTCGCACGGTGCGTGGCTGATGCACGCACAGGCCGAGGCCACTCTAGGGATGGCACGCTGCCCTTAGGCATGCGAGAGGCCTTAGGCACAATGCCTAGGCCTTTGATGCATGCGGAGGCATGCACAGGCTGGCGCTGGGCGCTGGGCGCGAACGGCCGCACGCTGGGATGCGTAGGCACGCTCGGGCCAGCGGCGGGCGCTGGGTGCACGCTGCCCTGCACGGGCGCACGCGAGCATGCACGTGCATCGGCGCCAGGCATCGAGCACGCGCACGATCATGTACACAGTGCACGCAACCGAGATTTGCGGATGGTTACGACGGTTGTGGCGCGTTCATTTGGCAGTTGGCAGGCAGGCTGGTCTATGCCATCCTGGCACGTGACCCGACCATTGGCCGGGCCAACCTGGTCCGCTTGGCATGCATACACGGGATGGACGCGGTGTTAGGTAGGGCCGGATCTTGCGGAGGATCCCAAGATTTTTGGGTGAATAGGTGCGGATGCTGGCTCGGATATTTTGGAGCATTAGCCAAAGATTTCGGAGGGATTTAGCCAAGATTCTCACAGGCAGATAACGCGGACGCACTGCCAGCCTAGCAGACGCATCCGCGATGCTGGGGCGCACAGCCGACGTGCGCGCACAATGCCGAGCGTGCGCCTAGGTTCTTGGGCGAACAGTTTGGCGGACGGTTGGGCGGACCGTTCAGTGAGGATAGGATAGGCATTATCTGGATTTTCTAGAGATAGCCTTTGTGGATAAGGCTTATCCAAAGCTATGAGGCGGTGCTAGGTCGATTGGGCGGGCCTATTTAAGGCTGGGCGGACCCTAGGCCTTGGGCATCCGATCTGATCAGAGATCAAGCTTCCATCAAAGGGAATCCAAGTGGGGGAAATTTCCAAAGGAAGAAGACCATCCGAGTGGAATTCGGGTGGGCCACCAAACGACCAGAGGAGGCTTTGCGAGGTTGGCGAGCGGCTGGATTAGCGGAGATCGCAGTGGCGGAGGTCTAAGTCAAGTGGACTTGGACGTGCACGAGACGTGGCCGACACGCACAGGCGGTGCGCAGGTGCGAGGCATCCATAGGTCAGTTCCTGTTGAGTGAGGTTAAGGTGGGCACTTTGAGGGATCTTTGTTAGGGACAAAGAGGAGTGTCTTTGTAGCCTTCGAATAACCTCATTATTTTTCAAGTTACTTAGTGAAGAGTTCTTGGTTGGAAAGGCTTTGCTTCCCATATATCGTGTGTTTGGGTGGGACTTTTGTCTTCGGGGATTTTTATTTCTTTATTCTGGGGTCGAGGCTGGTTAGGGGAAGGGTTCCTCTAACGCCATCATGGTAGATGCAAGGACTTAGTGCACAAAGGAACGCTTGTGTGTGCCGATTAAAATCTCGATGATAAGCTGGTATCAGAGCCTAGTTGAAGACAAGTTCCAAGAAAGTCCAAGCAGATGGCGAGAGCGGTAGGAGACCACATGACCCATTTGGAGGGTTTGTTAGAGATCCAGGAGAGGGATCGACCATGAATCTAGTAGCTGTGTGCGTGGAGTTGAGCATGCAGTTGGCTGAGTTGTGGGCTTCGCATAACCAGTTGATGGAGGCGCACGAGGAGCTGCTTTGCAACCTTGAGCATTGAAGCATGCAACAACAGCGATCAGATTTGGCCATGGAGGAGCGATTGGAGCTTCGGATCCATGCTTTGGAGCATGAGGTGATCCGTCTGAGGCATGAGGCGCAGAGTCCAGTCCACATGGTCGGCGCTCTGGCAAAGGAAGCGAAGGTCAGGGAGCCAAAGGCCTTCGGCGGAGTCAGAAGCGCGACGGAAGTGGAGAACTTCATATGAGATATGGAGACTTACTTTCGTGCAGCGAAGACCCCAGCACCCGATCAGGTGGATCGGGCCTTGACATACTTGGAGGAGAACGCCAAGCTCTGGTGGAGGACCAGGACAGCCGAGGATGACTGTGCAGGGCGTCCCAAAATCAAGACTTGGGATATCTTCAAGAGGGAACTAAAGGCTCAGTTCTAGCCGAGCAACGCAGGGTGGCTTGCTCGAGAGAACTCGAGAGAACTTGCACGGTAGACAGGGAGCATCCGAAAGTACGTGGCACAATTCAGCAACCTGCTTCTGGAGGTGTCCAACATGTCCAAGGAAGATAAGTTATTTAACTTCCTCGCTGGTCTACAAGGGTGGGCATAGGTCGAGCTTCGTAGGAGGAAGGTGAGGGATATTCCCTCAACCATCGTAGCAGCAGAGGCGCTTGTGGACTTTCGCAGCGCTACGACTTCGAGGACCGATGGCCAGGGCAAGGGCAAGCGCAAGAGTGCATCACCACCGCATGGTCAAAAAGGCAAGAAGGAGAGTGTTCCACCATGTGCAGCAGCAAAACCAAAGGGACAAGCGACTTTCGTTGGATGCTTCATATGCGGAGGACCGCATCTAGCGCACGAGTGTCCACAAAAGGTGGCGGTAGCGACCGTCACTACCCAGGCAGACAAGGCATCCGAGAGCTCGAAGGAGGAGCCAGTAGCGAGGTTGGCCCCGCTACAATCCATCAACACTTTGGCCGCGAGGGATCAATGCCAGGGTTTGATGTACGTGAAGGCTCGGGTCAACGGGAGGACAGTGCGGGCCTTAGTTGATTTTGGCGCGACACACAATTTCGTGAGCCGAGGAGCGGCGCACATATTGGGTCTTGGAGCGCTATCCATGCCTTGTAGGGTAAAGCCAGTCAACTCCGAGAAGGTGGAGTCTTTGGGCCAGGCGGAGGCCATATTGGAGGTGGGCTCATGGACTGGGCGCTGCAGCATGACGGTCTTGCCGATCGACGACTACGACCTAATACTCGGGATGGACTTCTTCATCAAGAGCAAGGCCGTGGTCATGCCTCATCAGAGGGGCATCTTGATCCGGAGAGGTAGGCGTCCTTACTTCGTTCCAGTAGAGGGACATAGAATAGTTGCGAAGGTGGGGGCAAGAAAGTGCCCCACCATCAGACTTGAGGTTGTGTGACAACCTCACGCCTAGGCATCATATGGGAGAGCCTAGGCACGGAGGCCTACGACAGGAGGCGGCAAGCGGGATGACTCAGCTAGTGGGCTATCCAACCGAGGAGGCATAAGGGGGTGTGCGTGGCAGGTGGCCACGTTGGGACTCGGGAGGCTTTGGCCAGGAGGGCCAAGGCATGCGACGACGAGTTGCGTCAGGAGGATGCTTGCCGCGGCGGCATGGTGGTCGACGAGGGCATCAATATTTCAGCGGGGGGAGGATTGTTACAGCCTTGGCCATGCGACGCGTGGTGAGGTTGCGCGCAGGCCAAGCCCTGCACATGTGCAGTGTCCAGTCTGCAAGGCTGCTCATGTCTACAGAACCCCCATGGTGGCACAATGTAGGATACTGTGCAAGTATGGTGAGAGTGGCTTTGGTCGCACGGTGCATGGCTGGTGCACGCACAAGCTGAGGCCACTCTAGGGACGGCACGCTGCCCTTGGGCATGCGGAGAGGCCTTAGGCACGATGCCTAGGCCGTTGATGCATGCGGAGGCATTCATAGGCCAGAGCTGGGCGCCGAGCACGCACGTCCGCGCGCTAGGATGCGCAGGTGTGCGCTGGGATAGCGGCGGGCATTGGGTGCGTGCTGCCCTGTGCAGGCGCAAGCGCGCATGGGCCAGCGGCGGGTGCTGGGCGCGCGCTGCCCTGTGCGGGCACACGCGAGCGTGTACGTGCATCGGCACCGGGCACCGAGCGCGTGCATGGTCATGTACACGGCGCACGCGACTGAGATTTGCGGACGGTTACGGTGGTTGCGGTGCGTGCATTTGGCGGTTGGCCGGCAGGTTGGTCTGTGCCATCCTGGCACGTGACCCGACCGTTGGCCAGGCCAACCTGGTCCGCTTGGCACGCGTACGCGGGATGGACATGGTGCCAGACGGGGCTGGATCTTGCGAAGGATCCCAAGATTTTTGGACGGATAGGTGCGGATGCTGGCCCGGATATTTCGAAAAGTTAGCTAGAGATTTCGGAGGGATTTAGATGAGATTCTCACGGGCGGATCACGTGAACGCGCTGCCAGCCTGGCAGACACGTCCATATGCTGGGGCATACGGCCATGCGGGCGGCATGGCCGGGCGCGCGCAACAGGCGCTTGTGGGCGTGCGTGCACAGTGCCGGGCGTGCGCCTGGGTGCCTGGGCGGACAGTTTGGTGGACGGTTGGGCGGACCGTTCGGCGAGGACATGATAGGCATTATCTGGATTTTCTGGAGATAGCCTTTGTGGATAAGGCTTATCCAAAGCTATGAGGTGGTGCTAGGTCGGTTGGACGGGCCTATTTAAGGCTGGGTGGACCCTAAGCCTTGCACATCCGATCTGATCAGAGATCAAGCTTCCATCAAAGGAAATCCAAGTGGGGGAGATTTCCGAAGGAAGAAGACGATCCGAGTGGAGTTCGGGTGGGCCACCAAATGACCAAAGAAGGCTTCGTGAGGTTGGCGAGCGGTTGGATCAGCGAAGATCGCAGCGGCGGAGGTCTAAGTCAGGCGGACTTGGACGTGCACGAGATGTGGCCGACACGCACAGGCGGTGCACAGGTGCGAGGCATCCACAGGTCAGTTCCTGTTATGTGAGGTTGGGGCGGGCACTTTGAGGGATCTTTGTTAGGGACAGAGAGGAGTGTCTTTGTAGCCTTCAGGCAACCTCATTATTTTTCAAGTTACTTTGTGAAGAGTTCTTGGTTGGGAAGCCTTTGCTTTTCGTATATCGTGTGTTTGGGTGGGACTTTTGTCTTCGTGGATTTTTATTTCTTTGTTATGGAGTCGAGGCTGGTTAGGAGAAGGGTTTCTCTAACACCATCACCAGTAGATGCAAGGACTTAGTGCACAAACGAGCGCTTGCGCATGCCGATTAAAAGCCCGGTGACATTCGTATAGATCACCTGCTAGTATTTCCCTTTTCTTTTCTTGTGGTGGGGTTTGCTTCTGGTTTTCTAGCGATATCGGTCTTGATTCCGATTCCGATTTGATATGGTTGCTCTTTTCTGTGGCAGCATTCCGCCCTCGGAGAAACAAAGATTTTGGGCTCCGATCGTTTGGAAAGAACGTCATGCAACGCCGTCGAGCTGTCCTTTGTTAGATGTTAGGGTTCTTTGCTGCTATTTCATGAAGAATTAGGTATTGGTCTTCGAGTTTCTTCAACGACTCAAGAGATTTTTGGGACAAAATATCAAAATATTTCTCGTTATATGTTTTCCATGGACCAAGTTAGTTGTCCTTGGATTCTAGTCCACTTTAGCAATAGTTTTCAGGGTTTCTTGAGCTTTACTTAGGGTTGGGGTTATTGGTGAGATTGCATTAAAAGGGATTAATCAAAGTTTCTTTTTAAAAGAAATATTTCACTAACTTTCTTGTCATTTTTGATGATTTGATCGATCGATCGATCGATGGATTGAATACTTGTTAACTATTTTGTTTCCCCGTAGGCGATCATTGTTTTCGCTTGTATTGGAGCTGTTTGGCTGACGGTTTCTAGGGTTTTGAGCCATGTAAATAAAGGGTTCAGGAAGGAATTTGTAACTATAGTAAGGTCATCGATTCCCCTCGTCCCTCTCGTTTCTTGGTAGAAGTAATGATACGCTTACGAGAACCATGTTTCGCTCTCTCTAGCTCTTGGTTTTTTTCTAGCTAAAGAAAAGAAAAACCTTCCTGGATTATTGGAAGAAAAATAGGATGTGGAGGAATAGTCACATAAGAATTCCCGAAGGCATCAAGAAGCGTGAGAGAAGGAAAAGAAAGAAAAAAGGAGGAAGATTTTGTTGTTGTTGTTGGGGTGGGTTAAAAACTTGGGCATTTCATATGATTGGGTTGGGGTTGAAAGGTCTCATCCTTCGTATGATTCGCCGCAAACAATGACAAAGACAGTGCATTCCTGTGTCCTTTACCGGGGTGGGTTCGGTGTCGTAGCGTTGGGAAGTTTCGTTTTCTTTTAGCCTTGATAGATATACCTAAATATCGACAGCAGCGGAAGCAAGATCATCGGTCGTCGGGGGCTACCAAGTCCCCAATGCGTCCACATCCCTAAGCCGCGGTGATGAAAGAAGGAGGAAGAGCCCTTCGGTGACCCTCAGATGCGTCTCTCACTCAGAAGACCTCTACGAAGACACCTTCGGTCTTCTATTTAAAGAAGGCTATCACCAGCGGATAAGCCAGAGGATTAACTTACGAAGCATCCCTCAAAATCCGAAGAGTCGAAGAGTCTCCAAGGACTCTTGGGATATCGTGTGGACGAATTAATGCACCCAGGCCAACAATCTCCTACTCGTCCACACAGGAACATTATAACCTCAACTCTCTCAACTTACAGTGCGGTAGGGTGTGCGACCCGACGAAACTCACACACAGTGATACATAGTGGATATACTGCATTAAGTTAATAAATAACTAGCACAGCGAACAGGAATATAATCCAATCCTGCATGTATCCCAGATAATTCGATCACACCTAATCAAGCACTCTCAATCCCTCAAGAGATCTACCCTGAGCATCACTTGAAAAAACACAAAGTTATAATGTTAGTATCCATAATCATATGCAACTCATACACATGATTGCCCGAGCAATGGATCACAAATATAAGGTGTGGTCACGAATAATCTTCCTTGAACACTCATACCAGTCCATCCTTGTCCAGTTGACTTCCTAGGATTGTCTCATGTGGCCACATCAATTCCATGACCCTGGAGGACAAGGCTAAGGAAGTCATCCTGCACTCCAACTTCATGGTATAGGTTCAAGTCCAAGGACACTACATAGTTGTAAGGCTCACACGATAATGGAGAGGGAATATTTTGCATTACCCCTTACAAGGTCGACTTTAGCACATGCAACGTAATACATGCTATGATGGAGCTCCCACTCAATGGGCCATGTCATGCTCAAACATCGTACGAACACAAGTCCAGGCATCACAAAGTTGCCTGACTCGAGCACATACCAATGCTCCCATTTCGGCTATAACAGGCTTAGTACGAATCTGTGGACATATCACTATTGCTACACTGCTCACACATATTTATGCTCTGTACTCAACTCTCCTGAGTCTCATCTCAGTCCAAACTGAGGCGACTTTGATTATAATCTATTCTATTATAATTTATGTAGCACATTTCGTAACCCATGCAATCTGCAACTCATGCATTGCTACTCAAGCATCTATAATGGCTACTTAGTCTCATCCTGCCTACTACAAAAGTGTCAGGGCGATCACCCGTGTGAGTGGGCTGATCTAAGCCTGTGACATTTATACACATATGTGCCTATAAATATGAACCCATCATAATAATGAAAATAAACATTTCATAAACTTTAACACATAGTCATTGATGTCCATACAATCCCTGTCTGATAACAAAAAAAACATACACAAATTCCTACATAAGTCTGAAACATATCATGGTCTGTCACACTCTATACAGACCTAGACCCCTCACATGAGCCTGGAATACATCCCTAGGAATAGGCTTCGTCAGAGGATCAGCCAGCATCCTGCCAGTGGAGATATGCTGTAGGATAACTTCTCCTTGCTTGACCATGTCTCTAATGAAGTGATATCTAATGTCAATATGCTTGGTCCTTCCATGGTACTTGGGACCCTTAGCATATTGTAATGCTGTCATACTATCAGAACTGATCTGAATAGCCTCATGTGGAGTAGCTGATATCTCAAGTTGCCTCAAGAACCTCCTCAGTCACATAGCCTCCTGGACAGCAGCTGAACAAGCAATATATTCGGCTTCCATGGTGGATAGGGCGGTACAGCTTTGTTTCTTACTACACCAAGTGACAGCTCCACCTCTAAAGATAAACACATATCCTATGATGGATCTACGCTTGTCCCTATCACCTGCCCAATCAGAGTCAAAAATCCTTTAATCTCAAATCTCCACCCTGATAGCATAGGGTGAGATTGGCAGTACCACGAAGGTAACGAAAAATCCTTTTAACTGCAACCCAATGAGCAAGTCCTGGATTACTTTGATATCGGCTAACCAAGCCAACTGCAAAGCAAATGTCAGGGCAAGTACACAACATAGCGTACATCAAACTCCCTACTACACTAGCATAGGGGATCATGCTCATCTTTTCTCTCTCCTCATCAGTTCTAAGGCACTGATCGATGCTTAAAGTACAGCCCTTCTCTATTGGGGTATCAACGGATTTAGAATAGTGCATTCGGAATCGTTCTAAAACTTTCTCAATATACGTTTCTTATGACAAACCAAGAAACCTCTTAGCACGATTCCTTAGGATCCTCACTCCCAGCACAAAATTTGCCTCACCTATATCCTTCATCTCAAAGATAGAGGACAGCTACTCCTTAGTGGCATTGATCACTCCAATAGAACTCCCAGCAATTAGAATGTCATCTACATACAATGCCAAGATCAGAATCCCATCGTCTGATTTCTTAATGTACACACAGTGGTCCTCAATTATATCTAAGCCAATCGATGTAATAGCTTCATGAAACTTGAGGTACCATTGCCTAGATGAATGCTTGAGACCATATATGGATCTTCTAAGGTGGCACACTTTGCCCTCCTGTCCTTTGGTCACAAAGCCCAAGGGTTGATCCATATAGATCTCTTTATTCATGCTTCCATTAAGAAATACTGTTTTAACATCCATTTGATGTAGCTCCAAATCTAAATGGGCTACAATAGCTAGGATCAGGCGAATGGAGGCAAATCTCACCATAGAAGAAAATGTCTCCTCAAAGTCTACACCCTCCATCTGGGTATAGCCCTTCGCCACAAGACGAGCCTTGTACTTATCAATTGACCCATCAGCCTTACGCTTAATCTTAAGAACCCACTTATTTACTATAGATTTGCATCCAGGGAAGGTCTACCAAGTCTCACACATGATTCTTGATCATCGATACCATCTCATCTTCCATAGCAGCTTGCTACTCACTATGAGCAGGTGAATCGAGCACCTCTTCAACAGAAGCAGGCTCATCTAGATCCAACGGAGTGCAGAGAAACACATTCCCTTCGATCCCAAAATGTCATCATGGAATATGACCATGTTTGCTTCTCCATAACTGTGGATTTGGACCCTAAAGACCGCTCTCAGGTGGTGCATTAACCCTCATAGGTGAGCTCCTACTAGGCTCAACTTGTGCGCTCCCACTGTCTGGTGCGACACTCCCACTAGGCCTAGCATTCCCACTATCTGTGGCGATCTCTAAGATAGGTCGAAAATCTTCTCCCTCGCCAGAGATAGTAGGAAGGTCCTCCTATAACTCATACAGGGACAGGTCCTTTCTAATTTCATCAATGCTCGGAAATTCATTCTCTAGAAACTCCACATCTCTGGACTCCACTTCAGTCAACCCTCCATCAGGATGTGCACCATACATCACGTAACCCTTCGAATTCTCAGGGTACCTGATGAACACCTTTTTGCTGGCTTTAGGACCCAGCTTTCCCAACTTATAGGAGGCATTGTGAACATATCCTGCTGAGCCCCAAGGGCGCAAATGATCCATAAAGGGTCGCGTGCCATGCCATAGCTCATATGGAGTGGAGGGTACCATTTTACTAGGGACACGGTTAAGGATGTAGGCAGCAGTCAACAGCGCATCTCCCCAAAAACTGATTGAAAGATTGTCTTGCGCCATCATCGACCTAACCATATCTAATAAAGTCCTGTTGCGACGCTCGGCAACACCATTCTGTTGCGATGTCCCAAGAATGGTAAGCTGCCTGCGTATCCCCTTTTCCTCACAGAGCCGCTAGAATTGCTCAAATAGATATTTGCAACCTCTATCAGTTCGAAGAGTCTTCAAAGACCCCTCCTTCTGATTTTCTATCTCAGCTAAAAATTGTCTGAAACAATCCAGTGCTTCATAGTGGTGGGAGATCAGGTACACATATCTGAATCGTAAAAAATCATCTATAAATGTGAGGAAATAGGAAGCGCTATATCACGCCTTGATACTCATGGATCCACAGATATCATAGTGAACTAGCTCTAATGGATGAGAGGCCCTAGTAGCCTTACCAAAAGGCTTTCTTGATGCCTTTTCTGCTAGACAAGACTCACACACATGTAGACTTATCTTGGTAAGAGGGCCTAATAGCCCTACTTTAGCCATACGTGCCATCCTATTTTGGCTCACATGACCAAGTCTGGCATGCCAAAGAAAGCTATCATCACAGGCAGGAATAGAAGCATAAGAAAAAGAGGAGTAAGAAGCACATAATTCAACATCAAGTCTAAAGAACCCTTGTAACAAATATCCACAAAAGGATAAAATACCATCCAGATAAACTGCCATAAGGTCATCAGAAAAACTAAAAGTGTAACCAAGTGCCAATAGAGCAAGAACAGAACAAAGATTACATCGGATAGTTGGGACATACAAAACGTCATGTAGGATCAACACATGTCAACCACGAAGCGTAACACGATATGCTCCTACACCCAAAACTTGCTCACGCAGACCGTTCCCAAGCACGACAAACTGGATATTTATAGGTATCCGGTGAAAATCCATAAAACCAGCTCGATCTCGCACTATATGTTTGTTCGCTCTCGAATCTACAATCCAATCGGAGAGAGTGTCAGTAACTAATGCATATGAACTGTTGCCCAGATGTAGCAACCCAAGAGGGGGGTGAATTGGGTTATTAAAAATAAATTGATTACTATGCAAGTATGTGCTTAAACCCTAATCTTGATTGGCAGCGGTGTAGTGGAGTGCACAGAATGATAACAGTAGAGAATCAAACAACCACAAACACACAAAAGTTTATAGTGGTTCAGTGCCAAACTCAGCACCTACATCCACTCCCCAAAACCTTTGGGAATTCCACTAATCGTATCACAACGATTACAACCTCTAGCCAAACTAGGCTAGCCCTCTTATTTATATGGCACAAGGTAGCCAAAAACCCCTAGCCACACCAGGCTAGTCCTCTTATTTCACGGCATAAGGAAGCCAAAATCCCTAGCCAAACCTAGGCTAGTCCTCTTGTTTCAAGGCACAAGGAAGCCCAAAATAATCAGGGTTAACACTAACCCTTTTACAAAAACGATCAAGGAATGATAAAGAGAAGCTCCCATAATAAGCAAATATTCAGAGTATACTTTACAATTTTTGAAGCAATAAACTCAGCAATAAATGAACGAGGTCGAAGTAGCTGAAGTCTTGATTGCTTGAAAAGCTTCAAAGATCCGGATGACTTTTTGGAGCAATGAATGAACTTGAATGCACAGCAACAACCACTCAACAATATGCAATATGAGCTCTGTTCTTGGATTTTCTTTCTCTTTAAAAACTCTTTTTCTGAATTGTCATGGTGTGCTTCAAATCCCACCTTTTTATAATCATTCAACAAGAAAATATCCGTTAGATACATTAGGAACAAATGGAAATAAAAACGGAAAGAAAATATAACCGTTATAAATGTTTCCCTTAAGCATTGAATGCTTATCTCCATTTGAGGAAGGAAGAGCACTGCAAAAATTCAAAAATTCAAAAGTTAAGTGTAGCTTAAAATAGTAATAGAGAGAGAGTAAGAGAAAAAAGCAAACTCAAGAACTCAGGTGGTAGTTGGCTGAAAGAATAACTCCAGGCAGCAAGAAACCATTCGGCCAAGGCTTAAGCAAAAGTCCCCAGCTAGCTAGTCAGCTAGCTCACAAGAGAGGCCAAGGTTGAAAAAGAACGTCCAGAGGTAGCTCATTAGTTAGCTAAACCAGTTGCTAGTTAGCTTTCTAGCTAACTAACAGAAAAACCAACGGCCAGGACAAAAAAGTTCAGAACACTTAGTTAGCTCACCAGCTAACTAAACAATGGATAGTTAGCTCCCCAGCTAACTAACAGGAAAAACAAAAAAGTTAGGAGAAAGTGTCGTTGAATGCCAGTTAGCTCCCCAGCTAACTAAAAAAGAGAACTTTTCGGCTACAGGAATAACAGGAGATGGAGAGTTAGCTCTTCAGTTAGCTAAAAGATAGCCAGTTAGCTCACTAGCTAACTAATTCAAAAAATAGTACAGAAACCGCCCAACTTAGTTAGCTCTCCAGCTAACTAACGAAAAGATAGCTAGCTTCCTAGTTAGCTAACGAAAAGATAGCCAGCTTTCCAGTTAGCTAAGCAGAGAAAGCAAATGGCCAGTGGAGAGAGGGAGTTAGCTCTTCAGCTAACTAAAATTCCAAAACGCATGGCCACACGCTTACAGTGAAGAATAGCTAACTAACCAATTAGCTCCAGGATACAATAGTTAGCTAAGCAGTTAGCTAAAGGAACTGCCAGCTAGCTAGAAGACCTGGCAGCTAGCTCAGCAGTTAACTAGAATTTGAGGCAGTTCGGCCAGGCAACTAAAAGCAAATTCCAGTTAGCTATCAGGGCATCATGAGCTAGCTAACCAGTTAGCTAGAAAAGGAGAGTGTTTGGCCAACTTACAGAGATGTGAAGATTAGTTAGCTGAAGGATCTTCAGCTAACTCACAAGCTAGCTAACCAGTTAGCTAAAATACAATGACGTTCGGCCCAAGCACTGAGAATGTTTCCCAGTTAGCTGAAAGTCATGCCAGTTAGCTAAATGGAAAAACAAGCTAGCTAACCAGTTAACTCTCAAGCTAATAAACAATATTCAAAGCCAATTAAACAAAGTACTTTCTTACCAATGAAATTTTTCACGCAGATACTTACTTGCAAGGCGACCGAACTTCCCTGTATCAAGCTTAGAGTTGCCTAACTATTTTGTAATCATCAAAATTAATCTGGGGTCAACATGAACAAACATATAGAGAGCTTAATATGAGCATATCTTCTTTGGCTCAGTGCAATCACGAGCAAAGTGGCTTTTAGCTCCACAGTTGTAGCACTTAATCTTTATCACATCTCTCTTGCCCCCTCGACGTTCTCTCTTAGGTTTGGCCACAGTTTTTCCTTTATATCCCTGAGCACTCCTGTGACGTGCCTTTCCCTTCATTTTGTTCTTGGGCCTCGAAGACTCACCAGTAACCATATAGGCCAAAGGGAGGGAAGTCTCAATACGCTCATCCTCTAGCTAAAGGTGACAAGCAATATCCTCAAAAGTCTTGATGTGCTCACTATGAGTCATCAAGAGCTTCATCTGACTCCACTGAGGGTTAGGCAGTGAACGAATCACTGCTAGGACTTGTTGCTCATCAGTAAGGTCAACTCCAGCAGCCTTCATATCCCTAATCATGTTTTTCATCACATAAAGGTGGGTCGACATGGAATGATCGGGATCCTTGACATACTGTATGAATCTAAGGTTCAAGGCACGTAGCCTTGTGACCGAAGTTTGACCAACCTGATCTTAAGCTAGTTCCACATATCCTGAGCAGTTTGGCAATGCTCAAAGTTGCCAATAAGATCATTATGCATGCTGCTCAACATAGTAAAGCGTGCACAACGATCTTTCTTGACCCAATTGTCATAGGCTTTCCGATCAAGGCGATGTTACTTAGTAGTGCCAGGCGCTGGTGGTGTCATACAAGTTATCAGGATCTCCAAGACTTCTAATTCATTCAGCAGGTATTAGATTTTTCTATGCCATATTTCATAGTTTTGTCCATCTAGCTTCTCACCTTTGTTGAGATCAGCTATCATAGATTTGAAGGCCATCACTGCATTTAGTCAAGCAAGGTATGGACATTAGGCACATATCAGTGTATACTGATATCTAGAAAAATAATCAGATTACAAATGCTCCTTCTTATAAATGAGATCGAAAATTTTGCTAAGTTCATAATCATCACTCATTTAATAAGATAGAACACCGAATCTGATAATTTTTTATAGAACATATCTATATTGTCCACAAAACCAATGTTGGAACAAATCCAATAATTCATATATATTTTATGCACCAAGTCATAAATAAACATGCTCACAGAAAATACATAGCATTTGACATAAATACCCCTTATGCACTAAGCATAAATAATTATGTCAATAATAATAACATGCAAAATTATGTATAAATCATATTTATACACTAAGCATAAATAATTATGCATCTAGAAAAAATTTTACAGAAAAAGGAACAGACAGTATGGCAATTAAAATATTCATGCACAAAGCATAAACCATCATGTCACATCAAAAAAAATTTTAATAAATTTCTATGATATTTTATGATTTTTTTATAATTTTCTATAATTTTTTTCTATTTTTTCTGTAATTTTTTGCAAATTTTTTGAATTTTTTTAGATTTTAAAATACTCAAAAAATCTAAAAAAATAATTTAAATGCCATGTCGGAAAGACAAAAAGGCCCTGCTTAAGATATTGAATTTACGGGTGGCACCACCCGTAAACTCACGATGCTCGCTGTGCGCATCGCACAGTGGTGGTGCGGGTGGGTCCCGGCCCTCTGACTGCCCTGACGGAACCTTTCTGATGGCCCTACGGTCAGCGGGCACAAGCACACCCGCCGCCCACACGGTGGCGATCAGGCTTCCCTGGCCATCCAGCGGTCGGGGAAGAGGTCGGGACAACGGGAATGACCCCGGAGGGTCTCTGTCAGTAGGCGAGGCATCGCCGACCGTCGAAGAACTCCCGGTAATAATAGGGTCCCTGCGTCCGTCGCATTCGCAGCAGAGGCAAAGGCTTCCCAGCCCTCCAGCGGCCGGGGAAAGAGCCGGACAAGTTTCAGCGAGAGGCAGGGAATGTATCCGGTGTCGCCAGGCTTTGAGAACAAAGGAGGGGAATGATCTGTAGCACACAGACGGATCCGAGACCTGAGAACAGAGGAGGGGAATGATCTGTAGCACCCAAGGCCTATTCCCCAACAACCTCTCCCCTCGCCGGTGACAACCAACGAGGCTCTGATACCAATTGAAGGAGCCGAAGATAAAGGACATACCGATAATGACGGACATACCTCAATATCGGCAGCAGTGAAAGTAGGATCGTCAGTCGTCGAAGGCTACCAGAGTCCCTAATGCGTTCACACCCCTAAGCCGCGATGATGGAAGGAGGAGGAAGAGCCCTTCGGTGACCCTCGGACACGTCTCTCACTCAGAAGACCTCCCCTACGAAGACACCTTTGGTCTTCTATTTAAAGAAGGCTATCACCAGCGGATAAGCCATAGGGTTAACTTACGAAGCGTCCCTCAGAATCCGAAGAGTCGAAAAGTCTCTAAGGACTCTTGGGATATTGTGTGGACGAATTAATGGCACCCGGGCCAACAGATTTGTTTATTCCTTTGGCGTTCCCTCCCTATGTTATAAATGATGGGAGCCTGGGAGGCCTAGTTCTGTGAGATGGGTGGGTGAGATGCATACCAATCAGCACCAGAAGCCAGGTAAGGCAGATATAAGGATCAGGGTGTCACTGAGAAGATTTTGGTGGCAGTGAAGGCTTCCAAGGAGATCCCAAGAACTGCTAATTTCTGGGCTTTAACCCATGTTTTCAACCTGGTAGTTGTATCACTGTGATGTGCTTCCACAACACGGCTCAGGTATCATTTTTCTGAACTTCGTGTTTTGTTTTATCCTGAGAAAGTCCATGCGATCCTTTATTGGACTTCCACTGGTTTCATTTATTTTCTTCTTTGCTGGTTGATTACTGCATGCATTCTATTAAACTTAGTGTTTGGTGTGTTTGGTGTGTTTGGTTGGTGTTCTAAGTGTGCTGGTGTACTCACTAGCTTTTCAGAGAATGATCACTTGCGTGATCATTAGCTTATTTCTCAATAGTTTTTCCTTAGCCTCAATTAATATTTATATATTTTGTTGTTGAAAGCTTGTTATTATGTAGCAACAAAGCCACTTTTTCTATTTGAGAAGTTATGTTCAATATGATCAAGAAGCAAATATGCTATCTGGAGGAATGATTGTTTTCAGCCCCCCTCTCGCTGATAAGGACTTGCAGTAGTCTTCAATGACGTACTAACCATTAGTTGGTTGACAGGGACTTTTTTTTTTTCAAGCTTGGTATCATCGTAGAAAAGCATGTTTACCTGTCAAAGTTAATATCAAGATTCTGGCCTTAACTTCTAAGCAGATTGGATACCTCTCCTATGGTTTGAAAACCACAGTAGCCTAGGAATCAATGTAACAGATACTTGGATAACCACGATTTTAGAAAATCAGTCTCTTAGGAATGACATGTTCCAGATTGTTTGCCAGACAATTAGTATTTTAGAGGTGATTTGTTTGTTTAAGGTGTTGGATAAGTCTGAGGAAATATAGTACCCGGATGATATTATCTATTTGAATATATTTGAAAAGATGCTGTGGCGTGCACGGCACTGTCCTTAAGAGTAGATTCATGCCTTTCGGAAATAATATCTCGGTGCAGAAGATCAAAGCACGACTACCCTCCAGGATACAACAGCAGAGTATTCTAAAAGGCGTGCACACACCAATGTCAGAAGAGGATAAACAACCGAATGAGTTCCTTCTCTTTGGATTAGTACAGAAGTAAAGGAATGGATCTCTCGACTAGATAAGGATGAAGGAATGGATCGCGCGCATCCAACGGATGGGATTTGCACCCCCCCTACGCGCGATGATCACACGCGACGCGCCCGATTAATAAGTTTCCAAAATCGGCTTCACCGATTCGCATTGGGCTTGGCCTGGCTCACGTGTATGTGAGCTTTCTCACGACCATTCAACCAAGCAAGAGAGTAACACAAATATAAGTAAGAGTAAGATTTGTATGTTTTCCATGTGGAACTAAAAAGATGGTTTCATGACAAAAGGAGGGAAAGCTTTTGGAGGAAAACTTTTGGAAAACTTTTGGATATTGAAATATTCTATACTATAATTTCCAACATAAGGTTCTTGTCGAGTTATGTGCCTTTTGCTTGATTTGGGAATATCCATGTAAGCGTAACAATTTATATGGTAAGCATTCACGAAGGAGAAAGAATTACTTACTTTCTTGGGTTCTTCTGTGCGATATCTGACCCATCCGGTGCTGACGAAAACTACGTCTACTGAGCACACACTTCAGGGAGAAAACTATCGGGTTTTCCAAGATTTGCAGGTGGTTGTGCCAGTGGTTACAGGAGGTCATATTTGAGGACTGCTTTGGAGCAGAAGCCAGATGCCACAGATTTACGTTCCCAAATGATGCTTCAACTTTGTGACTTTTACGATCCAAATAAGGTTAATCCTTCAACTTTTATGTTAACTGCCGTTTCTTTTCACTTCTCTTTGCTAACTAGCATACATCTTTTCTGTACGGATAAATGTCAAAGATTGTTTCTGGATCGCCTTCTGGAGCAGTGGCTGCTGAGTCCAAGAGGGCTCAAGCAAACTAGGTTATCTTGGACATGTAATGATTAATTTGTAGAATATTTTCTTTTTGATTTTCATGACAAGCAGTATAGATTCAACTCAACTCAACTCAACTCATCTAAGCCTTTTTCCAACCACATAGGGTTGGCTACATGAATCTCCTTCCTTCACTCTACTTTATTCAGGACTAAGTCGATATTCAAATTATAAATAGTTATATCTTTTTAAATTATTTCTTTCTATGATAGTTTAGGTCTATCTCTTCCTCTATTCTTACTATGGATTGTTAAACTATTACTCTTTCTAACCATTCCTATCACCAACTTATAAAATTCTTATAAATTGGATTTTTAGTCTTACTTTGCATGCTAGCTGAGCTATGTATGTTATAGATTCTGTTATCCTGATTTCTGACCCTGAAAGATCTTCAACTAATCACCTTCATATACAGACAGCTGAAGCATGAGAAAAAGAAGTGTATGGAAGAACTTCAATGTAGTATTGTAGTTGTGAAACACTCTCGGGCAAAGGTTCTCCGATTAAATCTGGTGGGATCACCTAATGCAGAGCCCCACATGCCCTATCTATCATCACATCAGGAAGATGAATTACACAAAAAAGTCTCAAAGCAAACCAGGGTTCCTCCTAAGCCCATTCAGAGGGCCAGCTGTAACAACTACAAGTAGTCGTGGTGTTGGAATACCATTTACCGTTACTGGAGCTGGAACATCATCGGTATGTTGCTCAGATACTGGAAACTCAACATTTTTTTCTTCTGAATCAAATGGTGGTGTTAAGAATGAATCAGTAACAACAACGGTGACCCACGAATTGGATATAACTAGCTCAGGTTCTGACAGTGAAAGCTCAAGTCCAACAACCTTAGTTCTCAGTGTGGAATGTCTAAGATATTCAACATGCTCAATCACATTCAAACCGTGTTGAGGAAATTTATCAAATATTTAGAAATAAAGCCCATATTTTCACAGCCAAAGTCTTGCTGGAGAAGTTTCGTGAACTTGCTGAGAAAGCAAGAACCAGAACCATAAATCAGATAATTGTTTCAGTGGAAATGTTAGGGAAGCAAAATGCACCTCCAGGACCACCTCCTTTATGTTCAACATGTCAACACAAGGCACCTTTGTTTGGAAAATCTCCTTCAAGATTCAGTTATGCTGAGCTGGACGCGCAACAGGTGGATTTGCTCGAGCAAATTTCTTGGCTGAGGGTGGTTTTGGATCTGTTGACAGAGGGATATTGCCCGATGGACAGGCCATTGCTGTAAAGCAGAACAAACTGGCTAGCTCTCAAGGTGGAGCTTTTGAGCCGTGCACAGCATCGCAATGTTGTGATGCTAATTGGTTTCTGCATCGAGGACAGGAGAAG
Organism: Calamus simplicifolius; assembly: GCA_900491605.1. Classification (NCBI taxonomy): domain Eukaryota; kingdom Viridiplantae; phylum Streptophyta; class Magnoliopsida; order Arecales; family Arecaceae; genus Calamus; species Calamus simplicifolius. The sequence goes on along the minus strand of UESW01004583.1, from coordinate 335,759 downwards.
GTTGCTGATCTATGAATATATCTGCAATGGTTCGCAGGGTTACCGTCTTGATGGTAATTGCCTGACAACTAAAATTCAAACTATTGTTTTAATGCTAATTTTTATGGCTGTTTAATATGGAATTTTTCAGTTCTTTCAATTCATTCTAGATGTCTTAGGCCTTCCGTACAATCAGAGATTTTATTCACATAAATCAGTCCATTTGACACTAAAATTCATCGGGATCATACACATCACTGGCTTGTTCCATTTATGACTTCATTTAAGGCGTTTTGTCAGGTTTTTTTTGACAAAAGGTCTGCAGGCCCTTTGTCATCTGGTAGCTCCTGCTTCACATGCACACTTGCGAATGACCTAGCTTGTGCACCTGTGTTCAGGTTTAGATACACCAGCTGGCTGCTGCTCGTATAAGTACACATTTTAAACGGAGCCATCCGCACGGTGTTCTGCTGCATTCTGTGGGGTTAGCGGCATCATGAAAGTAATGTGTTAAGCGCAGGTGGCCGCAGACCTAATCTGCTTTCATCCTACCTAGAAATGGAAATCAGAGAAACACCTTGTGGCGCCTATGAAATCTGGACTTCTAGCACCGATGCAATTTGATGCGTGTTTACATCAATCAATCACGCTTTGCGGAAATCAAAATCACAGCCTATCATCAAGGAATAGCTATCCAAAAGCATGTTTGTAGGTTGTAATCAAAAGCCTTTGGAGTGGCCTGGTCTGGTCTGCTAGGCAAAAGATTGCAGCAGCTCGAGGATTGAGACATAGAAAACCGAATTTAGATGTAGCCGATTGTTGCCCCGCTGAGATACAGATGAGCAAAAGGCATATACCATTAGAAATAGAAATAGAAATAGAAAGAACTCAGGTCAAACTCCTGCAACAAATGCAACAATGCTAAGGTGTACATAGGCAAACGGAAATTTAAATGCATTCCTTTTCATACACGATATATTATTTTACTGAATTCAGACATCAACACTCTAAATTAGAAAAAGATTATATTAAAACAGCGGCAGATAAAAACTGAAGCACAGGTGTCTCACAAGCACGTTATTTCCCACCAAGCGTGGGGAATTGTCCAGGATCCTCAATCGACGGGGCAGCAGCAGTGACTCTGCCCCCACCGCCAAAACCATCTCCAAATGGTCTGCGATCACCTCTCCCCCTGCCCCTGCCACGTCCACGGCCACCAGGACTGTTGTTTCTCTCTCCTTCGGCAGGCTTCAAAAACTCATTGATGCTTAAGGACTAACAGAGATACGGAAACCCATCAATCATAATTCTATATAGTCAGGAAACTAGTCCAACCAAAAGACACACAATAACCAAATATATTACTTTTTTGACTCGTTCTTCTCGATCAGCAGTGTCCCTCTTTTTACTCGAATCCTTGTCAGTGCCCTATTACAACGATTTTTCCCGTTAGGACAGCAAGTTAGTTGCAACCAAGAGAAACTTGGCATATCCTAGATGGAATATTAAAAAGGCAGCATGACTAAACAAGTTTACCAATTTAATAAAGACATCCTCATTTCCTTTCTTTAGAGAAAGCTGCTGCATGGACTCAAAGTCCTTGTCCAGCGCAACCTTCCTCTCTTCAGGCTTAAATGCAAGCAGTGCTTTTCGTTTATCCTCCTTTATCTTCTCATACTCCTCTAGCGTCATCTCCTATCCAATCCAGTTCAGCAAGTGAATAAAGAATGTGCAAGCAAAGCAAAGTTGGGAACAAATGAACGGAAAAAAAGAGGGGGCAATTCCCAAGATAACTACGTAAGATGCAGGTAAAATTGAATGAATCTCAAGTAAATACGTATAACAAGCTCAATGATTTAAATAACAATTTGAATCCCTTTGCTTCTCTTGGTTTTCTAAGGGGTATATCAACGGACTGTTCTGGTCACAAATAGATGTAAACACAATAAAAAACCATGAAGACCATAGTGTTACCCAAAAAAAGTAGGTGGGGGTGTTAATATTAAGTCATTTTTTCAGATTTTATTACCCATTAGTTTTTCCAAATTACGTCTGAAGTAATTCTTTTCCAGTGATCTCTGTTTTTTTTTGGGTCTTGAGTAAAACTATCCAATAAACCTGTCAAGCTAACAATTTATAAATGTCATAATTCTATTCTAGAATGTGTGATTTCCAATATATGTATATATTTACATGCATGCATATGGTTCAATCTATTCTCCTACCAACTTTCCTATACTGCATACCAAATATAAAGTGTACCATGTTTCTTGACTATGGTCAAAAACGCTCTGTGAATGGAAAAAGAGGTCAATACTGAAACCTGCTGCTACTTTCCTCGCGGTAACAATGGAGCGTCCAATTGTCTTAATTCATGGGAGGGAAGAAAGGAAGCCAAATGTTATTTTTTGATATTACAAGTGACATCTAGCCCTGACAACAAACTGTCTAAAACAATTTAAATTGGACAGAACATGATTACTGTTGTAAGTCTGCAACAGGATCATATATATGAGAGCTTGCGCATGCATACAAATCTGAGATACAACACGCATGGAAAAATGGAATTTACATGCACTGCTTAATTCCATTTAAAGATGGGTTGCGAAACAGAAATCTACACTATTGATTGAATATTATCGGCAAGGACTAAAATGTCTTAAAAATTATCCATATGACCGAGAGAGGGGGCAAAAAGTTGCACCAAAGTTGGTGCATGGTGGCAGTCACACAATAATCGCATATAACAGCAAGGTCAAGAAATGAATGGAAAAATTCGATAACAATGGTACACCAAAGCTACCGATGCATGTTTGATCACCGCATTTGAAACTACAGCATCAGCATAGTTTATATGTGATATACAACTAGTATGCATGGCAGGTTGTTGAACTGTACATAACATGCAGAGCATGCCCATTTTTTGATGATACCACAAGTATATTTAGGCTGGGTAAAATAGAGTGCTCGCACATGCTGTTGGCTCATGCCATGCAAGCCCCTTTGGCTGGGCCACAAGCTAATAGATAATAGGGCATATCCAGAGCTCAAAAACTCAGTTATGTTTTAAGTAGGACCTCTTGATTTTTTTTCCTTTTTTATGACTTTGAAATTTCTATTGTAACTCCACCTACGTATAAAGTTTTGTATATATAACCGATTCCATGCCCAAACAAAAGAGGGTCGTGATAGGTTGACAGCCAATGTAATAGGTTGACAGCCAATGTAAAACTATAGTGTCATTTCACCCAAAAAAAATTAGCATGAAAGATATTATTTGAGCTTTTTAATTTGGTATAAGCACTAAGGATCTTCCCAATATATAATTGATGTGAGATTAAATAGTCGCCAGTATGAGGCTTTAACACTCCCTCCGTTTAAGCTCTCGCATCCTTGCCAAACTAAAGATTCATATTCAAATCTACATCCAAATCTAATCACAAATATATAGAGACCATTTGCAGTGTTACTTAAACCACATGGGCAATGAGCTACGTCCGCTTTAATACCAATTGTCATAACTTAAGACCTCAACCCAAAAAACTAGCCAAAAAGATATTATTTAGGCTCCTTGATCCGTTATAAGTATTCAGGATCTTCTCAGTACATAACCAATATGAAAATAAATAACATTTAAAGTAAATATAATGTTAGTCAACTATATCTTTTTCCTTATTAGAAAGATTAATCGAGTTTTTTTTGTGAATATAAAGTTATATTGAATGAGAGTTTAATCCTACAACATAGATTAATAGTTATAAATGTATGTATTAAAAATATAAGAAGATTAAAGAGTATAAAATCCAAGGATTATGTGGTAAAATTTGAAAGAGAAAAACTAAAAATGATGAAGGAAAAAAAAAATGAAATCTAGATAGAGAAATTAATACAACATTAAAAAAGATGGCTAATGGTATCAGAAAAGTAAATATAGAAATACTAGAAAGGTCAAAAGAAAGAGGATCATATAGAAGAAACTTGATGTTAAAACAAGAAAATGTTTAATTAATAGTTAAGGTTGAAAGAATGCTTTAAAAAATGATTAAAATTTAGAAATAAAAAAGCATATGAAAACAATAAAATGGCTAAGAAAGAGGTTAAAAAGATTACATGAGAGGCTAGGTTTAAGGCGTGTGAAGAAATATATACTAGAGATTAAAAATAAAAAAAGGATATATCTTATAATATAGAATTGCAAGGCTAAAAAAAGAAAAATTAGAGATCTAATCCAAGTTAAATGCATCAAAGATAACAATCAAAAAGTTTAAACAGAAAAGATCAAAAAAAGATAAAGTTATTTTAATAAATTATTAAATATAAATCATGTAGATAATTTCGATGCCTTACTAGTAGGGCTTGAAGTGGGCTCGGGCCGGGCTAGCTTTGGGCCAAGCTCGAGCCTAGGTTTTCTAAACTTCGGGCCAAGCCTAGGCTCAAAATTGCGGCCTATATTAATTTTGGACTGGGCTCAGACTAGGGTTTGGCCTAGCCTAAACCTGAGCCCAATCTAGGCCCGATTATGAAGTTTAAATCAAGCCCTTGGATTGCTTGAGTATTTATTTATTTTTTAATTTATACAAAATTGAATCCATATATTTATTGCCTAAACAATCAACAATTTTATATATGCTTTAATTTAATCTAAGCAAATAACTTCTATGTCTAAGCATATGGTTTTGTAAAATAAATTATCAAAATTAGGCCAAAATCGGGCCACCTCAATGTGGCCAAATGGGCTAATTCGAGTCAACCCTATTTACTAGTTTTATTGAGGAGAAACATAACATTAGGATATTTGAGGTAAAAGAGACTAAGAAAAAAATGAAAATAGATAAAGTAGTGAAGCCTATCAAATTTTCAATAAGATTTAAAAATGTTTAGATGATGTAAGAATAACTTAAGTGACAAATTTATTTAATAAAATTTTAAAGACTAAAAAGATGTCTGATGAATGAAAAAAGAGTACTACAGTATCGATTTATAAGAATAAAGAAAACAATCAAAACTACTTTATCTATTATGGTATTAGACTCATTAATCATACTATGAAACTTTGAGAGAAGGTAATTGAGCATAAGTTGATATATAATGCAAAAAAATCAAAGAATCGATTTAATTTTATGTTGAAAAGGTTAGCTATAGAAGTTATTTTTCTTCTTAATAGTATAAGTATAGAGAAAAGAGATATGATCTTCATATGATTTTTATTAATTCAAAAAAAAGCATATAATAGAGTTCATAGAAAAATTTTATGGTGAATATTAAAAAAGAAAGTACCCATTCCATATATCAACATAATAAAAGACATATATGATAAAGTGACTACTAGTGTAAGAATTATAGTACGCTTATATCAAAAATCCTTGCATTTTTTTCATTAGTCACATCTAAACTTACTAGACATTCAGGATAATATTTCATGGCCAATGTTAGTTATAGATGATATAATACTAGTAAATAAAATTAAAGCTAAAATTAACCCTAAGTTGAAATTATGGATAAATGCATTAAAATTTAAATGTTTTAGATTAAGTAAAATAAAGAATGCATGGAACTCAATTTTTTTATAATTTAAAATAGAGATGAATATAAAATAAAATTTGAGGATTATGAAGTTCCTAAAAATGATTGTTTTTGAAATTTAGGATAAATTATTCATAAGAAATGTAAAATTGAGGATTAGATTATTTATAAGATTAAAATAGGTTGGATGATACGAATAAGTGCAACTAAAATATTATATGATTATAAAATATCTGCCAAACTAAAAGAAAACTTTTGAAATACAATTATAAGATTGGCTATATTTTATGATACACAATGTTGAACGGTTAGAAAATTACATATCCACACCATATCATATCATATCCCTAACTACAAGATTTATCTGGGTACTGTAGTTAGGAGAACATGCTAAAAGGCAAAAGAAAATACTCTTCTCTTATATGTTTTGACATAAGGGAGGTAAAAAGGGTGAAGCCTGCAGTTATGCACTTAATTGATGGTATGCTGCTTGAATAACCGTACAAGTATCTGAACCCTTTAACATATAAATGATTCTTGAGAAAACAAGATCAAATGAATTGTTGCTACAATGGTTTATGTGCTACCTTTCTTCTTCAAATTTAATAGTGTTGATTTTGTGTATCCTATCTTCCAGGTATCGTTCTCTTTTCTTTACCTTCACTTTTAGCTTGTGAGCCTTGTTTTAGATTGAAGGATGATCATAAATTATGTAGTCGAGCATATCCAAACCCCTACTTAAGTTATGAGGGGACCAGCACAAGATTGTTCAGGTATGATTTCAAAATAATGCATAAAAATTGGTGACCATCTAGGACCATGAAAACAAGATTAATTTCAATGATATGAAATGATTTCGTTGCACAGCAGCAAAATTGACTTCATTTCAAGTTTTTCGTTGTCCTTGAGATGGCTCAAAGTTGATGTCGGAGCATGTTTGCAATTATGTTCACAAGCAAGTCAGAAAAATACCATATAATTGACAAGGATCCATGAATTAGAGTAACGATATTACTAGGTATTTCACAGTAAGATATCAATAAAGAACTACTTCCTACCTTTACAAAGTTTGTCCCGATCATCCAATAGATAATCCATCACTAAATTGATGAAAAGCATACCTCATCCTCTGGCTTTTTTTCTTCTGTCTCATTTGCTTCGCCCTCCTTGTTATCCTTAATTGCCTCAGAGGATGGTCCATCTTCCTGCTCTGGTTGCTTCTCAGGACTAGTAAGCTTCTCATTAGTGTTTAAATTATCATCAGCCACCCTACTCCAAACATTTCCAGCAGTCAAGGAAAAAGAAGAAGAAGAAGGAGAAGCATATTCAAATAAAGCTCATAAAAACAAGATATTGACATGAAAGACCGTGCAAGCGGGTCATCAGTTGGCGTTCCCCAATTCCCACGCCCTGAGCCCTCCCGTTTCATCTCATAACCACGGCCAGTTCCACTGCGTCGCTCATAAACCCTCCGTGGAGGACGTTCAGAGTCATCCCCAGCATCTCCGTTGCCATATCCACCCCGCCGACCACCACGGTATGGCTGCCTTTGCGAGGAACGGCCTCCACCCTCCCTCTCAAACTGCTTACCGGCATCCCCCCCATCACCAATGCCGCCGCCGCCATAACCCCCAGTAAATCCATCGGCATCCCCATTGCGAAAATCTCTATTTGGGCCAGTCCCACCTCCACGCCCACCCCTCCCACGCCTGACACCACCTCGGGCTGGTGCCGCATTGCTCCTCGCCTCCCTCACTGTAAAGCCAAATGCACGAAAGAGAAACAGAAAATAACGATAAATCCGATACTCGGGCAAAGTTTAATAAAAAATCAAAATTAAAATTCTCAACTTTATCACGAAAATATAGCTTCCAGACGAGATAAAATTAGTAGGAGATACATCAAATAGCGGATCTAATGTCACAAAAGAAACCACTCATAGAGAATAAGCAAGAATATTGTATCCTAAGGCCCATAGAACCCACCGGCTTGTCCAGGAGGGATCGGCTTGGTCGGAAGCTTGGGGGCCGCAGGAGGGGCGGCGGAGGGGGCGGGCTTCTTGGTGGCGATCTTCTGCTGATGGGAGGCGATCAGCTGAGAAGGATCGTCGTTGTCGTCGTCTCCGAGGAGATCGAAAGGATTCGCGGTGGCCATCTCCACGTGGAGGGGGTTGGAGGAGGTATCGGAGGGGCTCGCAGAAACCCAACCCCCGATATCAATGGAGGGAGAAGAAGAGCATGGAAGAATCGATCAACATCGAACCCTAGGACCGACGAGTCCTTTTGGATTGGAGCGGAGCAGAGCTGAGAGAGCTAGGGTTTTGCGACCCTGTAGAGCGATCGGGGAGCAAGAGCACGGCGACCTAGCCGACCTTCCAAACAAGGGCTAATCTTTGGCACTTGCTTGGCTGAGTTAATTTAATGTATTTTAGCATGAAATGACGATGTTGTCTGGCTCATAAGTCTTAATTTACGATAATACCATTGGTTAAGTTAGCTGTTTTAATTTATTCCTGGTGAGTGTAGGGATGGCCTTTTCGTCAATTTGAGCTGCTTCGTTCTGCCTCTCCCTTGTTAACCGCAGGATCCATAGGTGAAGAATATGATGGTCTTCTTATTTGTTAGTGAACGAGCAAAAGGTTGGACCGGATTCACACCTGTCCAAATTGGTTAAATCCAATTTTTATTTTTTTAAAATTAATTAAACTAATCAAATCAAGAGGTTGGCTTTAAGTTTTAATGTTATTAATTTTGATTGCAATTGAATGTAATTATTTAAGTTAATCAAACTGATTTATCAAAACAATTTGAATTAGCTTAAGGGAGATTATTAGACCTAAGTCTTATTGATTAGATCAAGTTTAATGTTTAATTAGTTTATTTAGATTTTAATAGTTGTAATTTGGTGAATCAAAGTGTTGAATTAGGATTAACTAATGTGGTTTTGAGGCAATCTATGATGGGTTTAGTTTAACTAAGTCTTAATTAAGGTACTAGTTGTTGCATTTAGTCTAATCAAAATAATATTAACTAAGGCTTAATAACAGGTGATAAACTCAAATGGGAGGTTATTAATTTAATTTGATTGGTTAAGCTTTAAATTAAGTTTACTTAAGCTTAGATTTAGGTGCAAGCATTACAAGGGTATTTTCATAACTCTGTTTAAATTGATGAAAATCAGCAATATTAGAAAATAAATAAATCTTGAATAAAGCCAATTAAGCAAAGGTTAGCAATGAGATAGAAAGGTAAAGTGATAATATTCAAAATGGAGGCTAGAAGGACAACATGGTAATTTTAAAATTATGAATTTTAATGAATTAATTATTATTTATATTATTTATAGATGATTATTGATGTGATCTAATAAAGAAGAATATTAGGATTAGTGATTTGAGGTAGAAGTTCTATATCTACTATTGTATAATATGTTTTACATCTTATATGACCACATACATCATGATTTTATTGTTAGATTTCTTAATATATTTTAATTGATCATGAAAGATTATTATAAAGTTGTTTATATATAATGGTATATTATTTTGGTTATGAATGGTTTTGGCTCTGATTTGAAATTTATGAGCATGATATATTGAGATATGTTACTTTGGATATGGTATGGTTTGGCTTTATTAGATATGAAGCATACTTTCTAGTTCAACTAAATACTAAAGTGCAAGTTAATTGATAGCATGTGAGCTTGAGTTATAAGTTATTCGAACTTTCTTTCCTATCCAATGTGAAACTATTTTGTAGTATTATAATTCCCTTCCTTTATAATGATTCATGCTATGACAGAATTCTATCACCATCCTATATGTAGTCATTTCCTCATGCTCACCAATTTTCATATACTCGCACACTCAACTCTGATACCATTTGTAATATCTCAAGCCCATCTGTTGGTCCAATTAACTTGTTAGTGGACCGAAACTTAAAAACTCAAGTAGAAGTTAATCAGTAGCAGGTAAATTTAAGTTATAAGTACTTCAAACTTTTTTTTCATATCCGATGTCAGACTATGTTTGAAGTATTACAATTATGTTAGACATGGACTACTAGCATTAGGTTTGTTAGTATACATCTTCAGTATACATAGTAACTAAGTATAATGTTGATATTAGTTAAGATTAAGGATTTGATATTTATGGTTGATACATGATACTAGTTTGAGCATTATGGTGTGATTTCATATTGACCTAGACCAGCAGCATCGGGGAAGGCATAAGGAATGCGAGAGGCCAGTGTAGAACTAGCTATAGTATGTAAATATAATGTGGCTAATTTTAATATAATAGGCACTAGTATGTAATCTTTCTGTGCGCATTTATATTGTCAGTTAAGTTGTTAGACACAGACTACTAATTTATAGTGTGTCAGTATGTATCTTTAGTATACAAAAGATTATGATATGAATATATGGTTATATGGATGATTTTAATATTTTAATTGGACTTATGTTGGTTTTTGAATACGATTGGTTTAAAGGTTTCATATCTAATTTATAGATATATCGTGTTACTTTCTATAAAAATATATTTTAATTTATCATTCGTTTTATCTTTCTTGGCAAATTCATGATAGTATATGCAAAATTTCTAATGGGCTTTTAGCTCATTACCCCTCTTTTTAATTTTTACTATGTTACAAAGGAGAATGACAATGCTATTTGTTGGATCCAAGTATGAGAGTTGGGCAACAAGAGTGAGAGTCTCATATAATTTACTATATCATTTGACATTGTAGATATATTGATATATACATTGAGGCTGACATATAGACATTTATATACTAGTTGATCATTTGTGACAGTATTATGAGACTATAGATTTAGTTTCTACTAATATTATCTTAATTATTGTTATATTGTTCATATTGAAGTTTAAAAGCCTTGCATGCTCTTAATGTTCATTTTAAAAGTATATGACCGTGTTACAATGTCCCTGTCTACCGATCAGAAGTCGTGACAGGTGGCATACCCAAAGCAAAAGAGTACCCTTTATATTTATATGATATAATAATATAATCTTTAGATCCCAAAGAAGACTCCAGAGATTCTTCCTTTTTCAATAATAAAAGTTAATGAATATAGAAATACTTGTGGCATACCCAAAACAAAAGGACTCCATACATACATACATGCATACGTACATACATATACACACACATACATACAGGCATGCATGCATATATATATATATATATATATAGGAAAACGATGACAAATGCTAATACTTTTTTGTTATATGTTAAAATTATAAGAGAAAAACATAGAGATGGCAATGGGGCGGTGTAGGCTAGAGACCTTAATCTTCATCCTGGTCTTGTTTCTACTAGAGATTTCTTTTCGTCCCAATCCCCATTCTGCGAAAAATAATAAATTTTTATCCCCACCCTAACCCTTCCTTCTAATACCTCACCCTTAATAAGATATAAAAAGTTTTAAGAAGAAATTATGACATTAATACTGTATCTAAAAAATATTAAAGATAATGATAGAGAAAGATTAGGATTATATATATGCATAAAAATATTATAATACTTAAGTCCAGGCCAATAAGATGAGACTTGCAAGGTGAGATAGGATGAAAATATACTTATTAAAATTTTTGCCCCACCTTCATTAGTGCGGGTAAAAGTAATCACCACTATCTTCATCTCGTCCCTATGCCCACATAAGATGAAGAATCTTCATTCCAGTTAGGATGGGGGTGGAATGGATCTCCATGTTGTGGATTGAAATTAGAATCCCTGGAGAAACAGAACAAGAGAGCAGGGGACGCTGAGAAGCTAACAAAATAAAATGACATGGAACTAGGAAATACCATCCCGGGTCGCCATCCAACTTAGACTATTTGCATAAGAGCAACCACTCGGCCACAATCCAGCCTCCTGGACTACAAGTACAACATGAAAACATATCAGAAATATCTCATCAAAATGTCCTAGCACAATTCATCTAATACTCCCAACACCATGAAAAGTAAAAAAATAAAAAACAGAAATTGGAGAGAGTGTGATCAGTTGTTGAAATCTGCAGCACGCTGGGCTGTGAGCGATCGCTGTAGAGGGATGTACAGATAACAATCTTGGCCCTCTTCTTCTCTGATGCTGCTGAAGGGTGGATCGTCCTCTTTCTACCCTTGGAGCATAGCACGCATTCGACCAGCCCCAAGTTGTGTGGAGATACGGAAGCAATATGATATCCCTTGCTGAAATTCTGCAGCAGAATTTTGGATCTTGATCTTGGTAATCTTCCCAGATTGATTAGCAACTAGGATTTTCTTTGGTTTCTTGCGCCCCAAGATTGTAAGAGATGATCGTGGCCTCTCTTCTTCCTCATGTGAACCTTCAGATCTGATCCAGAAAATCAAGAGATGCTGCCAAGAAGAAGGTACTGCTAGGGTTTCTTCCTTCTCCTTCCTTGAGAGAGGCGGCTCTAAGAAGATGGCTAGGGCAGAGATGGCAGCAATAAAACCTAGAAACCTAGGGCATCTATATGTGAGAAAGAGAGGAGGAGGAAGAAAGGGATAGCTTATTCTAGGGAGAAAAGGGTTTCTTTCATTCATTTATAATCATCATCGTTACATGACTATATATAACCCGTCCCCATGACGGCCACCAAAATAAAACCAGCACCACACATGAACCGGTGCCTTATTATATGGATAATAAACCCTAAAAAACTCCCTTGGACCAACCCACACCTTGGGCCCAAACCCAGCCCAATGATATACTAGCCCCCTCAAGACCCAACAACTTGGGCCTTAACCCTGTGGATCCTACAAACCTCCACCCTAGGATTTAAGCTTTGGAGTACCATACCAGGCTCTACAATCTCCACCTTGGTGCTTCAAAGCTGCTGAAAAATCTGCACATTCCCTTAGACCCATCAGTGTCACACATGAGAGAAAGCTATCCCATGGAAGAGTCTTCGTAAGTGCATCTGCCTGGTTCTTCTTTGTATAAACTTTTATCAGCTCCACTTCACCTTCTTCCACCAATTCTCTGATCCTATGATACCTCACATCTATATGCTTTGTGCGTGCATGATAGATTGGGTTCTGAGCCAACTGCAGGGCACTCTGACTATCACTGTGTAACAATACTGTACCCTGCTTCACCCCCATTTTCATGATGAGTCTCTTTAACCAAAGAGCCTCCTTGGCAGCCTCTGTAATCCCTATATACTTAGCTTCTGTTGTAGACAAAGCTGTAATAGGTTGAAGGGTTGATCTCCAAGAAATTAATCCACCATACATGCTGAACACATACAGTGTGGTAGACCTTCTTGTATCCAGATCACCTGCAAAATTTGCATCCACAAATCCTTCCAATGGACCTAATGACTTACTTGGGATATTAGATTTCTCCTTAGATCCATCTTGCTACCCAAAAATTAGACCAAGTCCACGAGTTCCCTGAAGGTACCTCAAAATCCACTTGAGTGCCTTCCAGTGCTCCTTTCCTGGGTTCGCCATGAATCTGCTCACCTGGCTCACTGCATATGCTATGTCATGCATGCAACACACCATAGCATACATAATGCTGCCCACGGTACTGGCATATGGAACTCTCTCCATGTACTCTTTCTCTTCATCTGTCTGGGGGTTCTGTAACTTAGAAAGAGACATGTGACTAGCAAAAGGTGTTCCAACTGGTTTGGCCTTATCCATCCCAAACCTCTCCAACACCTTGTGAATATATCCACCCAATGATAAGTGTAGAATTCCCTTGGTCCTATCTCTATAAATTTCCATCCCAAGTATCTTCCTAGCTGACCCCAAATCATTCATTTCAAATTCTGTTGATAATACATATTTCAGTCCATTCACTGCTTCAACACTCCTGCTGGCAATGAGCATATCATCCACATACAGAAGGAGATACAGTGCATCATCCTCATCCACATTTTTTACATAGACACAAGTATCATGTTCACATCTAGAAAATCCAAGGTTCAAAATAAAAGTGTCAAAACTTTTGTACCACTGACGGGGTGACTGCTTCAAACCATAGAGCGATTTCTTTAGTAGACACACTTTTTCTTCCAATCCAGATTCCTTGAAACCCTCTGGTTGCTTCATGTATATCCTCTCCTCTAGACTCCCATATAAGAAAGCCGTATTCACGTCCATCTGCTGCAACTCCATACCATGTTGTGCTACGAGAGATAACAACACACGAATTGAAGCATGACGTACCACTGGAGAGAATACCTCTCTGTAGTCCACTCCCTCTCTCTGTGAGAACCCCTTAGCAACAAGCCTTGCTTTGTATCTGACTCCACCTTGCTCTGAAGGTGCCTCCTTCTTTGTGAACACCCATTTTGAACCAATGGCCCGAGCATCTCTAGGTAGATCCACTAGCTGTCATGTCTTATTCTTTTCCAGGGACTCCATCTCCTCCATCATGGCCTGCATCCATGAGTCTCTTTCTGAACTTTCCATGGCTTCTTGAAATGTCTCTGGATCTTCATTTGCAGTGATTAGAGCATAGTAAATCATCTCATCAATGCAATACCGAGCAGGTTTAATGATGGTATGCTTTGCCTTGTGCAGTGCTACACCTCTTTAATCATCTCTCAAAGCTGAAGTGTGTGACTCCACCTACACCTCCCTCTGGATTGATGGCTCTCCTGGCTGATCCTTTATATGTATTGGAACATCCATACCAAACTCCACCTCAAAAGAAGCACGTTTTGAAGTAGAAGTAGAAGGTACATCACCTGTCAGCCAATGCTGTCCACTGCTGTCCTGTTTAGCCTTGTCAGCTCCATCTGCAATCTCTGATCTCTTCAAGATGCTCTTCTCATCAAAAATAATGTCTCTACTGATGATACACTTCTGTGAATCTGAACTCCATAGAAAATAGCCTTTAACTCCCTGTGGATATCCGATGAAGATCAGCCTTTGTGATTTTGGGTCCAGCTTGCTCCTTTCAGTTGCCTCCACATGTGCATAGGCTGGGCAACCAAAAATTCTCAGGTGTCCAAGCTCCACCTTCTTTTCACTCCAGATCTCCTCTGGAATGCCTCCATCAAGTTTTCTATTAGGGGACCTGTTAACAAGAAAACCAGAGAACATAATTGCATCACCCCAAAAGACCTTGGGCAGTGATGCCTACAGCCTCAAACACCTAGCCTTCTCTGTCAATGTACGATTCATCCTCTCTGCCACACCATTCTACTGGGGAGTCATCCTTACTGTGTAATGGCATTGGATCCCATTTTCCTCACAGTAGCTTCTGAATTCATTGCTTGTATACTCCCCTCCATTGTCAGATCTCAAACACTTCACTGGTTTTCCTATCTCCTTTTCAACACCAACTCTCCAAGCTTTAAATCGGGCAAATACCTATGATTTTTCTCTTATCAGATGTACCCATACCTTCCTGGAGTAGTCATCAATGAAAGTTAAAAAATACTTAGCCCCACCTCTGGCTGACACAGGGGCCGGTCCCCATACATCTGAGTGAACTAATTCCAGAATACATTCACTCTGCTTAGAACTGCTGGCAAACCTCACCCTATGTTGTTTACCATAAATACAGGGCTCACATATATCATTGTCCTCCTTCTTAAGTGCTGGAATTAGACCTCTTTTGCTGAGTTCTATAAGCCCTTTATCACTCATGTGTCCCATTCGATAGTGCCACAGTTTATAGACCAACTGTTCCTCCTGTGCCGCTGCTAGCACCTCTGCACCATCTATGGCCACTGAGCCTTCCATCTGATAGAGATTATTTTTCCAACCTTCTCCCTTTCATCACCACTAATGCACCCTTGGTTATCCTCAAACATCCACTCCCCGGCTGGCTTCCAAAAGCATACCCATGCTTCTCCAGGTAGCCCAAAGAAATTAGATTCTTCTTCAACTCCGGGACATGTTTGCCATTTGTTAAAGTCCTTATAACCCCATCATACATCCTCACCCTTATGCTTCCAACTCCAGCAACCTTACAAGGATAATTATCACCAAGGCATACACTCCCTCCATCAGATTCTTCATAAGTTGCAAACCACTCCCTATGCGAAGTATAATGGTGAGAACATGCTAAGTCAAGTGTCCAACAACTATCACACTTCTTGGTCTCATCTGAAACTACCAGTACATCATCTTCACTATCTTCAGATGAATTTTCACCACCATTGCTGGTTGAACCTCCCTTGGAAATGCCCTTCCCCTTCTCATTCTTCAGAAGTGGGCAATTTCTCTTCAGGTGACCAATCTGATGACACTTGTAACACTTCCATGCTTTCTGCTTGCCCTAAGACTTAGATCTGCCTTTGGACTTGCCTCTAACCTTTTCCCAGGGTCTTCCTTGCCTCTCATTCACAGCAAGTACCTCCGTGTTAGAGTTTCCCATGCGAATCTTTTCTCTTTGCTGGTTTGATCTCAGCACCCCCACAACCTCTTCATAATTCAGGGTCTCCTTCCCATACACCAAGGTTGTAATCATACCATCATAGGAACTGGGTAGCAAACACAACAAGATGAGGGACTTGTCTTCTTCATCAATTTTCACATCAAGGCTCATCACCTCTGAGCACACTTGATTGAATTTCTGAATATGGGCCACAAAATCTCCTCCCTCAGGCATTCTCAAGCTGTACAACTGTTTCTTCAACCACAACTTGTTTGTCATGCTCTTTCCCATGTAAGTGTTCTCTAAAGTTTTCGAGAGCCCCCTTGCCGTGGTCTGCGTGCAAATCTCCGGCAAGACTTGATCAGCCAAGCACATCCTGATTGTGCTAAATGCAATCTCCTCTAACTCCTCCCAATCCTCACGACTTACATTATCCGATCTTTGTTTCACCAAGACCTTATAAATCCTTTGTTGTACCAATAAATCCTTCACCCTTTGCTGCCATAGGGTGAAGTTTCCCTTGCCATCATACTTTTCAAAATTGAATTTAAAGCTACTAGATATCATATCCAACCAAGAAACAATGCACACAACAAAAACAGAAAATTAAACTTGCTGCAGAAATTTCTGGTTTGATATCTTACCAAGAAACGCCCAAGATCCAATCTTTTCTCCACCAAATCACCGAGGCTCTTATACCAAATGAAGGGTGGATCGTCCTCTTTCTACCCTTGGAGCATAGCACGCATTCGACCAGCCCCAAGTCGTGTGGAGATGCAGAAGCGATATGATATCCCTTGCTGAAATTCTGCAGCAGAATTTTGGAACTTGATCTTGGTAATCTTCCCAGATTGATTAGCAACTAGGATTTTCTTTGGTTTCTTGCGCCCCAAGATTGTAAGAGAGGGTCGTGGCCTCTCTTCTTCCTCACGTGAACCTTCAGATCTGATCCAGAAAATCAAGAGACACTGCCAAGGAGAAGGTACTTCTATGGTTTCTTCCTTCTCCTTCCTTGAGAGAGGCGGCTCCAAGAAGATGGCTAGGGCAGAGATGGCAGCAATAAAACCCTAGAAACCTAGGGCATATATATGTGAGAAAGAGAGAAGGAGGAAGAGAAGGGATAGCTTATTCTAGGGAGAAAAGGGTTTCTTTCATTCATTTATAATCATCATCATTACATGACTATATATAACCCGTCCCTATGACGGCCACCAAAATAAAATCAGCACCACACATGAACCGGTGCCTTATTATATGGATAATAAACCCTAAAAAACTCCCTTGGACCAACCCACACCTTGGGCCCAAACTCAGCCCAATGATAGACTAGCCCCCTCAAGACCCAACTGTAAGACTTGATTTAAATATATTGATCACGATATCAATATATTTATTATGATCAATAATTACCTCCAGCCATTATTATTAATGGTCTATCCGATGAGGGTAAAGAATCCGATCTTCCTTGAATCAGGGGATCTTGATCTTCCTTTCTTTTGGGCTGCACGGGATCTTGATCTTCCTTTCTTTAGGGATCTCGATTGATCTTCCTCTTCTTCTCGATGGATCTTGATTGAGGTCTTCTAATCAATGAGTCATCGCATTCTGATGGTGTATGCCTTCAGGATGTGCTCTTGATCAGGGACTCAATGCCAATGCCTCCGCTTATTAGGTTTCTCTTTCGATAACCATGTTTAAAACCTTAGGAAGGGTCCCTTTTTATACTCAATTCCTTCACCGCATGCTCCCATCAAGCAAGCGTTCAAATATTAAAGGGGGGGGCTGTTATCACTTTTTAATTGGAGAAACGCTAGTTAATAAAATAAGGACCATTAAAATAAGATGGGTTATTACATTCTCCCACTTGGTCCATATATTTTATCAACACTGAACAAGAAACTAAATACATGAATCATAGCGATAGGTCCTCTATAATTGAGTATTATCTTCTATGTATTACAATGCATTCAATTTCTTTACCACTATTCCAAATGTGACAACATAACATAATGAATAAACCATATGTTTATTCAGAGTCCAAAAGAAAAGTTTATCATTTCTCAAAAGTCATATAACATGTACACCTGAATGAGAAATAAACAAATGATTGAAATAAGAGTTTCTTTGTACAAATTGTTATCCATACAATTATATCATGGAACCAACTCCCATTCTTATCACATGATCCTTAAACTTCTTAATTGGCATGCCTTTAGTCAAAGGATCAGCTATCATCAATTCAGTGCTAACGTGTTCTATGACCACTTTGTTCTCTTTAACACGTTCTTTTATGGCTAAATACTTAATGTCGATATGTTTACTTAGACTACCACTCTTATGGTTTTTTTAGCCAAAAATACAGCAGCTGAATTGTCACAGTACAGTTTAATTGGCCTAGTAATAGAGTCAACAATTCTAAGCCCTGAGATGAAACTCTTCAACCATACACCTTGCGATGTAGCCTCAAAACAAGCAACGAACTCCGCTTCCATAGTAGAGGTAGCAGTCAAGGTCTGCTTTGCACTCCTCCATGATATGGCTCCACCAGCTAACATAAATATAAATCCTGATGTTGATTTCGAGAATCAACGCAGCCAGCAAAGTCCGAATCTGAGTAGCCCTCTATCTCCAAATGATCAGTTTGTCTATACATGAGCATGTAGTCCTTGGTCCCTTGAAGATACCTCATGACCTTTTTAGCAGCTCTCCAGTGGTCTAAACCTGGATTACTCTGATATCTTCCTAACATTCCTACTGCAAATGCAATGTCAGGTCTTGTGCAAACCTGAGCATACATTAGGCTTCCAACAGCTGAAGCATATGGAATGTTGTGCATCTGTTCCCATTCAAGTTCATTTTTAGGGCACTGGTTCAAAGCGAACTTGTCACCCTTCACTACAGGTGCAACACTTGGTGAATAATTTTTCATCCGAAATCTCTCCAAGACTTTATTGATATAAGTTTCTTGAGACAATCCTAAAATGCCTCGAGATCTTTCTCTATGGATCCTAATGCCAATGACATAAGATGCCTCACTCATATCTTTCATATCAAAATTTTTGGAGAGAAATTGTTTCACCTCATATAGCAACCCTTTATCATTGGTTGCAAGTAGAATGTCATCCACATATAGGACCAAGAAACAAATTTTGCTCCCACTAACCTTCTGGTATATACATTGATCCATCATGTTCTCTTCAAAACCAAAAGAAGAGATCACATCATGAAATTTTAAATACCATTGACGTGAGGCTTGTTTCAATCCATATATGGATTTCTTAAGCTTGCAAACCAAATGCTCACCATCACTAGAGGAAAATCCTTCAGGCTGTTTCATGTAAACCTCTTCCTCTAGATCTCCATTAAGGAATTCGGTCTTCACATCCATTTGATGTAACTCAAAATCAAAATGAGCTACCAATGCCATAATTATTCGGAGATAGTCTTTCTTGGATACAGGAGAAAATATCTCCATGTAGTCGATTCCTTCCCTCTGAGTGAATCCTTTGGCAACGAGTCTTGCTTTATATCTCTCAATGTTGCCTTGTGAGTCTTTCTTTATTTTGAAGATCCAGCTACATCCAATGGCTTTTACACCATCAGGCAACTCAACAAGATCCCAGACTCGATTAGATGCCATAGATTCTATCTCGTCCTTCATGGCATTGAACCACAAGTTTGATTCCTTAGAACTTATGGCTTGTGAAAACGTTTCAGGATCATTTTCGGCTCCAATGTTATAGTCAGATTCATGTAGATACACAACATAATCACTAGGAATTGCTGATTTCTTTATTCTAGTTGATCTTCTTAATGTTGTGTCAATGACCTCTTGAGGAGTATCTTGCACAACTGATTGTTGATGAACAATACGATTTCTAGATTACCATCAGCTTGTGAAATCTCAATGACTGGTTGTTGGGCACTTAATTGAGTTTGAGGAGTGCTATAAATAACAACCAATCCCTCACTTGAAGTGGAAGCTGGAATAACTGAATGATCTTTCTCAGAAGAAGCCAAATACTGAGATTGATCACTCCCACTGATCAAGTCATTCTCAAGAAATTTTGCATTTCTTGATTCCACAATCCTAGTGCTGTGAGATGGACAATAAAATCTATAACCCTTGGACTTCTCAGCATATCCAATAAAGTATCCACTAATAGTCCTTGGGTCTAGTTTCTTTTCTTGTGGATTATAGACTCTTACTTCAGATGGGCATCTCCAAACACGTATATGTTGCAGACTTGGTTTCCAACCTTTAAATAACTCAAATGGCGTTTTGGAAACAGCCTTGGTTGGAACCCGATTCAATATATACGCAGCAGTTTTAAGAGCTTCAGTCCATAAGGATTTAGGTAAGTTAGAGCTGACAATCATGCTCCTTACCATGTCCAATAATGTCCGATTTCTTCTTTCAGCTACACCGTTTTGGTCAGGAGACCCTGGCATGGTGTATTGTGCAACAATTCCATTTTCTTTAAGAAACCGAGCAAACGGACCAGGTGCTTGTCCATTCTCAGTGTATCTACCATAATATTCTCCACCTCTATCTGACCTCACGATTTTAATTTGCTTGCTGCATTGTTTCTCTACTTCTGCCTTAAATACCTTAAAGGCATCTAATGCTTCGTTCTTATTATGAAGTAGGTAGAGATACATATATCGTGAATAGTCATCAATAAATGAGATGAAGTATCTCTGACCATACGAATCCATATCTGGGCTACAGATATCCGTATGTATGATCTCCAGTATTTCCGAACTTCTCTTGGCATCTTTCTTGGACTTGTTGGTTTGCTTTCCCTTTATGCAGTCCACACAAGTGTCAAAATCAGTAAAATCAAGAGTATCAAGTACTCCATCTTTTACTAATCTTTTAATTCTCTCAATGGAGATATGACCTAATCTCTGATGCCATAAAATAGAGGAATTCTCATTTATAACATATCTTTTCATACCAGTTTGGGCGTGCATCACATTATAGGTGGTATTATTTTTCAAATTGATTTGGAAAAGATTGTCTGACAATGTACCATTCCCAATAAGCTTAGATTTATAAAATAAATCAACAGAGCTTTTATTAAAATTAAAGGAATATCCTACTGGTACAAGCCTTGACACTGAAATAAAATTTCTAGAGAAACTTGGAATATAAAATGTCTTTTCCAAATCCAAAACAAAACCAGAATGTAAAATAAGTCTGCACGTTCCAATTGCTTCCACATGTGAACCCATCTTGTTTCCTGAATAGATGCTTTGTTCACTTCCCAATGGTTTCCTTTGATTTAGAAAACCCTGCAAGGTATTTGAAACATGGATTGTAGAACCAGAATCAATCCACCATGTGTTATGACATATAACCAAATTGGATTCATGACATACGAATGAGGTTAGAGTACCTTTCTTGTCAAGCCAAGCTTTGAATTTGAGACAATCTTTCTTTATATGCCCTTTCTTCTTGCAAAAGAAGCACTTGGACTCCTTCTTGTCTTCTGTATGGATGGATACTTTACCCTTTCCTTTGCGTTTGGCTTTGGGAGCTTTAGTCTTTCTCTGAGTGACTAAATATGCACTTTCTTCCATTTCTAAAATCAGCCTCCCTTCCTCTTGAACACACATGGTCAGAAGTTCATTAATTGACCATTTGTCCTTATGTGTATTGTAAGATATTTTGAAGGGACTATATTGCTGTGGGAGTGAGCTCAAATAAAGTGCACCAAGAAAGATTCTGACATCTCAACCTCTAGGGATTTCAACTGAGCCGCAATGTCCCTCATCTTCATGATGTGTTCACGCACACCTCCAACCGTAGTGAGCTTCATTGATGATAATTTTGTCATTAGGGTGCTAGCCATTGCCTTATCTGAAGACTCAAATTGTGCATCAATAGCCTTCAAAAGTTCCTTGACATTTTTGCACTCAGAAATTGAACCACGTATACTAGCAGAAATTTTAGTACGTATGAACATCATACTGAGGCGATTGGACCATTCCCATCGTTCATACGCAGCAATCTCAGCCTGAGTGCTAGTAGATGTAACTGAATGTGGTTCATCCTTCCTGATAGCATAGTCAATATCCATGCACCCTAATTGAAGAAGAATTTTCTCCTTCCATAATTTATAATTATCACCACTTAAATCGGGAATGTCACATTTTATATCAGAAATATTAACAGGCAAAATAGCTGCATAAAAATAAAATCATGTTCATGTAATTGAATTTGAGGCATATAACTTGATGTCATGTTTTACCAATGTAAACATGCAATAACATGAATCAATAACATACAATAACTACCTGTGGGCTAAGTTATTATACTCAAATAGACTCATTAGCTTAATGATGTGACTAACAAATTATATTCCTTTCTTAATTCCTATGGGTAATTAAGAAAATAATTTGTTATCGCATCCTAATTAATTATATTAGTGCAACAAAAAAAATTCCTGTGGGATAAGATTCATTACATTAATATAATTAGTCACAATTAATGTCATCTAACCTTATGTGATCTTTGCAACTCAATATATAATTTTGATTAATCAAAGATGCTGTGGCTACTCCTAATTAATCAACATTATATTGATCACATGACATTATATGCATATAGATTAACCAATTTAGCATGATTATTAGGTAGTGATCTTAATCAACGTAACATTTCTAAATCAAGATCTGAGTTAGTCAAATTGGCCAGGCCAGTGAAAGAGAAGTGGGGTCCCCCCGTTGCTTTCCTTAGGTCAGTCAACGGAACCAATTAAGTAACCACAATCTCTTTACCTTTCTAGACACCAACTGACCAATCAGACCTTGAAAGGATTGAAAGGATTTGCACTGTGATTTTCACACTACCATCAAATTCATGCATAGAATAAATCTAGTATGCAGAACAGAAGATAACATTTCAATATCTATTTAATGAATTTTAAAATTATCATCTTAAGAAAAATTTTTGTTAATTAAAACACGTCCGGCCGTAGCTCATTATTCCCTTGGGCCAGTCTATGCAAAACACCGTAGGCATAGAGACTTAGGAGGCGTATTTTAATACAAAAATTTAAACTCAAGAAACAAATGATGAAAATAAATCATGTTACATGATTTATTAAAACATTAAATAGATAATAAATGTAAAAATTCAACCAATCCAGATTTTAAATCCCGTGAGAGAACGGAAAGACCATAAGCGAGAAAAGCGAAAACCAAAAGTTTTCTCTCCTTTTTTAATATGTCACCGCATGTGGTTATGGAAGCCACGTTTCCGCTGCATTTCTTTTCTTTAGTTTTTCTTTTCTTTAATGCTACGTTTCTTTTCTTTTTCTTTCTTTAATGCTTTCTCTTTAATACCAAAAGGAAATCCGGGAAACCTTTAATTCCAGAAAGAAATCTTTAATAGAAAAGAAAGAGGCCACGTTTTGTTTTCGCAAAAATCGGAATCTGAAATAGGTTTAATGGTTTCTGTCAATTCCGTGAACAAAGATCAGAACTGATCGAAACCTGAGATCCGAAAAACTGAAAATGGAAAACACGCGGCATAAATTGCTTGAAAAGAGAAACTTGGATAGAAATCCTCACAAAATAAGGCAAAGGTTTTAAAAAGCTCTGATACCAAATGTAAGACTTGATTTAAATATATTGATCACGATATCAATATATTTATTATGATCGATAATTACCTCCAGCCATTATTATTAATGGTCTATCCGATAAGGGTAAGGAATCCGATCTTCCTTGAATCAGGGGATCTTGATCTTCCTTTCTTTTGGGCTGCACGGGATCTTGATCTTCCTTTCTTTAGGGATCTCGATTGATCTTCCTCTTCTTCTCGATGGATCTTGATTGAGGTCTTCTAATCAACGAGCCATCGCATTCTGATGGTGTATGCCTTCAGGATGTGCTCTTGATCAGGGACTCAATGCCAATGCCTCCGCTTATTAGGTTTCTCTTTCGATAACCATGTTTAAAACCTTAGGAAGGGTCCCTTTTTATACTCAATTCCTTCACCGCATGCTCCCATCAAGCAAGCGTTCAAATATTAAAGGGGGGGGCTGTTATCACTTTTTAATTGGAGAAACGCTAGTTAATAAAATAAGGACCATTAAAATAAGACGGGTTATTACACCAACAACCTGGGCCTTAACCCTGTGGAGCCTACAAACCTCCACCCTAGGATTTAAGCTTTGAAGTACCACATCAGGCTCTACAGCTGCTCCTCTCCACAAGGCAGCATAGTGATAAGCACTTCTCAAAGTGCCCATACCCTTGAAATTCATGCCTAGAAACAGACATGAGTACCTTTCTTTCCACCCTGCCAAGGCAAAGCTACTACCATACAATCCTAATCCATCTATTTTGTCTGCGGTTCCCTCTTTTCCCAACATCAAGTCCATAAGGATCTAATAGGCTCAAGATCAACTCTATCTTGGAACAGGTGTTTAATAGAGTATTGCCTTACACTACCTATATAGGTTTAAGGATTTTGCTTTCTTATGTGCCCTTGTATCTTTCTTAATACTTTCTGAGAGAGAGAGAAAAGAAAAGGGGTTATTAACAGGAACTTCAGTGCATAATTGTTTGTGTAGTTCGTTTCTTAAATTAGATTTGCTGCGTCTCCTTTTCTTATCACATGGTTAGTGGCTTTAGTGCATAACTCAATACCCGAAAAGGGAAAAAGTAGTAACATTGTACATACTCTACTTAATTAAAGTTCTCAATATTTAGTGTAATTTTAATTATTGATTTGATGGAATCATTAAGCGTGAGGAAGTGGTGCTATCATTTGATGCAGATCTTCCAGCTCAAACAATTATGACACAGTGGATTAGAGAGACCAGTTAGAGAACCAAGATATAAACTTCTATTCTCGAAACATACCATGCAATATTTGCATGGAGCTATATCTCTTTTGCTTGTTGGCACACAGACCATTCAAGTTAAATTGCAAAACAGTAAAGCAAATCACAGCTACTTCATTTCCTAATTGGAAAGGCCTTTAATAAATTACAAAACTGAAAAAATGCAGTTCTTTTCTGAGGCCTCAATGACTATTTTTATTTTTTGAATTCAAGGTTTAATGACAACGGATAATGCACGGATTGGTGAGAATTTGGTAATAATCAGACATGTAATAATGTATCAGTCTGCATAATAGCATGTTTTGAAAAACACATGATGCTATCTATGAATTCAAAATAGTTACATTAGGTAAAACATTTCTGTTGAATTTGGAATATTTAGGACTGCTAATACTCCATTTCAGCCACATGTTTGACACATCCAAACAATTCGAGCATTATGTGCCATTGAAAAGCATCTTTCAAGCATAATCTAAGGCATATGATACATCATATAAGTGAATGTTTTCCACAATATGGTTTAAAGCATAATAAGATGTAAAGAGCTTAAATTATGAAGTCAAAGTTCAATATGCAATGTCCTAAATCTGTTCTAAATATAAGCAAGGATAAAATAACTAACATCATTAAATCTTTAATGTGAAATGTACAAAATAAGCATCTCATGTTTCCCTTCACTACCACCTTCAATGCCCATGGGTGGTTGTACATCTGACTGCACACAGTTGTGTCAAACTAGCGTAAGACTTCTTCAACTGTTGATAGTATTTAGAAATTCATGTTCTATTCTTCATCAAAGTTCAGCGTTTATCAAATCAGATATGTTAAAACCAATGGGTTGCATGGCTAATTGTTAGTATATGACTTGCAAGTAGCATACATTGGTCATACTAAGATATCTTCATGGTGCGCTTGCAGTAAAATTATTAATCACTTAAATGTTTAGGATGCATTAGAGCAGATTACGTTACGCCTGAAATGTAATCATGTCAGCATGCTTGCAATGCATTTTTTCCATGTGTATTGTTACATCCACAGCAGCCGCCCATGTATAAAGGATCCAGCTTTTTCCGATTGCTCTTTTGCCTATTGTTTACTTGCTTTTTATAATGAAATTTGTTGTTCTTTTATACGCTTCTCATGAAACAAAACATTATGAACAGAATTTAAACAATGGTGGCTTCACTAGAAAATTAACAATCAAATCCAAGTTTCATCCTCATTCCATCTCCTATGGCAATCGGCTTTATTGATTCTCTTATGTCATTTATCTTTGTCAGAGCTATATCCTTCGAGTGCAATCTATTCCAATTCTTTTATTATAATTCCTTTCTCAGCTTTCCTAGGTCTTCTCCCCTTCAGCACGGATCATATCCTTCCCCCTTATGAATGCCTCCTTTGTTCATTGTTTCAGAAGTCCATATCTCTGCAATAAATTCTCTGGCCTTCTATTGGCAACAAAGTCCAAACTTCCTCTTAATGCACAGATATTCTAACCATATTCTTCTTACTACAACCATACAAGAAACTCGTATGATTCAACCAAACCTGCGTTATTTCATTACATGATGGACCTATGCTACTTTCTTGAAGATAATGTTCCTAGTTAGATCTTCTGCTTTCATCCGTATGCCACCTAATTGACTACATCTCCACTTTGTCCACCTTCCTTAATATTTTTTTTCTATGATGATAGCTATTTTTTGAAGTTTCTGGATAGATTCTAGCTGGTAAAACTGGTACATTTGGGTATTTTGCCATTGGTCTTGATGTATCATTCTTATTCTTACCTTTTAAGTCTTTCCCCTACAAATCCAAATTCAGCTTGTGCCCTATATTTTTTTCTTATCCAATGTCACTACTTTGCCAAACGCTTGTTACCATGATTTCTCCTCAAGCAAATTTATGTAGGACCACTTTATAATCTACCAGAAGTCTACCCCAAGTAGAAACTAACTTGTTTTACTACAGTTATCTACACTTATTATACTTTCTCATTTATGTTTCCATTGATTTAAGGCCTTTTTCCATTTCTTATCATTTGCCTGAGCATGAAATTAAACTGCTGTTCTTGCTGACCTTTTGAATAAACTATTTAAGTTTTCTTATTCAATTTTGGTTTCTGAAAATTCTTGGAGTCAAGGCATATTAAATATGTCCTCTATTCACATCAAAGCTGGCTCAAAACTCGATGTGAAGTGCATTCAATTTACTCTCTGATACTTGTTGACTGCAACAGGGTGGAAAGGACAAGTACTGGGGGATTCCTACATTTTCTCCTCTACCATATTTAACTCCTGTCCAAATGCAGGAACCGATACTAATAGGAAGAGCTCACACACACACACACACACACACACACACACTAATCTTAAAAGAGAGAGAGAGAGAGAGAGGCGGAATATATGAAGGCAGATAGGGAATTTTAGGCTTTCAGATTCTCCATGATGCAAAGATAAATATCAAGGCATAAGGAACGCATCTAATCAAATTTCTCCAAAGGTTTATAACAGTAAAAAAGAAAGAAATTGTGGAAATTTGCAATGCTGTCATGTCTAGGTACCATTGATTTCACACGTGATGTCAAGCAAAAATAGAGGGAGACCATTTCTTTCCTCCTATTTGGTTGTGAAAATTTTCAATTATCAACTAATGTGCTTTCTCTACAAGACATACTTAAAGCTATGAAGCCAAAATTCACATAAATCTCTTTTGAGTGATGCCCTTCATGTTGCAAGGCTTTAGAAGTATTAACATGGCATCCATCAAGCAATCATCCGTCTGCTCACAGTTTTGTCAATCCACACTATGCTTTTTACAACCCACAACTCTTACCGGAAAGCTTGAGGCTCTATATATTTCAGAAACCTTCATTTCATGACTGAAAATATTCTTTCTTTAGTTAAGCTGCCTAGTGAGGCTCTTTTAACATATATAAACTATGTTTTTGCCAAAAATCCCAGAAGATTCATGAACATGGAATTATCTTTAATAAGACTTATGATCATCACAGACAGTTATTCTCCAAAAGTCCACCCTTATCATTGTTATTTATGCTTTTGCAACAGATGATGATGCATTCTCCATGTATCCTCGCATATGTGTGTATCATCCAAGCGGTGTCCATGATTTTCTATACTTAAGGACCAAGTGATTAGTGGTAATCTGTCTTGGTAATATGAAGTTATCAAAAGATTATTATGTTTAGCAATTAAATATAATAATCTGTATAATAGTATTTGATTTTTGATAATTTAAAATTATTACAAATCGTAATCTGATTCCTTTTTGAAAGATGGATATTTTAAATTATCAAAGTCTAGTGATCTCAGATTATACTTTTATCTTTTATATAAATATTTAATCTGATTATATATTAATATGTACTTAATAATTTTTAAATATTTAATATTTTATAAATAATATTAAATAAATATTATATTATATTATATTTAATATTAACATAATATTTAATTTTTTAAGTAATATCATATATTTATATATAATATATAAATATTAAATTTAAAATTATTAAATTATTGTATTTAATAATTTATAATATTATATTTAATATTATTTGTATTATAATATTATTTAATATTTAAATATATATATTTGAAATGATTTTACAAAGTATGTTTCATGTTTAAGGTTAGAAAAGAGACAACTGCTTCAAAGATTAAAAAAATAGAACAAAATATAAATATAATTTAAGAATATGATAATATTCTTTATTACATTTTTAAGAATCAGAATTAATATTATTAAGACAATCTAATTTAAAATTCACCTCCAATGATATTATTAAGACTACTTTCTGTGCTTCCTAAACCGAAGAAGAAAATTCCACAGCAACATTAATATTATATTATTATGAACCAAACTTCTGAGTATAGGTTATATTATTTTCTTTTTTCCAGCGTCTAGAATTTTTGACGGGCTTGGTTACCGCGTTAATTCGTGTTAATATTCTGCACATTATATTACATTTTCCCTCGTAAAGAAAATTTGGGTTATTTTCTGACTTCATAAGGGTTGACAACCTTGGACGGGACACAAAACAAGCAAATTGCGGCAATGGAATATACGAGGAAGATTCGGTGAATTTTTTCAAGAAGAAAAAGTAAATATGTCAATGGAGTGGTTGATTTCTTTTGAAAGTGGTGGGCTTGGGAGATCTGGTTTTAGCTTGTTATTGTATCCTTTTGCCCTTCTGTGCCTGAGCTTTCCTATTTTCATTTTCCCATCATCTTCTTTTCTTTTTACAATTCTTTTCAGATTCCATGGCCAAATGATCGAGCCTTTTATGAATGTCTAAATCTGCTGGCCATTCGGATGGCTAATGCTGGTTGAATTTAATCTAATGAAACCTAGCTTTAGACCTTGATCTCAGAATTAATTGAACTTTTATCATCTTAATGCAGAACAATAATTATGTGATCATGCTTTGGTAAGGGACAAGAACAGCTATGGGATGGGTCCGATCAGTTTTTTTGCTTATCCTCACTTCTCATATTTCACTTTATTTCCATCCTTATTGAGATAATAATATTAGTCCTCGTCCGTGATCTCAAGGAGAACATGAATCCCAAACCTTAACGATCTCTTATCCTATCCTTATTTAATTTTTTCCCTTATTGAATTTTTTAAAAAACATACACTTTAAAATATTAAAAAACTTAAAAGCATCTTCAGGATTTTTAAAGAACTTAAAAGTGTTCTTAAAGCTAAATATTAAAAATCTTTAAAATCTTTAAAAATATGAATATGAAGATAACCTTCAGTTCTATATTAAACCTAACTATAAAGCTTTAAATACGATCAAAGCTTCAACAATCCACTCTAATCGGGATAGGTTGGAGCAGTCCCATTGTCTTGGCAAAATTATCATCTCAGACTAGTTTCAATTTTAAAGTCTCCGACTTGTCTGTGCATAAATAAAAGCCAAGAAAATGGTGTTCGACTCTTTAAGACATCTATTGTTAAACAATGGCTCATAATCCTTCTAACTATGCACATGTGGTAAGGCGAATAAGGAAACGGTAAGCAAAAATTGGAAGTGGCATGTAGGTTTGGCAGCTGTCCTGAGCGAGCAGATTTGGACAGATCCCGACACGCAACAAATTTGGTAATTCATGCCAAGAGCGGTAAGTAGGAGCCTGCCAAATGCATAGGCGCTTAGATTTGACAGCCCGAGCCAAGGATGGTACGCATATATTTGATAGCCCGAGCCAAGAATGGCAGGCAGACAAGTGTGACGCACATAGATAAAAACCCTAAACAGATTTTTGTAGCCGTCAAGCCTTTCTCTCAATGAAAAAAAAGAACCAAAAACCTTCCATGGACGTAGGCAAATTATCAAACCACGTAAATCTTTGTGTCTTGCGTTTGATTGCTCTTTTCTTTTTTATTTTTTGCATTTAGATTAATTCTTATTCACGTTCCACGAGTTTTACAGTAGTTTGTTCCACAACAATTGGTATCAAAGCATAGGCTAAGATGATTGGATTGTGAGCGCACGCCAAGTTTGATAAGTTCAATGGCAAGAAAAAATTTTCTCTATGGTAGATGAGGGTGAACGATCTATTGACTCAGATAAAGGTTCACAAGGCTTTAAGGGGATAGAAACCTGCTAACATAGAATAAGATGATTGGCAGGACATGGAGTCAATCGCCTTTAGTACAATCCGGATGTGTTTAGCGAATTCAGTAGTATATGATGTAATCAATGAGAAGATAGCAAAGGGTTTATAGACAAAACTGAATAGTTTGTTCATGTCCAAGAATGTCATCAATAAGCTATTCCTAAAGCACGATCTATTCAGTTTTAGAATGAAAGAAGGTGGAGACCTAGGAGATCACATAGCCCAGTTCAACCAAAAGGTTAGTGATTTATTACGCGTGGATGTAAAAATTGATGAGGAAAATAAGGCTCTAATGCTTATATGTTCTTTGCCGCCATCTTTTAACCAATTTAACACAACATTGTTATATGAAAAGGAGACGCTAGACTATAATAAGGTAGCGCATGCTCTTAGGTTCCATATGTCAATGTAAAAGTTGGAGACATGAAATTCACAGGCTAAGGATTTCTCAGTTATTTCAAAACATGGCAGGGGCAGAGAAAGGAATAGGGAGCAGAAGAGAGGAAAGTCTAAGGGCAGATCCAAGTCAAGGATGTCAAAGCATGAGTGTTTCAAGTGTCACCAGAAGGGTCACTGGAAGAAAGATTGCCCTCTATTGAAGAATCAGAGAGCTGATAGGAAGGATGCAACTTCAAGTTTAGCTAGTGTTGTTACTAGACATGGGCACTGGGCCGGGCCATGGAGAAAGGATGCAACTTCAAGTTCAACTAGTATTGCTACTGGATATGGGCACTGGGCTGGGCCGCCCATGGCCCGGCCCAGGCCGGCATGAGCCGGGCCATGCCTGGCATGGCCCAGTAAAAGGGGTCGTACCAGGCTTAAAAATTTTGGCCCACGGACCAAGGCCGGCACGACACGTCTCGAGCCTGGACTGGCACTGCCCAGCCGTGTCAGGCACGGCACGGCACGCATGCTAGCCCGGCATGGCCCATAAGGGCATGGGCTGTGCCATCCGATATGGCCCATAAGGGTCTGGGCCAGCACAGCCCACAAGGGCCTAATATTAAAAAAATTAAGTAAAAAATAATTTTTTTAATAAATTAAAAAATTATTGAGAATAAAGGATTTAATAATATAAAGCCACCTTAATAGTGGAGGGTTTAGCATAGACCCCTATCAGTTTATTAATTTAAAATCAAAATGGTATATGAAGGAAGGCAGGCTAGGCCTGACCTCCAAAATATAATAGAAAAAAAAATAGAGATGACTCACTTTAATAATAAAAAATAAAAATATATAATTATAAAAATAGAGATGACTCACTCATCAGTAGTATTTGCATCATCATCATCTTCGCTGGTTAAGTCATGTTCACCTTTATCTTGAAGCCTCGCCTCAGCATCAACCAATCTTTGAAGCAAAGAAGCATCTCAACCGTCTCGTCAATCATCCTACTTCTCTTTTTGTTCAGAACATACCAACCTGCACTAAAAGCGAATTATGACTACTATGGACATCGGCACAGCTAAAATATCCCATGCAATGGCAGACATAACAGGATATTGATTTCTAACACTCTTCCACCAAGCTAATACATCTAGATTCTCTATTTGATTTTTATTATATGCAGAATGAAGATCATTTCGTAAATAAAATTCTAGTTTACTACTTAAAGATGAAGAAGATGAAGATAAAGAAGATGAAGCATGTATGTGTCTTCTTTGTGCAATAAATAAAAAAATAGATGACGAATGAGAACTAGAAAAAGAAGAAGAGCTTTGAGCAGTATTCTAAATCCATGAATTTTTTCATCATATAAAGTATAAATATCATTAAGAAGTCGTATTAATTTATCTTTAGCAAGTTCAAGATTTTTAACCATGTTTTCACAATACACATCAATTAAAATTAGTACGCCACTTAATTTAACTCTAAGATAAAAAATAGCAGCTAAGTTATGCAAAGGATATATTTTATCACAATATTCATTCCATTTAGTTTCTATTTGATGTATAATAGGCATTAAAATATCATCATATCTATGTTCATTAAATTTTTTACTAATTACATATGCTTTTTGTAAAAATGAACAAGAAGTTGGATAATAAATATCAGAAAGAACATTTGTAGCATCATAAAAAGTAACCAAAAAATCTTTCAAAATTTTACCTTTACTCCAATCAGTTTTAGACAATATAAATCCTAATCTATGATAATTAATATATGCAGTTAATAAGTTCTTATATAGGTATGCATCATGTATCATGGTATAGATACTATTCCAATAAGTAATTACATCAAGTTTAAATTTTTAAAACGTTTATCATGATTTATACATAATTGTTTAAATTCTTGAAGTCTTGCTTTTGAAGCATGAATAAAAAAAACTATATTTTAATTTTTGAAATAACATCTTAAATTATGTCCATGCCAGATTGAATAGAAAGATTTAATATATGACATGCACATCTGATATGAAATAATTATCCATTTAAAATAGGATACAAAAAGTCATTTAATAATACAACAACAGACTTATTATTAGATGCATTATCAAAAGTAATAGATATTATTTTATTATTAATATTATATGAGCATGTAGTTTGATAAGTAGTATTTGAAATTTGTTGCTCCGAATGTAGAAAATCAAAAGCACGAAAAGTAAGAATTCGTTTATTTAGTTGCCAATCATTATCAATATAATGAGCAGTAATAGCAATAAAATAATTACTACGACCAAATATTAGAAGTTAAAGAAACTCTAGCATTTAAATTTGAGAGCGTTTCAATTAAACTTGGTTTCATTGCTAAAAAGTTTGTCATAACTACTCTTCTAAATGTACACCTATTGGTTCTTCTATAAGCAGGTTGTAGGGCTAATTGAACATATTGTTCAAAATTATAAGATTCAAATAAACTAAAAGGTAATTTATCCTGAACTATTCAACTTACAAGTAATTTCCTCTGATTTTTATTATTATATGTAAAAGTACCTGCAAGTGATCCCCTTTGTATATTAAGGGTACTTTGCAGACCAGAATCTTACATTCTATGAGTCTCTTGATGTCTTTTTAAATGCCTTGTTCCTCCAGTGCTACTACAACTATAAAATTTTGCACATTTTCTACATTTATTTTCATGACTCCATCAACCATAACTTTATCAAAATCATTCCAAACATCACTAGTCCTCTTAAGAGAAAAGGTTTGACCTTCACTTCGTTCACTACACTAGCTCTAGAGGAAACTTGAGGATTAGTTTTCTCTCCCTCAGAAGCAGGGGGCATGCCAAAATTACTTTTGTCATAAGATGTCATATCTAAAATTTTAAATTAATAAATATAAAAAAAATAAAAACTAACCACAAGAAGGAATTGAGAAAAGGACCAGAGGTGAAGGCATGGAGCCAAGATTTGTGAGCTTTCTATTGTGCTCTCGCCTCTCAACAAGAAGTAACCTTCTTTCTCTTGTACTTCTCAACAAGAACCTCCTCTTGTGTAGTACTTGAGCACTTGCTAGAGTACTTGCCACAAGAATAAATTGAGAAGAAGACCAGAGATGTAGGCATAGAGCCAAGATTTGTGAGCTTTCTCTTATGCTCTAGCCTCTCAACAAGAAGTAACCTTCTTTCTCTTGTACTTCTCAACAAGAATCTCCTCTTGTGTAGCACTTGAACGCTTGCTAGAGTACTTGCCACTTGCCAGAACACTTGCAAACTAAAAATAAAATTGCTAGAGTACTTGCTAGAAAATAGAAATAGCAGTAGTAGAGAAGGGGAGAGAAGAGTTGGTTTGGTGTGGTGAGAATGAGAGAGAATGGAGAGAAGAGTTGGTTTGGTGTGGTGAGAATGAGAGAGAATGGACTATTTATAGAAGTTCCAATAATTTTTTTTGAAATACCCTTCAATATAGCTGTTATATGGCTGTTGGGGGGGTTAAATGGTCAAAACCCTTCCATATGGTCGTTTATAGCCGTTTCTAGCCATTAAAAATGGTTATAACTGAGCAGTGCTGGCCTGGCCCATGGCGGGCCGTTCCTGGCACGACCCAATTAAGGCCGTTAGGGGCTGTGCCTAGCATGGCTTGTGCCGTGCCATGCCGAGCTGGCAATTTTTTTTACGAGCACGACCCGTTTATTAAAGGATCATGCCAGGCACGACCTCATTTGTGGTGATGCTTGGCAGGCCTAGGCTATGTCGTACTAGGCATGGCCCAATGCCCACCTTTAGTTGCTACAGATGCTTCAGAGGAGGAGGGGGATCTTTTGGTAGCCTCGTCAAAAGGTAATGACTCACTATCTGACACATGGACATTGGATTTTGCATGCTCATCATATTATATGCCACATAGGGATTGGTTCCATAGTTATAAGGCATGTGATGCTGGTAGTGTGATATTGGGTGATAATTATTCTTGCAAGGTTGTGAGGATTGGTAGTGTTAGAATTAAGATGTTTGATGGTATAATCAGGACATTGGAGAATATAAAACATGTCCTTGAATTGAAAAAGAACTTGATTTCTCTAAGACAGTTAGAGAAGCAACTGTATGATTTTTTAGTAGCTTCAAGTAGTGAAATTCTTAAGATTTTTGTAGGTTTTATGACTGTGATGAAGGGCAAGCGGATAAAAAATAATTTGTATAGGCTATTGAGTAGTACAGTTGTTGGTAATGGATCTACATATTCATCAACAGAGAATAGCTTGGATACCTCCAAACTCTGGCATATGCGGTTAGGGCATATCAGTGAGCAGGGTTTGCAAGAACTACAGAAGAGAAAATTGTTAAATGGGATTACACGGTGTCAAGTTGAGTTTTGTGAATTCTATGTTTATTGTAAATAGAACAGGATTCAGTTCAGGTCCTCCTCATAGCTAAGCAAGAAGGTATTAGAGTATGTTCACTCAGATGTCTAGGGTCTAGCATAGATTGCAGCAAAAGGTGGAGCCAGGTATTTTGTGTCATTTATTGATGATTTCTTTCGGAAGCTTTAGGTGTACTTTATAAGGAAGAAGAGTAATGTATTCTCTAAGTTAAAGGAGTGGAAAGCCAGTGTTGAGAAACATATAGGGAAAAGCGTGAAGTGCTTAAGGTCTGATAATGGAGGTGAGTACATATCTAATGAATTCACAAGTTTCTACAAGAAAGAGGGAATTGGAAGGCATTTCACAGTTCCTAAGACACCTCAGCAAAATGGGGTTGTAG
Organism: Calamus simplicifolius; assembly: GCA_900491605.1. NCBI lineage: Eukaryota > Viridiplantae > Streptophyta > Magnoliopsida > Arecales > Arecaceae > Calamus > Calamus simplicifolius. The sequence continues at coordinate 300,239 of UESW01004583.1, read as the reverse complement.
AAAGGATGAACAGAACACTATTAGAGAGAGCCAGAGCTAGTTTTATTATTAACAGGCCACCTTCAGTGAAGTTAGAGGAAAAGTCTGTAGAACAGGTCTGGATAGGTAAGGATGTTGACTATTCTGTACTCAAAGTTTTTGGATGTCCAGCTTATGCCTTAATCCCCAATGATGAGAGAACAAAATTGGATTCAAAGTCTAAAAAATGTGTCTTTGTCGGATATGAAAAAAAGAGTAAAGAGATATAGACTTTGAGATCCTAAGGTGCAGAAGGTGATAGTTAGCAGGGATTAGTCTTTGATGAGTATGCTATGGTAAACAAGCAAGAATCATCTCAAGTAGAAACTATGGGTTCAAGTTCTAAGATGAATGTGGAACTTAGACTAAACAGTCCTTCGAGTTCAGTTGAGCCAGCAGTTGGAACAGAAAGCAGTGATGATCGACGATTTAGAGAGTACAGAAAGGCAGTAGCATCAATAAGAACATAGTATTGCCATAGATAGACCCAAATTCACAATTAGACTCCCAATCAGGTATCGTACAGATAATGAGTCAGCTTCTTTTGCTTTACTAATCAGTAATGAAGAACCTAGTTCTTTTTAGGAAACAGTATCAGTTTCAGAAAAGGAGAAATGGTTAGAGGCAATGGCTGAAGAGATGGAGTTACTACATAAGAATCAAACATGGGAGTTGGCAGAACTCTTTAAGCGTAAAAGGGCAATTGGGTGCAAGTGGGTCTACAGAAAGAAGGAAGAAGCCTCATAGAAAGAAGGTATGAGATATAAAGCACGGTTGGTTGCTAAGGGATACTTACAGAAGTAGGGGATTGACTACAATGAAGTATTTTCATCGGTGGTTATTGGCCTTGACAGCTCAGCTAGGATTCGAGTTGGAGCAGTTAGATATTAAGATAGCTTTCTTTCATGATAAATTGGAGAAGCAGATTTTCATGGAACAACCAAAGGGATTTGAGGAGCTGGGAAAGGAACACCTAGTGTGAAAGCTCAAGAAGTCTCTTTATGGGTTGAAGCAGTCTTCAAGGCAGTGGTATAAGTGGTTTGACTCCTACATGTTGAGTATTGGCTTTACCTGTTGTGAGTATGACCATTGTTTATACTTTAAATCTCTGAAGGATGATTCTTTCATTTATTTGTTGATTTATGTTGATGATATGCTAATTGCTACAAGAAATTTGAAAGATGTGTATGACCTAAAATCCTTGTTGAGTAGAGAATTTGATATAAAAAACCTAGGTGCTGCTAAGAAAATCCTAGGCATAGAAATTGACAGAGATAAAAAAAATAGGAAGTTATGGCTCTCATAGAAGAAGCACATTGAGAAAGTATTAGAGAGGTTTGGTATGGGCAAGGTAAAGCCTGGCTAAAAGTTAGAGAGGTTTGGTATGGGCAAGGTAAAGCCTGGCTAATCACTTCAAGTTGTCCAGCTATCAGTATTCTGGGACAGAGAATGAAGTGCAGTACATGTCAAAGGTTCCTTATGCTAGTGCGGTGGGAAGTTTGATGTATGCAATGGTTTGCATAGGACCAAACTTGGCCCAAGCAGTCAGTATGGTTAGCAAGTTTATGGCTAACCCAGGCAAGGAGCATTAGCAGGCCATAAAGTAGATTCTCCAATACTTGAGAGGTATGTCTGATTATAGTATTTGTTTTGGTACAGTGGATTCAGTTTCTGTTATTGGGTATGTGGACTTAAATTATGCTGGATATATGGATAATAGAAAGTCTACTATAGGCTATGTGTTTGCACTTGCAAGTAGTCCAATTAGTTGAAGGTCAGCCTTGCAGAGTGTGATTATTTTATCCACCACAGAGGCAAAATACATGGCTATAACAGATGCAGCTAAGGAAGCGTTGTAGTTAAAAAGGCTTGTCTTAGATATTGGTTTTGAGTAGCAAGCTTTGGGTATATACTGCGATAGTCAAAGTGCCATTGAATTGTCCAAGAATCAGGTCTATCATGCCAGAACAAAGCACATTGATGTGAGGTACCATAAGATCAGAGAGTTGTTTACTTCATGTAAGATCCTGTTATTAAAGGTACACACAAGGGATAATGCAGCAAATATATTGATAAAGATGCTTTCTTTGGAGAAGTTCAAACATTGTTTGGACTTGCTCCAAGTCACAAACTGATACTATGAAAATGTTGGGGGCTCCAAGTGGAGGTATGGGTCCTCAAGGTTGAGTGGGTCTTCTAAGGGAGTGATTATTCGTCAAGATGGAGATTGTTAAACAATGGCTCATAATCCTCTCGGCTCTGCATCTGGGGTGAGGCGAATAAGAAAATGATAAGCAAAAATTAAAAGTGGCACGCAAGTTTGGCAGCTGTCATGAGCGGACGGATCTGGGCGGATTCGGACGCATAGCAAATTTGGCAATCCATGCCAAGAGCGATAAGTGAGAGCCTGTCAAACGCATGGGCACGTATAGATTTGACAGTTCGAGCTAAGAATGATGCGCATAGATTTGACAGTCCGAGTCAAGGATGATAAGCATGTGTGACGTGCAAAGAAAAAAAAACCCTAAATAAATTATTTATAATCTCAAGTCTTTCTTTCAATAAAGAAGAATAATCAAAAATCTTCTGTGACCATAAACAAATTACCAAACCATATACATTTTTATATCTTATGTTTGATCACTTTTTTATTATTTTTTATATTTAAATTAATTTTTATTTATGTTTCACGAGTTTCATGATAATTTGTTCCACAACATCCATCAATGGTTATCTGATCATCAAAACACCAATCTAACAGCCTATGGGATATATAACGTGTTACCTCATTTTCTCACTCTTGGGTACTTCTTGGGTTAATCATGGGAACAGGCTGTAGTACCATCACGCACTTATCACTGTCCCTCGTAGTCAGCACAAAGGAGGAACTAACAATGAATCTGCCCAGCGTATGATGCTTGCCCTGTACCTCTTCTTTTATGGCGGATGATGCTTTCCTTGTACCTCTTCTTTTATTATAAAGTGACGACTGACACCTCTTTGGATCTGTACTCGTTCTTCACATAGCAAAGCTGTTGCCAAATGTAAAATATCTACGAGGCTTATGTGAAATTCAGCAGAGAAATAGATTTTTTTTTTTTTTAAGCAGAGCATGTGTCATGTGGAACTACTAATCAAGCTTTTATGATCAAGTAGCTAATAAACTATGCTCACAAATTGTAAGGCCTGGTAGGGATGATAACAGAGTACGATGGATACAGAGAGATATTTTTGTATCAGTACTCATTAAAAAAAATTAGACTCATACCCACTTTACCTATAAAATTTTATATTTATATTCATGTGGATTACATGATATTCAGACATGTCTTGTTACTCATACTCGTACGCTTTGATACCCATACCCATACCCATCGCTTGTTTTTTTCTCTATTAAATAAGTTTAATTAATTTTAAACTATTTTTTTATCTTCAAATTTTAACTTCATTTTAAAATGAATGAGTCAAGGCTAGGACAATTGTAAGTTTTTTTTCTTATTCAATTTAAAACTAGTCATATAGACTAGGCTCCAAAAAAAATTTAGAATGTACTATCCAACAGCCCTCATTAAATAAAATATTTTTTATTAAAAATTATAAATAAGGGTACTTAAGTAATTTTACTATCAATTATCATGGATATGATGTGGGAGCTTCTATTTGCACTGCAAAAATTTTTCTTTATACTTCTCAAATTTTTAAAAAAAATTAATTTTTTAAATTATCCTTAAAACTCTCCCTCCTTTCGGGTTCAATTGAAGCGAATGAAAAAAAGAAGAGAATAGTTAGAAAATTAATTTTTTAAAAAAAATTAAAGGTATAAAGAGCAATTTTTGCAGTGCAAATAGAAACTCCCGTATGAGGTTGAGAAGTATAGGGTGGGGCAGAAAAATCATTGTGTCTATATTCATTTCGTATATGCAACAAGTATTGTCACACGTCTTCATATCCGTTTTCATACTATTTTAGACCTTCATTCCCAAATGAAGCGATAAGTACCCATGAATTTAGAGGAAATTGTCATCCCTACTGGTTAGCAAATAAAAGCAAGGGGAACTTAATGTTTTGTTTCATGGACAATTAAAGCCTAGTGATCATGGTTCAGCCTTTCAGATTTAAGAAACTTAAGAGGAGTACTCTTATCCACCAATGTTGTCAAGATACACACAGCTTCATTACTCAAAAGATGCTCAGATTTGGGTGATGGGGAGAACCAATTAAATGAATCAATGCCTTTCTCTTCTCTAAATAACTAAATAAAAAGCGGGCCATGACTCACTTCAGGATGACCAATCCACTCCTATTGGGTCGTTCTAGCAAGTAGAGTTACAGGGACTTGGAACAATCCATGGCCTTGTTTGAAGATGGTGACTTATTGATAAATTTGATAACCTATTCAATTGGGTTCACTTTGAATGGTTCCCATCTTGGCAGTGGACATGAAAGGCAGGCTGCAACATGTGTATTTAAGACAAACATAAGGGTCTATCTTGCAATAACGTTTCAATATTTTTTCCATGTAGAATGTAAGAGAGACGTCGGATGCGAGGGAAAGATTGCATCGATTTCAGCTGTAACTGCTGTATGAATCTTAAAAAGATTCAAAATCTAGCAGCCAGGAAATCGATATGACTGGGATGCAAAAATTTAATTAATGCCCACAATCTTATTGACTGTCACTGTTAACCATTGTTTAAGTTGAGACTCAGTGACATGATTTCTCGAGCAGATCAATTTCTTGGCTCTCTTTGGTCTTCTGCCTGATAATTTAACATGATCTATCGATCCATTTTCAATATCTATCTACTTATTTGATCTTCCTCTCAGTTTCTTTGGTATGCAATTTCTTTTTCTATTGTGTGTCTTCTTTTGGATCCTAGTCGCTCTCTTCACATTGCCACTAGGTCGTCCACAAAAATTTACCACCGTATTAAAACAAAAGATTTCACAGGACAAGAAGAATCCAATGTTTCCGTGCAACCAACTTATGTGGCATTGAAATCTAAATAATTGAAAGAGGGTATGTGATGTCTCCTGTGGTGTGTGCTTGATAGAGGACAGCATGCGTTAGTTCTAGTCCTTAGCACTATTGATTGAAAATAATAATAACATGAGGGCGACTTGCAATAGTCATGCAATTTGATGAAGTTTTGGAGCTTCGGTTTAGAACCTTGTGGATCTCCCTATCAAAAACCAAGTAACGATTGCAATGTGTTCCCTTTCTCAACCACAACGGTTTAATGATGAATAGAAGTATGGACTTTAATCCTTCTTCAAGGAAACTGTGCAAAGATCGGTCGGCCATAAATATAGGAGAAATGTCCTTGTCTTGGGGCAATGTAACAGTTAGTCCAAAACTAAATAATTTAACATGCAAGTTTAAAAATTAATTTAATTATACATTATGTGAAGTCCGATTGCTTTGTTGGATAGGTTTTAAATGATGGAGGAAGAGCATATTTCTTTCAATAAAATTCATTGCATTTGCTTTCTTGAATTAACACTAGGTGGACCCAGAAGGTACTTTTTTTTTTTTTTTTTTTTTTTTTTTTTTTTTTTTTTTTTGTTACAAGACGGGCGATCATACACTCCTCATATGAATCAACCCAGATACATCAGAATATAAAATCTGCTGGAGAAGGATCGGGCAGGGGTCCGCAGGGCTCCAAGTCCATGGTCCCGCATGCTGAGCTACAAAGGAAGCCACCCAGTCAGCCGCCGCATTGGCCTCACGAAAGATATGGCGGATCTGAACAGACTGGATTTCCCTCAACATGGACCAGCAGTCCAACAAAATCGGATTTGAGGGAATATCCAAACAGCTGTCCCTCAACAACCAGGAGATGACAGTCATAGAATCCCCCTCAATCATAATCTTATGGGCCTTGAGAGTTCTGATGGCATACGAGAGACCCCCCCACGCACCAATGAGCTCCGACATAGGAACAGATGAGTCGAGGGTACCAAAGCCTCCCGCCGCTAAGAGATCACCCTGATGCCCACGAATGATAAAAGCAGAGCCAGCAGCTCTATAACGGACACTCCCATCAAAATTGATTTTGACATACCCTGGAGGTGGGGGCTCCCAAGAGAAGAAAACCGAACACCGGTTCGCTGTCAAGACAGCAGGGGAGCCCCAGAGGCCAGAGGGGTCAACATCAACAGCACTAGAGCCCCGGGAACAGTCCGAAGACAACAGTCTGATCTGCCTCACAACTCTGTGATAAGAGAATCTGTCGTTGGTGAAGATGATCTGATTCCTCGAAAGCCATATGTGATAAGCAGTGGCAGACCAAAGACCACGCTTATTCAGAGGGCCATACCGGATCTCCTGAAAGAAAGAGGATCGCAAATCAGCCATAATATCAGCTCTCCTAGGGTAACCCATGAGAACCCATAACCGTCTCGCTCTGGGGCAATAAAATATAGCATGGTCCAGAGATTCCTCCGCCTGGCTGCACAGAGGGCAAGTCGGCTGGATAGACAGACCCCTCCGGGATAGGAGAAGACAAGTCGGAAGACAGTCCCAAAGAAGCTTCCAGATGAAGAGCTGAACCCTGGGAAGAATAGGAAGCTTCCAGATCCAGCGAGCATCCTTCGTACACTGCGCCTGTGGCCTGAACATATCCAGAAGATCTCTAATGGGGGCCTTGGGAAAGCAAGATCTCTGCCAAACCCTGGAATCAGCAACACAACCAGCCATAAGAGGGAGCGAGATAATCCGAGAAGACAACTCTGCTCCAAACAAGCGGGTCACCGAAGGAATATGCCAGGAGAGGGGGTTAAGGAATCAAATCCTTAACCCGGAGATTGGGGGGGACATCCATACTAATATAGGTGGGCCAACGCATGAGAGGGAGCTCAGAAATCCAGGCATCCTTGACAACATCAATCAAAGAGCCATCACCAATCAGCCACGAAATGTTGTTCATGATAGCCTGGCTATGAGTACAGATCTGCTTCCAAAAGGACGAAGAGCCCCGGGGTGGCATAATGGTCGAGCCAGGAGCCCAGTCTCCGTATCTCGCATGCATCACAGTACTCCATAAACACTGAGGCTCCAGGAGGAATCGTGAAGCGTGCCGAGCAAGAAGAGCTTCCCTTCTAGCAATCAAAGGCTGAATCCCCAAACCACCTTCATAGATAGGCATACAAACCTTATCCCAAGATAATAGGTGCATACCATGACCCTCCTGCATCGAAGCCCAAAGGAAATCTCTGAAGCATCTATCAATCCTTCTCAGGCAGGTGATCGGCATGACAGTATTTGATAGGAGGTAAACTGGAATAGAAGAGAGGATAGAACGAATGATGGTGACCCTGGCCATCATAGAAAGGCTAGTAACTGGCCACCCATCAGTACGCTGGCGGATCCGTCTCTCTATCTCAGCATAGTCAGAACAACGGGCCCGTCTACCGGTAATAGGGATCCCCAAATACATAAGATGGTCCGTCATAGAGGTGATACCAGATAGCTCAATAATAGCTTGCTTAATAGATCTGGGGTCTTCGGGCTAAAACAGATAGATGATTTAAGAAAATTAACTCTTTGGCCCGAAGCTTGACCCAGAAGGTACATTAGATAAAATCAAAATGATAATAAAATAATTATAATAATTGATGAGGGGTAAAATCGTTATTGCATTGTTGACCGCTGCGATTGGGTCGCGCCCAATCCAAATGCCCTGCTGGCGCAATATTCTAGATGAAGAAAGAGAACAAGAGGGAAAAAAGAGCTACCATGTGCGTGGGTTCTCAAGGGCCCTCATTAATATCCGGCAGTCAAATCAATAAGCTGATGCATTCAATGATGCAGAAATGGTCATAATGACTTGGCCAGCATTTAATGAAATAAAAAGAGAAGAGAGCATACTTCGGCTACCTCGGCCTCCTCAACCACGCTATGTCTTTTGCATCAAGGCATTTATGACCTCATAAAGGCCACATATATCCATCATCTTTAAAACATTCAATGCCTTATTTTCTTCTATACATTAAGGCATTTATGGCTGCCACGTTGGCCCCTTGTGCCTCGGCACCTACCTCCGCCAGCATGATGACTGAACCACAACGTTCAAAACACCTCTACGGCGCGGAAGAGTTCAAATTCACTATAACAAATAAGATTCCAAACAAGGAATCATGCCAAGATGTGGCCTATGACCTACAATAGTGGCCTAGGGACCACGCAGCCACTGAGTTTCGAGCCATCGGCCAGCTCTCCCCGCCTCCCAGCCATCGATCCTCTAACTAACCATATACGGATCCTACCGGCTCTGTAACAACCTGATTCGAATCCGTTTCGAATCCCAACAACTTTCAGACCTCATCCAGAGCACGTCCAAGAAGTCAGGTGACCGCCTATAAATACTACCACCCTCAAGCCTCTCAGGTACGGCTATTCTATGCCCATTTTTCATTCACAGTTCTCACACTCTGCCATAAAAGCTCCCACGAGAGCTCGGAGAAACTCTTCCCGGGGATCCTTCTCCCCATATTTGTTGATTGCTGGTCTCCACTGACTTGGGCGTCGAAGGTCTTCCGCAGAGGGCCACACCTCCAACGCCTCTCGCGTGAGGACTATCTTGCAGGTCCACCCAGGAGGGAGCCAACGCTGCATCCCGATCGTGCCCGAGCCGAAGGACAAATTTCAGCAGCAACAATAATAATTAGTTTTTGTCACTCTTTCTTTCTACTTAAAAACCATATCTTCTCTGGTTCCAGTTGGACAGGATTAATTATCATGTCATCTGAATTCGTTCTCCACTAATAGTCATGATGATAGTGATGTTATATGACAGATTAGAAAGATACACAACCCAGTCCAAACGGATGACTGTGGCAGAGCTACAGCCATGCATCGCGTTTCACAACTATACCCATAGTTTCACATGTGCGGAAGAACGAAGGATAAGACTATAAAAACAATCCATGCAACGCATGGGCATGTCCCTAATTTATAATATTCTACCGATTTCTCGCTAAAATGGAAATCGATGCCCTTAGTCCTGAAACTTCTTTCCAACCAAAAGTTACAGGGAGTGAGATAGATACTTCAGCCTATTTACTGTTGCATGAATGTACCAAAAGCTGCCACAAAAGATCAGAGTTTTTCCCTCTGATGTGATATTGGATTGCATACCTTTGGAGCCTTGTCCATCAGAGTTGGAAAATCCCGGTGATGGCCTATATGTAACAGGAGCTAGCAAAATAATAATAAACTTCTCTCTGGAAAAGAGCAGGAATGCAACTTGTGAAACATTGATTTGGGGCCATTGCTCCAATGAACTGTCAATGGTCTGATTTTTTAAGCAGTGACTGAGTTCAGGACACCAAAGTTTGTTTTACAGTGGAGGAATAGAAAGTTTTAACACAGTTGCAATCTTTCTCCTCGACGCTGCTAAAGAAAAGGTTTGGAAAAGTAGTTCCCAACTACCACAAGCAGTTGGTGGCCTGGCCATCTCAACTTCCTGTGAAAGCGTATGGATATTGGTCACTGTCAAGAGGTGATCAGCATTCTGTATAACTAAATTGTTTCTTTAATTTGGACAGTGAAAGGACTGTTAAGGTTATTCCCCATTGAAAATAACAAATAAAGGCTTATGAGTTGTTCCCTGGAAAAGTGATGGGCCAAAAAGAAAATCCCAACTCATGGCCATATGCTAATGAGGCACTAAAGATAAATAGATATAAACAACCAAGTCAATCAGCAAAATATTCTTCACAAGCATTCTCCTTTTAAACCTTAAAAAGATTCCCATCCATGATAAGGCCAAATGGGCACCAAAGTAGGTCTGGGTGTTTCTAGTAGAAGGGGAAATTGTTTAAATATACTCAACTTGGCATCAGTATACATTGGAGTACGAAACCAATAAAGTAAAGGTGGTTCTTTAGGCTGGCTTATGAACTAGTCCCAAAGAGGTTAGGCCAAGACAAATATCTTCTCACATGCGTTTATTAATAGCTAAGGTCACAGTTGCCCATCAGCACACAATCTTCTATGGTTTTTTGAGTGGACACGTCATGCTCCACGGTTGCTTGTGTGAGAAGAGAATATCTTCCAAATTTTTTTAGTTCTCTCGCACCCATGATTTGGCCAATGAGTTCGGTCTCCAGAGAACAAATGAAACTTGGTCAGAGAAACTAATTTACCCACAAGTCCTCCAACATTGCTTCGACTTTTCCCCTTTGCTCTGTGAATATTGATCAAACTTTTCTAACATATGGATTAAAAAAAAGAGGCTATTTAATCATTTTGCAGCCAATGCTGAATATACACAGGGAAGGTAAAGTTTGGACTGTAAATTTAGAAGAAATAATGGTCTGGGAATTGGAAAATATCATACTTAATTTGAGAATGTTTCTGGAGTTTTAACAGGCCTCCTTAGACACTGAATTACCTGTTATCCTTTTATGAAGGGAAAAAAACTTAAAAACGAAGTGCCCCTGCTTTTTTTCTAATCTGGTGGCTAGCACGTTTGCAGCATTTTTAGTCACACATCAAAATATAATATTGATGCACACACCAAACTCCTAAAAATAGTGACTCACCAGCATCCAAGTTTGAAATAGTTAATCAGCTTTGATACACCAGTTGAGTGTTTCCAGCTACCCACCTTCATCCCATTGGTGGATCTTGTCTTCTTCCAACCGTCTCTCCCCCCCTCCCCCATGTGCATGTATGTAGACACATCTAAATATTGAAGAGCACTAATGGAGTATAATATAAAAACACAGTAGCTGGACTCTAATTTGTATCATGCTTAGATGACAAAAGAGTAATGACTTCAACTTTGAGCATTAATATACCGTTCCCTTTCCTGCCAAAAGAAGAATATTAGTATACTGTTTGTATTAGAACTTTTTGGAGAGAAGAGTATCATCTTGAGTAGCAATACAAAGGCCAACTCATAGATTCTTGAGTTACTAATTATGCCATGAGTAAAGGCATATGCCATGTGCCTGTGTGAGTTTATCCAAACAAGCTCGTACGTGTGTCACCGTTAGCAACACCACACATGATGTGAACATAACCACAAATAAAAACTCTCCAACCATTCTCTTATTATTCCCACCTACTCTAGATAGCCCCATCCAAGACGGCAGTATCAAGTCTTTCTCTCCAAGTGAGTGNTGGCAATCGATCGAAGGAGCGATCTTTCTGGGAGCTCCAATGCATCACCCTCTCTCTCTCTAATTTTCTTCTGAGTTTTTCATAGATAGGTTTCTCATACTGGATTTGATCTGTTCGAGGCAAGAGAAATTCCGTGAATGTATGAATTATAAGGGGAAAAGTTTCCTTTCTCCCATATACGTTTCTAAGATGTTGATGATGCGTGTACTGGGAATTTTAAAGAAAGAAAACAGTATATATTCGGTTCTCTAAACTGCACTCCTGGGTTTATTTGTTACGTCTCTTTTGAACTTTAAAGGTGAGTAATTTTATGTAGAATTGCTGTTCTTGTCTCTTATCCTCGCGGTTTCTGTATTGGTTTCGAACACTGTCAAAATGATCTAAGAAGACTCCAGCTTTTTTTGTCTTCCATTGAATTAAACAAGTTTGTCAGTCTTCCATGCGAAGTGTTGATGCTTTGGACCATGGTGTCCACAGTCTATATCGTCTGCCGATGATTATTTGAACATACTTTCACTAACCTGTTTTATGGTTTCCTTGAATGTTAGTTTAGATGGTTATCCAGATAAAAGCTTATCGATTGACTATGGTGGCATGTCCTATTATTTGCTGTTCGGTTACTCCTTACTCGGAGATCGTCATGACAAAATGCTATCCATGAAGATTTCTAACCTTTTTGTCTTGCTTAATTCTCAGGGATTTTATCACCCAGATGATGTATCACCACAAAAGGTGCATTGTATTTTTATTTTATAATTTTTGATGTATCATTATATGATGATTTGTGGAAAAATATTAGCCATTTTTTTGGCCTCTTTTAGATAATCTTAGAAATAATTATAGGTTACACCTCGATACAGGTGCATCATTTCCTAATATATTGGAATATCTATAAGTTTATATATGATGCAGCCAGGTAATTCTTACCTCTGAATGTGACTTCTGAATTGTGTTGCATCTTTGATGATCAATTGGAGGATTGGCCAAAACTTGTTATTTGTTTAAATTGCTTAAGGTCTAGGGAGCAATCATCCAAGATTTCCTGAGAGCTGGAATGATTCTAGATAGGGAAGATGACAAGGTTTAATGTAATATTGAAAATTAAAAATATTTTGAGAAATATATTGTAACATGTCGATATTAGAATATGGGCTCTCCAAAATAAATTTAAAATTTCAAGGCCTTTGCTTAATGCTTCATGCTAATCTTCAAAAAGAGGCACGAGATGGTAAACATGCTAGAAGTAGAGTATGCCCTGCAAGCCATTTGCGTATTTAACTTTTAAAATAATTATTTTATATATTATTATAATTATTAATTAATTAATTTCAGAATTTGCATGAACAACTTTCATAAAAGGATATCCAACATAGTCCAAGGTTCTAATGGACGATAAGTTGTGTGATTAAGGGTCTGACAGTGTCTTGCTTGATGATCATACAGGGACATTGGAATGATCAGGGACTAAATTATAAGAAGTATCTTTTGTAAGAGTAGGGAGACAAATTAGTTTCATCCTACTTATCAAGAGGTCTAGTAATGCTTGTAAACTTTAAATCCCCATGCTAAACTATGTAGTTGATATGTGACTAGGTGGACCCAAAGGGATTAGGACTTTAGTAAGCAGAATGCTGAGTCAAACCTATTCCTATAATGCATCTACCATGTGCTATCTATCTTCAGGTCATTTGGAATGAGATTCTGATTGATTAATCTCTCACTGTCACAGATTAGAGCAAGTAAGATATGGATTTAATTGAAGAAGAGATAAGGTCAGGGAAATACTCCAATTACAAAGATTGTGCTATGTCAAGTAAAACTTGATCTAAGTCAGCCTAATGTCACTTGGATTGAATTTAATTGAGGGCAGCCAATCAAGGCAGGAGGCCACTAACCTACCAATTATGATGCCCTAATTGGGGCAGGTGTTGAAGATGAGACAGTGGTCCAAAGGGGTTGATACTGCTGCCTTCTAGAATGCCCAGAGTGGGTGCAAGCGTGCGCCAATATAGGGAAGGGGATGGTCCCTAGGTTCGATGCCTTTTCCATTTTCTTTCTTAGAATAGAGTCCATCTTGGATGATGCAAAGGAGCTCCAAGATAAGGACACCACCTCTAGTGGCGGAGTCCTTTTGGCACTCTAAGATGAGGGTGTCCCCTCCCTTATAAATAGAAGTGTGCTTCTCTAGGACAGGCAAATCCAATCTAAGCCTCATAGAAATATACCCGAGAGAGAGAGAGAGAGAGAGAGAGAGAGAGAGAGAGAGAGGTGCTAGGGCCAGTATTTTTTCTTCCCCTAAATTCCTGGGGTGAGAGAAAGAGAATAGCTTGGGAGAGAAGTTTATTTTGCATAGCATTCCCTGGGCTCGTGATATTGGAGATTCAGAGCTAAGTAGAGATCCAGATGGGCATTTAGACTGAAGTGTCTAGGGTAGTAATTCTCAGAGGGTTGTGTTTCCGCAGCTTTAGTGTATCTTAGCAGGTATTATTGTCATGTTATGCATGTAATCTATGTTATCATAGTGATTTTTTTTTTTTTTTAAAAGAGCAAACATGTTTCATGCTTTATGATTTATTCTGCTGCATAACATGATCCCTCAAGGGCCCACCACTTCCTTCAAAACATTCATAATTAAATTTATGTGCTCTTTAATTGCATTTTCTAGGAGCGTGATTTTCCTCTTAGACTTAATGGTATTATAAGAAATAAAAGAAAGAAACATGACTTCAGATAATACTGATAATGCAATGAATGTGTTTGTAGTGAAACATGCTCTCCCTTATAGAGTTACAGTCTATTGCTGTATTCAGTTTGTGGAAAGAATCAATCTAAAGCAATGAATCGTGCTCTTACTTACAGAGTTACAGGCTATTGCTGTATTCAGTTTGTGGAAAGAATCAATATAAAGCAATGAATCAAGCAAAGTTCTAAGTAACCACTGGCATGATATGTACTGTGCTAGCAGATATGTCACCATGCAAGATAGAAAAAGGATCAAACCATTATTTTGGTTTATAAAAATTGAAGAGGAGTTAAATGATGTTGCACCCCATTTCGAGTGCCAATATTGGTTTGGCACAATATGTGCCACACTTTTTTGAGTGCAAGTATCATCGATACTCAAAACTATGACTCCAAGCTTAGATTTTGTTATTGCTTTGAAAAGAAATCCTGGACTTGGATTCATTTGAATTAGGATGTGTCCCTGCTCTTTGACAAACTGCTTAATGATTTATTATTGTATGATAAGTCACTATGGTATCCACACACCATGTGATCAAACCTATTTGAGAAATTCTTCTTTTGCATCGTTCCACAAAAGTATGATGCAGTTAACAGTTATGGAAGAGTTGTTTTGTTTAAATTGGTGACGGTGGTGTTGTTTCTCTTTAGAGTATACTGGTTTGAACCATGTTTGATGTGTTTCTCAAAATTGCAATTGAATTGTTTTGGTATTGGTTGTAATGAAGAAGCTAAGATCACCTATGGAGTTTCAGTTGGAATAACTCATTGAGCCAAACATAGCCTATATATTATCAATATATACTAATTTGTGCCTATTTATATTTTAAATGTTAGACAGTAGTTTCTCTATTGAAATTTTACAAGTTTTGAGAAGATATTTGTAGCAATGCAATGTTAAGGGAAAATAAGCTATTCAAAAAAATAAGTGCTGCAGTCCTAAATCTTAAAATCTCAAAATCATTAGATCGTTATATGCTAGAATGCCATCAAACACTAAACCATCATCACAATCTAAACATGATTCTTGACAAAAAAAATTTTCAAAAAAATAATTTTGATAGTTTAATACCACCAACATGATAAATATAGACATCCCAAAACCATTATACGCGCACACACTTTCTCTCTAAATGATGTCTAAATTATATTTGATAGTTTAAAACCACCTACATGATAAATACAGAAGCCTTAAAACTATTATACTCTCTCTCTCTTTCTAAAATGATGCCTAAATTATTTTTGATTTTTTTCCCTCTTAATTGTAGTTGACATGTTTTAGTTAGTAATTTCTACTGCCACATTTGATATTGTCTTGATAACCTCTGAAATTGAATCTCGTTGGTTTGATGGAAATGGAAAATGCTATTGAATGAAGAAGGCTTTATTGGTTATGAAGCAAGGTTTAGGAGATTATTTTAGTACTTTATTGAGATCCTATGGATGGTTTATGCAATGAAAGTCTGTCTTCGTTTGTACCATTTGCTGCACAAACAGATTCTTGAGCTTATAGTTATTATACTTTTGCATGAAACCAAGAGGTTCTGATGTTACCAAAGCTAATGTGCGAGGATAGTTTTTTTTTTTTTCCATGTTAACTTAGTTTTTTTCTTTTCCAATGTTAACGTTAGGGTCTGATGAGTGTTGTGTCAACATTTATTCATTACAAGATATACTGACAAGGAAAGGATATTTTGTGCAAAGTTGTCAAGGTGTTGCGGAAAATTTTGACTTCAATTACTTGCTTGGGGGCTGAGGATTGTTTTGACACATTAGGTGGTCTTCCAATCAAATAGGTAAAATAGAACATATTAACTCATGAATAGGAATGCTTACTAAATTTTGCATATTACATGATTCCTTCTTGCATTTTCACCCTTCTTTTTGAATGGCGGCCTAAAAATGCATTGCCAGTCAACATTATTTTTTTTTTTTTGTGAATACCCTTTTAGGAAGTTCATATATCAGTTTCCCAACATTATACAAAAAAGAATTTTTTTTGAAATACAATTATATCTGTGTACATTTTGCATTTGTTCATCATCTCATTTTTGGCATCAGTGTCTCTCATGCATCACTTTGGGAACTTTTTGTATAGTTTTTTTCCTTTTTTACAGTTGCTTTCTGTTTGCTGGTCCTGTTTCGAAAGTGGCAACAACACTTAGTTAAGTTTTTTGTTTACTTTTTCTCTTCATACGGTATTAAATTCAATTTATTTAATGTCTTTCTGTCATACAAAATAAATATGCATAATAAACAAGGATTTGTAGAGTTTATTAGTGATGGTTATGTCTGTGAGTTGGCCTAATTGTTTCGCTTTTCTTTGGACATGTTTTTATTTGTTTTGATGCTGTAAGATTGTGCTGTTATTCTAAAGCCTTGCAAGCATGCTCTCTTATTCTATGCCACAATTCTTATGATTTTGAAGTAAAGTACTGACACACTGTTTTGTGAAACATTTAGTAGATGGTTTACTATGTCTTCACTACTTTTTTTTTGAAAAACCTACATTATTTAATATTACATTAGATTGGCATCTAAGTTCTTGACATCTGTTCCTGCTTGTTATAGGAAATCTTTCTTAAACAGACAGCAGCATCATACTCCTTCTACTGTATCTTGTTGCATGGATCACATGCAAGCAATTCTTCTAATGAGTTCTTGCTAGACTGGTATGCATCTGGAGAGATATGCTTTTATGTAACTTCCAGAAAAGATGAAACATTTTTCTGCAAGCTTCAGAATCAGGGTTGGAGGATAGTTTGTATTGGTGAGCATTTGTTTTCATCTAGACAGGAAATCTTCCATATTCTCTACATGGACTTATTCCTGTGCTTTCTTAAGCTCATAATCAACAGTATATGGTTCTTTCTTGAGTAATCTCAGCACTTACAGCTATTATGTTTCTCTCTGACTGGAGTTCTGCTGCTATCTAGGTGTTGAAAGGGGTGGGGCAATGAGCAAGGAGTTATTGTTTATCGACAAGTTGGAAGAGTTACTCATGACTATTTGCAGCTTCAGTAAGAAGGTTGCTTGTCCTATGGGTTCTACTTCCAAGTTAACTTTATTAGGGCGATCTTTTTCTGCATTGTTGATCCAGTGTCTCCAAATGGCTCATTTAGAATGTGCTTTTTTCATTTTTTTGCTTCAGGCAATGCACCGCACACCGGTCCTGCTGGTTGGTTATGTCATGAAACCATCTCGTGAAGAAGATTTTGCCAAGGCAAGTCTAGGTTTAGAAATAGATGAAGTTGTTGTATCGAATACTGTATTTGCAACTTCATTTGTGTGACTTGTTTTGGACAGAGAGGCGCATTCCCTATGTATCCTACTCAAAATGGATTGCTTTTTGTTCCTCTCACATTTGAGCTTCCCTTGGCACCTCAAATACAACAAGTTGATGCAATCCTTCATAAAGCAACTGATGAGATCATCAGCATTAATCCAGACTACCATTTGGATTTTCCTAAGGGGATTTCTTTCTCCAGGGGAATGCAAGAACTAGAAAGGTGATTGCCAAAATCATTATGTGACGATATCATATTATGCTAATGAATGATCAGAAACCAGTTCTGCTCAATTTTGCTTTAACTTCTGAATGTGAACAAGAGATTGATAGAGTTCTTTGTTTTGTCATCTAAGTCTCTGGAACAGATTTTAGCTGGTTAAACCAGAATCAATGCGAAAGAGTTAGATCTATCTTTTTCTGGATGGTTGCTTGTTGGGGATAGGAAAAGAGTAGGGTAATCAGTCATCAACAGTTGTTCACAAGTGAGCAGCAAAGGATTACGATATGTTTAAATAATCAATTTTGGATCGGAACTGTTGTTATGCAGGTCAGATAGGTGGTGTATGAAGCAAAACTACTAAAAGGAAGCATAAAATTATTTTTGTATCAGATCTGGATTAGATCCAAATGCAAAAATCTCTAAGAGGAGGGGGTAAGTGAGGGAGAGAATGTGTTTCCCTAAACCCTTAGAAGTGCAATCCCAACCTTTTATTTAATAATCATTGCAAGAATGTTTTCCAAATTCATGTGCCTGTCTTCTTTCTGCAGCAACTTCCACCATTACAGAAATGTGCACGATGTTCTAACCAAGTAGTTGATGAGGTCATTTTTGTGTAATGTGATCAATTGTTAATCAAATAAAGCTATTTCCAAACCTTCTGTTTTCTACCTAAATTTAACTTAAAATAGAGGAGATTGTTGAATTAGAATTTCTAATCTACCTTTATAAATGACAGATTTACATGTTATTATTTAAATCAGCACTGCCTGATGTGTTCCTGCATCAGCGCGTCATGTATCATGCTACAACTGAAGTGCCCATGCTGTTAATTTACTATTGCTGATGTCATTTGTAGCTCTAAGGATCTTCCAAAACCCTCTTAAAGTGTTTTTTCACTTCGCCATTGGTCAGGGTACAAATATCAGTGTATTTTTCTGACTGTAATATAACATTCTATCTATATAATTTATTTGTTTGTGTTCGACGCATGAAGGAAAAAGAGGTAGAAGTAGACTAAAAATTATATGGAGGAAATGGTAAAGAAAGACCTAGAATTCTTGCATTTTACAAAACATATGATTTAAAACCAAGCTGAATAGAGAAAAAAATTCATCTTACAAAAACTGAACCTGTGCTAGCTCTCCAATTACAGTTGATAAAATCAGCATTTTTCCTATCCATCTGTTAACCTTGTCAAACTGGTGTCTGAGCATTCACATCTTTGGCTCTACCAGGTAGGTGAAACACTAAGAGATCTGAAAACCTAGCACCTGTAATAACACACATTTTCTGTGTAAGTTAATTTGCTCATAGGTGATAAGGCAATGTGTTAATTCCTGATAGTTCACTAAACAACCCCCACTCCCCCCCCCCCCCCCCCCCGCAACCGGGTTCTACAACTCTTTCTTTTTTGGTAAAGTTTTCTATTGTAGATCATTAACATCAGTGTACTTCTGTGATGAATTTTATTTTTATGCAGGTCTATCCAGGATCATCCAAATTGTTGCATGATTGACCCACTTAACAATATATACCCTTTACTTGATCGCCATAAGATTCAACAAATTCTTCTTGGATTGCAAGATCTCAACATCAATGATAAGTGTAGACTCCGGGCGCCACAATTTTTAAAGGTGTTTTCATCAGAATGGTACCTGTTTCTGTTGCATAAATTGATCTCCTCTATTGAAATGAGGCACAATGAAAGAAAGAAGTATTAGTAGTGTTCTGTAGCTTGTTAGTAGCATGCTTTTTGATAATTGTCACTAATCACATCTTTTAGTTGACTAGTCCCTCTTTCCCCTTCACTTATTTATGCTCGTATGCTGGTTATTGTATATATAAATTAAACAATGTGTTATTGTCTCATGATTTAATGCTTCCATGATCCTCAAGATAGCTAGATAAATTATAGAAACAATGCACAACTGCGAGCATAGCAACTGGGTCATACATCCTTTTCATTTTGCAGACTTATTTTTGAGCAAATGAGCATGATATAGGTATCTAGAAAATGCAGTGAATTCATTCCTTTGCAGCTCCCCGGCAAAATATTGTTTATTTGGAAAAACAAAGAAAACATACAGCCTGATGCCACTCCCTATCCAAGATGGCAGGGGAAGAATAAGAAATTTGCTCTGAAAAAGTCCAAACTGCTATGAACAGCACAAAACCCTTATGCCACATCGGATGGGTTATTTGGGTCAATATCTTATTGAGCTGCATGGCAGTACTCTTTGGATATTGACTGGGTCATAATGTGGTCTTTGCTGATTTTTGGTGCTGAGGGTCTCGTCTTTCCTTTTCTCCCTACGGGCATTTTCATGAAACCATGCATTGTTAACACAACTCCTTGGTGATTGGTAACCTGCCTTAGTTGTTTTTATGCTTCTAAGTTGTTGCTTAAGGCACAAAACTTGCATTCCAGGTCATGTTTGAGCATATTTTGAATGAATTATACTAATGAATGCTTTCTTTGATGCAATTTGTGGCAATAATCATCATATTTTTATTGGGAAAACCTCCTAGTTTAATCCCAAGAGCATAATTAACAAGAATTATAATTTTGTTATGGTACTTGTCCTTTGCAAATCTATTATGCAAAATTAAAATTCTGGTACCGGGCCCCATACTAGTTCTGAGCCGGAATTGTGTGGTACTGGTACAGTTAGTGCAGACTGAAAGAGTCAGTATCAGCATGAATAAAAGGGAACCGGTACTTGTCAACTCTTGGTATGTACCAACTATCAGGACAGACCAGTATGATCAGATGTACCAGTTCAAATGAGAACCGATGCTTGCACCCATGCTGATCACATACCTAACCACTTGTATTTGATTCCTTGCTATTATGTTTGTTGCTAAATCATTTTCATGTCTGATTGTGGATTGTGCTTGATCATGCAGGTTGATATTTTTCATGAGCTTCATCTAAGGGATCAACTATTGGAAGCTATTTATCCTTTCCAGTTATTGTCAAACCGCAAATCGCATGCGGGGTTGCAGATGCTCACAACATGGTATTCTATTATTCCAGTATTCCCCTTTCTTGCCCTTGTTGATAATGTGATACTGTTGTAATCAGAGTCTACATGCATTTGTGGTGATCACTTCTTTCAGCAATTGTCATTTGTAATGAGAATTGCAGTTCTGCAAATGGTTTTTGTTCTGGAAACCTAGTTGATCTTTTTATCTTCCAATTGGCTTGCAGAAACTGAGGACTAAGAAAGTGTAACTTCAACTGGCTTTTAGTTGATTTAGTTATTACCTTTTAAAACTGAATTCTGAGATAGCCTTTTATTTTGGACTTGAAAAGGAAAATTACAGTAAAAAACTTATCACAACCTTTCAGCTTCTAAGAAATGGATATGCCCAAATTATTATTGTTATTGTATCTTTGAATCACTATTGCTATATCTTTATCATTTTTACTTGACAGGCCATATGACCTAGCATTATTTATGTAATATTCCATTTACTTAAGTTCCCTCCTTACTCGCAACATTTTTGTTGTTTTACCTTTCTTCACAGGCATTAGTGTTTAAGTTTGAAGATTTTATGGACCTTCCTGTTCCACTTCCAGCTATTCTTCAGGTAAACAAGAATCACTTGTATGATGTTAAATTCCATAATGAACTCTATTATGCTTTGTTTTGTGTTTTTTTTTTGTTCTGTTGCAGATCATGCATCATTAATTCACATCATGGTAAGCAGCACTGAACCAAACATATCAGAAAATGATTTGATCTTGCATTTTGGTTGGTACGAGCCGCGAACTAGTCCGAACTATGCCAAATCGCCTGGTTTGGTCTGGTTTAAGTGATTTTTGTGGGTGGTGGGGTTAGGCTGAGTGGTACGTGGGCTCTTGTAAGCTCACATCATCTCTTCTCTCTTACTTTCATTTAAAAATCATTTAAGTAACTTTTACTTAAGATTTTTCATGAAAATAAGGGAATACATTTATTTGAATTCAATAAAAATATCAGAAAAATCAAGTTGCTTAAAAATAAAAAGTCAACCTTTTCTCTTAAGAACAAATATATTATTCTTAAGATAATACATAAAATAAGTTATACACTTGTCAATAAGCGAATACTGGTGAGCCAAAACTATATTTTACCATGCAATGTAAAATTTTCAGGAATGTTATTTTAAAGAAAAATTAAATATAGGTTTTGTTATCTGGCATCATGTTTTTTTTCCCTGCTCACTTTGTCCTTGCACTTTTGCTTTAAGAGACCTTGATACCTTTGTGTAAACCCCCCCCCCCCCCCCCCCCCCCCCCCTCTCTCTCTCCCTCCCTCTCTCTCTCTGCATGCGCGCGTGCGTGCATGGGTGCATACGCATGCGTGGCCTCTCTGTCTCCCTCTGCATGCACACACATGCTTGCATAAGCTCAACATGCATCTCAATGGGAAGTATCCAGTTCAGCTATCTTTCTCGTGGTCTTCTCCATCAGTTCCTATCAGCCAACCAAGGTAATTGAGACACTGAGATTAACATGTTTGTGAAGATTTCGACTATAAAATTTGAAGGCCAGTAATTCCTTTTGCTCTTATCTTCCAATCCTCTTCCCATTTCTTTAAGCTTCCATGCAAAAATACATTTCTTATGTACAACTATATAGATGGATATAGTACATTTCAGAAAAAAAGATACATAGTTCTACTGATTTTCAATGAAATAAAGATTGGAAGTTTTTCTTGGTAATTAATGATCATGATATCTGATCATTTAGTTATAGAAAACCTTTTTCTAAAATCATTTAAGCCAAATTTATTGATACCAAAGCACAGCTTCATTATGAAAATCAAGGAAAACATTATTAGCAAAATAATTTAAAATTTTAAGTAAAAATATAGATGTAATTTATATTGTTATTATGAATATTATATGTTATATTTAATATTTCTACATGTTTTCAATTGAGGGGCCAAAAAAGCACAGACTTCTATTGGAGCATGAAGGCTAAAATCTTGGCTCTACCCTTGCAATTCGTAGGAAGTCCCAGCGCTTCAGCTTGGGCAATCCAAGATTAAACCTCAATGGATGGCATTACTTTTTCCAGACCATCTGACACACTCACCTAGGCCTGAAAAAATGCTAGTTTGTTGTACTTAAATGCCAGACTATACTCAAGGCAGCTCAATGAATGGACCTGGCCTGATAGGCCTGGCTTGGCCATGCACAGTTGAAGCCTTCGTACAAGGGTCTGCCAACCTTCACATGCAGAACCCAAGCTGTGTGTTTGACCTTAAAAACTTGAACAAGCCTGGTAAGAACCACAAGTTTGAAAGCATTGTTTTTGTATGGGACTCAATATTCCAACTAATAGATTAAATTTAAATGTCCAGGTTGGCTCAACCCACTGCACTGCTATTTCATTTGATTTTTAGCTTTTTTGGCTTTAAACCGATCCCTCAGACAGCATTATTGAGCTGCAGTTTGTGGACTACTGGATTGAATGTGGGTTCCTTTTTGTTAAAAACTTGATTTGCTGATAATGCAGGAATATGTGGATCATGGATCCTCATTATTTAAGTTTTATGTATTGGGAGACAAAGTATTTTATGCTGTTAAGAAATCTATGCCAAATGCCAGTTTTCTATTATCAGCGTCAGAAAAAACTGGATTTCTACCGATTATTTTAACAGGTATTTGGAACCTCATGAGCATTCTGCTATCCTCTTCACGCATGCTTGTCTTTGAAAACAGATGAAATCAACAACTACAATGAATAAATAGCTGATGTATGAGATCTAACTCCACTGGATAAATAGCTAATATATAAACTTCTGTTCTGACTTGCACAGTCTGAAGTCTCTTCCAGTTGCTCCTGAGGACCAGTTCTTAGCAGGTGGGCTGAAGGCTGCTGAACAATCTTTAGATGTGGAACTAGTCAATAAAGCTGCAAAATGGCTGAGCAAACAACTGGGTCTTACTATTTTCGGGTTTGATGTTGTTGTAAGTGATCCGTGCCTCTCTCTACTTGAAATGTTTAAGCCATAACGTTGCTGCTGCTAAGTGCAGTTTGACAATACCCACCATGACTAACATGATAAGAAGCTTATTAGGGCTTGCTACATGCTAATTAGGGGGTTCTTTTAAGCTAGATATGGACAACTTAAATGATGTTCCTTTATTGTTGTGCAAATTTTCAGATTCAAGAAGCCAGTGGAGACCATGTCATAGTGGACCTAAATTATCTTCCCACATTCAAGGAAGTCCCTGATTCTGATGCTGTACCTGCATTCTGGGATGCAATCAAACATGCATATGATTTGAGAAATGCAAACTGAGTCGTAGCCAATTGCCTTCAAGTGCATTGGAATTTGGTCTTTTTCATCACGGGTACATGGTAAGTATGATTTTAAAACTTCACCAATTCAGATTTATCTCAGGTCATGAGATAAACTGCATTTCCTTGTCACACCAATTTGGAGTAATTTGCTTTATGTCATAAAAATAGAGTAGCTTTTGCTCAACAAAATTCACCATGGTCTATTATGTAGTTGTAGTTGCAGATATTTAGCATTACGTAGCAGCTGGGATCATGGAAATAAATGGTGATGTTCGGTATTAACTATTAAATAATGTCTTCAAGTTTTCCCATCTTGATAAACATGTAGTTCTAATTTCTTCCCCTGAAATCTTCATGTGCATCGTTACAAAATTCACAAAGACCCTATTCTCATCACTTTTTTTTTGAAAGGATTATTCTCATCACTTTTCGCATTCACCTAACACTAGAATAAACTTTTTGGAACTCTTTTTGGGAATGCTCTGCTTCTTGTATTCACATCAACATTTCTTGAGGATTGGTCTCTCCCTGTTGTACTTACATCAGCATCTAGCCTGTAAATTCAGATAATCTGAACAATAAAGCCCTTTGTTTGCAGTTCTTAATCTATTCAGTCAACCAGAATCTTCATCCGCAATGCATCAAGAACTGCAGCCCATCAATAATGTAAGCTAGTTGGGTTTTGATAGTGATTTCATCTTCTTTTGTTTTGGTTCAGGAAGTTGTATAAAGAAAGCCACCGGTGTGCTTCTTGTCGCTGAAATAAACCAGTTGGTAGACACATCTAGTCCAATTCTCAAACCAAGTTGCTTTCTATTCTGAGGACCTATGTTATTTCACTTCCTCTCAAAATTTTTATCGTTTTACAGAAAGTGAAATATGTGTTTTTTAAGTAGTCATTTTCATCATATTCCATGGTGCAGTGCCCCTTGTTGGATAATGAAAAATAAAGTGTTGATCATATAACTTTAACATTGGGGTGGAAAAAAGAGGGGCAGAGGGAGAGCTTGATAACAAGATACTAGCAATCTAAGAAAATGCTCGCTTCAATAAACCAGCAGATTTATCTTTCAAGCTTCTTGTGCCACTGAATGAATATGATGCACTGTCAAGCAGCAAAATTCCCATGTATATTAGGAAGTTCCTGGATATTTATACTAGTCTTAAATGCGCTCTTGTACATCAGCTGTAGATCTGGTACATCATATTACTATCAGCTTTCTGTTGCTGTATATGACTTACCATTCAGTAATGAGATCTCTATCTAGAAAAATTGTGTTTACATTTTCTTGGCTCTCTGGGTGGAGAGTTAAATTGAAAAAAATCACCATCAACAGTGAGAACGAGTCGTAACATTCAAGAGGGAGTCTGCATCAGATGTCAAAATGACATGCTTCTTGATATTGCCCGGATCGCAGCAATGCTTGCAACGTTGATAGCTGATAGCTGATGTAAATGTCGGGTAAATTTCGATTTCCCCACCTGGAGAAACCTGCAAAGCAAGTCTTCCTTGGTAAAACAGTAGAAGCAAATTAGTGGGATTATGGAAGGTAAAGATTATGACCTACAAGTGCAGAGAAGCAAACATGACAATTTAAGCTTCGGAATGAAGGTTATATGCTCTGGAAACCAGGAATTCCTCATGCAGTACTGCTTGCATGACAATTTAAGGCTGCATCTCCTACCCATTTCAATCTCTTGCTAGTTGCATCCCTGGTCCAAGACTTTCCTTCAGCCTTGATTTCCTTCCCCTTCGCAGCAGCTGCAGCATCAGGCTACTTTGATGAGGGCAGCTGAAAAAAGAAGCAGCTGGCCATCCTCGGTTTCATCCTGAGCACTCACAAAGCGTTAGGGATTACATATGCCCCCGCTAAGTGATGTTATGCTAGTCAAGATGAAATACCATCAACCCTGCAGGCTTCTTGTCCGGCTTAATCTTAGTCTGGAGTTGAATCTTTTTTGGCCTGGATCAAAACAGGGGGTTAAGCTTGGGTTTTTTTTAATCATGGATACGTTTTGCTGCTGCTATATATTAGAACTCACCCTCATCTGCACCTGAATCCAGAGGAATGCCTTTATTCTGTTGCTGCAAGCATTAAACGTAAACAGAAGGCCTGATCAACATCCGTTTCATTTCTCAGCACCTATATATATATATATATATATATATATATATAATGATCTTAAAACCTAGCAGTGTTCAAGACCTGTCAAAGCTTTGGCTAACAAAAAATGGCAAAAGCATCATGGCCTGATGGAAATAGTTAAAGATATTGGACTTCAACCCATTATTGCATAGAACTAACATATTCTGGTCATCACTTCATAGCAGCTATTACTAATCCCAAGTGCTCAGTTGGTTCAAGGAAAAATAAGTATAGATAATTGGACTCGTAGCTTCTTTCTCATCTTGAAATGTGAAACCCTCCCAATCCATCCCAGTCAACGAACAAGATATAAATCTTGAACAGCTTCATAAATCAAGATGCTCAGATTCCAATAATCCAAGAAAATTCCAAAGCCAACACAAATTCAGCTTCAGCAATGCAAGGTCTCCCGTCATTAGAATCCCAAGAAATGGTAAAATTACATAATAATTCAGAGATACCCAGCTAAAATTGATGAAAAGTATTATGATTAAATAAAATTAAAGATCCAGAGCAAGAGGTCACACCTAAGGAAGCATACCCATTAAACGAAAGGAAAAGACTTTGTACATCGCTCCCGGTGCAGCAAGTCCTACGTGGGCTGCACCGCTCTTTCTTATTGGTCCATATGGATCTCATGTGGCCTGACGTAATGGGACAGAATAGCAAGGGGATAATGTTACTTTTTGATCGTACATCCATTAAAAGTCGTTCAGCCTTTCACTATTGGTGTGCAGACGAAAATGCCCTTTCCCTCCAGCCTACTTCAACCCATCATCTTATTTGGATTTTGCTGATAAAAAACTCTTTCTGATTGTAAAACATTCTTCCTGTGGATGATGGTGCCGCGGAGCGGGAGTCTGGGGTTGAGGTTGTGATTTATGAGCTTGACGATGGCTTTCAGAATCTTCTATCAGATAAGATAGCGGGTAGAAGTAGGCCTGCATAAGGGTGTTAGTTTGGACCAGCATCACCATCTTGGCATACCTTGATGGAAGGGGCTCGGTGTCAATGATATCGGCATTCAGGAACTGATGGTTTCGTCCGGAGATCAATGGTCTTTTCGCTGCGGCAATAGCTTTGGAGGATTCATCAGCTTTGGTGCTAGCTTTTGATGATTCATCAGCTTTGGTTCATCTCTGTTCCTTAAACTCTAACTTCTTAACAGCTTTGCTGATCAAAAAGCATTAGATCAACTAGGGTGTCGTAGGTTTTGAACTAATGCTTTGTCTTAACGTTTTAAACTAGGGTGTCATGGGTTTTGAACTAGGGGGTTTTGAACTAGGGTGTCGTGGGTTTTGAACTAGGGAGTCGTGGGTTTTGAACTAGGGTGTCGTGGGTTTTGAACTAATGCTTTGTCTTAACATTTTGAACTAGGGTGTCGTGGGGTTTGAGCTAAGGAGTCGTGGGTTTTGAATTAGGGTGTCGTGGGTTTTGAACTAGGGAGTCGTGGGTTTTGAACTAGGGTATTGTGGGGTTTGAGCTAATGCTTTGCTTTTAACGTTTTGAACTAAGGTGTCGTGGGTTTGAAATAGGGAGTCGTGGGTTTTGAACTAGGGTGTCGTGGGTTTTGAACTAATGCTTTGTCTTAACGTTTTGAACTAGGGTGTTGTGGGTTTTGAACTAGGGTGTCGTGGGTTTTCAACTAGGGTGTCGTGGGTTTTGAACTAATGCTTTGTCTTAACGTTTTGAACTAGAGTGTCGTGGGTTTTGAATTAGGATGTCATGAGTTTTGAACAGACAGAATGCTTCATCTACTAGTCCCATTTGAGCACAGGCCTTCAGAACATAAACAAATGTGTTGGAATTCGGGGTCTTGTCCTTCCTGATCATCAGCATGAAGAGCGCGAGAGCTCTAGATGGGTACCCATTTTGCACATTGGCAGAGATCATTGAGGTCCAGGAAGCAGAGTTCCTTTCAGTCATCTGGTTGAAAGCGTTGATGGCTTGCGCAAGGCTCCCACAGTTGGAGTACATCTCGATGAGAGCATTGCTGATGTTGGGATCGGAGACTAGGCCTCTCTTTGTAATGTAGGTATGGGCTTGTATCCCTGCATTGAGTAGCGACGTACTTCCACAAGAGTTCAGAACAAAGCAAGCTGTTGCATGATCGAGCTGCCCTTTGGAACGTTGGATCCTGTGGAAGAGCTTAAGAATTATATCATCATCCTTTGCTTTAGCAAAGGCTTGAATTAACGAACCCCATGAGATCTTATGTTCAAAAACCGTCGAGCATAACTCCAAAGCTTGCTGGGGTTGGGCTAAACCAGAGTAGATTCATAACCGCTTCTGATTATGCTGCTGTGGATCTCTTTCCCACTTCTAAGACCTCCTGAAGCAGTGCAAGCTAGAAGGACGGAAGTATAGGTGAATTCGTTAGCTTTAACATGATCTAACTGCATCGTCCTGAAGGACTGGAGAGCTTCCGCGAACCGACCATTCCGACAGTGCGCTATGAGGGCAGACCATGGCACGGTGGTCTGGTCCTTTGTCCCTTCGAACACCCTGAGGGATGCCTCTAGAGTCCCACACTTGGCATACATATCAATCAGTGAGCTGATCACATATGCGTCTGACTTCATTATTTCACGTTTCATAATGCAAGCATTGATCATCTTTCCTGTATCAAATTCCTTCTGCATAGCACAAAACTTCAGAATACTTGCTATAATGAACTCATCGAGTTCTGCTCCCGTGGACTGAAGGCGAATGAAGAGCCTATAAGGGACCGTGTTACCGCAGCAATATGATGTCTCATGGTCTACATTTAATGTACATATCAAGAAGAGCACTGGATACATGGGTATCTGATTCAAAGCCAGCTCGGATAACATACCCATGAATTTCCTTACCGTGATTCAGAGCTTTCAGACTGGCGACTGCCTAAAG
The DNA here is from genome assembly GCA_900491605.1 of Calamus simplicifolius. Lineage (NCBI taxonomy): Eukaryota > Viridiplantae > Streptophyta > Magnoliopsida > Arecales > Arecaceae > Calamus > Calamus simplicifolius. Next base: position 271,499 of record UESW01004583.1, on the reverse strand, counting down.
TGAATTCGTAGCAATCTAAACCTTCAGCAATTAGCGCACAAAATAGGATCAGGGCTTCTTCAACATAGAGATTGTGAGTGTAACAGGTGATGAGAGTATTCCAAGAAACCAAATCCCTTTCAAACATCTTATCAAAGGCCTGACTCATCATGCCCAGTTCTCCAATTCTCCGATAAATTTCATTGAAGAATTCTCCAAGAACGACCTATCCTAGTTCAAAAACCCACGACACCCTAGTTCAAAACGTTAAGATAGAGCATTAGTTGAAAACCCACGATACCCTAGTTGAAAACCCACGACACCCTAGTTCAAAACCCACGATACCCTAGTTCAAAACGTTAAGACAAAGCATTAGTTCAAAACCCACGACACCCTTGTTGAAAACCCACGACACCCTATTCAAACCCACGACACCCTAGTTCAAAACCCTCGACACCCTAGTTCAAAACGTTAAGATAAAGCATTAGTTCAAAACCCATGACACTCTAGTTCAAAACCCACGACACCCTAGTTCAAAACGTTAAGACAAAGCATTAGTTCAAAACCCACGACACCCTAGTTGAAAACCCACAACACTCTAGTTCAAAACGTTAAGACAAACATTAGTCCAAAACCTACGTCACCCTAGTTGAAAACCCATGAACCCTAGTTCAAAACCCATGACACCCTAGTTCAAAACTCATGACACCCTAGTTCAAATGTTAAGACAAAGCATTAGTTCAAAACCCATGATACCCAAGTTGAAAACACACGACACTCTAGTTCAAACTCACGACACCCTAGTTGAAAACCCATGACACCCTAGTTTAAAACCCATGACACCCTAGTTGAACTAATGCTTGTTGAGCAGCAAAGTTGTTAAGAAGTTGGAGTTTAAGGAACACAGACGAACCAAAGCTGATGAATCATCAAAAGCTAGCATCAAAGCTGATGAATCCTCCAAAGCTTTTGCCGCACCAATAAGACCATTGATCTCCAGACGAAACCATCCAGTTCCTGAATACCGATGTCATCGGCACCGAGCCCCTTCCATCAAGGTACGTCAAGGCGGTGATGCTGGTCCAAACTAACAACCTCATGTAGAGCTACTTCTACCTGCTATCTTATCTGGTAGAAGATCCTGAAATCCATCGTCAAGCTCATAAACCACAACCTCAACCCCAGACTCCCGCTCCGTGGCACCATCATCCACAGGAAGAATGTTTTACAATCAGAAAGAGTTTTCTATCAGCAAAATCCAAATAAGATGATGGGTTGAAGTAGGCTGGAGGGAAAGGGCATTTTCGTCTGCACACCAATAGTGAAAGGCTGAACGACTTTTAATGGATGTACGATTAAAAAGTAATATTATCCCTCTGCTATTCTGTTCCATCGTATCAGGCCACATGAGATCTATGTGGACCAATAAAAATGAACGGTGCAGTCCACATAGGACTTGCTACATCGGGGATGGTGTACAAAGACTTTTCTAAACGAAATATGTGTGTGCGCGAGGAGAAGGAGGAGACGGACTTCTCTCATGCTATGCTCTCCCACTTGATAGGAATAGGATTATTATAATTAATAAGTTGATTTTTACTGACACGAGGAGCTTAGCACAAATAAACTTATCCGTAGTAAATTATTAACAATGAAAGCATTACTTTGATCTTATAAAATAAAAAAAAAGGCCTTGCTTCCATTCTTCCTTTAACCTTCCCTGGAAATAACCCTTTGGCTTAGACTTCATTTCTTTTTTTTTTAAAAAAAAATATAAATGCAAAGAAGAAAGTGCGTTTGACCATCTTAATTTTATTTTATTTAAAAATTTGAATGTCATATTTTTAGAAAAATAAAATGAGGAATTTTTATTTTTATTTTTATTTTGTTTTAAATAACTTTTGTATCCTAATTACCTTCGCCTTTTTTCATTCTTCCCTTTCTTTTTAAGACTGAAAATAGGCTTATGCTGATTCCAAACCCATCAAGCCAATCTGACTTAGGGACAAATCATGAACTAAATCTAAGTTTGAGATGTTACCATGGCCTTGCCCTAAGCCCAAACCCAAAAAAAGCCTGAAGCATTGGCCCTTGGGTTCGAATTTGTCCTAAATGTAATCTTAAAATCATAAAATATGGTAGAACTTTAAAATTTTATGCTGAATTTTTTATATTATATACAAGTAGCTCTCTATACCATAGTTGATTCCTAAAGTAATTAGATGTAATTATTTTAAATATTATTTATTTTTGTTATTAACTCTATCAACCTAATTTTTACCTAAATAGATTGTTGTGAATTGGCCTAATTGAGTTTCAATTCGGGCTTGAACCTAATATCTGAAAAAATTTCATGCTGGGCTCGGGCTAGGGTATGGCTTAGCCAATCTGACCTACTTCTAGCCTTATTCCTTCCACTTATTAAGCAAAAATATGACATGTTGCCCTTTCAAAATCCAACACCTCGATGAGATTGATATAAATATTTTTTTAATATATATATGTTTTTTTTCTCTATCTAGATTTCTGTGTCAAACTCCTTTTCCTTCCTAATCATGACCTCCTCCTAATTATCATCACTATTCATAGCTACAATGTTATATACTTGGTTAAGCTTTAACGGTAACAATCACCCTATAGAAATGTAGAATTTGTTAGACAAAAGGAGAGAGGATCATAAAAGGGAAGGGCGACTAATTGTTAAGTTTCTTTGAAATAGGGGATTTGGGGGAAGAGGACCATAAAGGGAGGGGGAATTGGTAAGTTCTAATTTTTCTATAGTTAAAAAGGGGAGGAAAAAAATGACTATCAAACATATTTCCATACTCTAAAAAAATAAAAATAAAATTTTTATTTCTATTTTTTTTAGAAAAAAGATAGTGACAATTATTTCAAATGGGACATTAATCGTCTATTTGTATTATATTGGAAAAATTACAAGAGAGAATCAAGTAACTAGAATATTTCATGATTGAATTTATGGAAATTATGCTTCATGCTTAATTGGTTTGTATATTAAATGAATCAAAACTCTTGACCTAAATCTAATCATTCTATTAAATAGATCATATGATATGAATTACATTGAATTGAATCAAGTTAAATGAGTTAATAGGCAAGCATTGCTATCTTTACTTAACATTAAGCCATGTTACTTTAAAAACTTGCTAATGTTCCTAATAATTATTATCTTGTTGATGTGGAAATCCACTCTCCAACTCGGGTACAGTTCGACTCTGAATCTGGACGCTGATCTCTCGTCCGGACGAAACCTGCAAGACAGTCCTCACGTAGAGAGTGTCTGGGGTGGCCCTCTACGGAAGACCCTTTGATGCCCAAGTCAGTAAAGATTCATAGCAAGCAGATGTGAGGAGAAGGCTCTTGCGAAAGAGTCCCTCAAGAAAATGGCCTCTCAAAAGCTTAGAGCTCTGTTTGAGCTTTAATGGAGTTTTCAGTTAGAGTGTAAGTGAAAGCATACCTGAGGAACTTTAGGACAAGGGTATTTAGAGGCAATCACCTGATTCCTTGGTGGGTCATAGGGGGTCCAAAACCGTTCAGATTCGAATCAGATTCGAATCAAGTTTGTTATGAGGCCGATAGTATCAGTATCTAGTTAGTTAGGGAATCGACAGCTAGGAGAGCTGGTTGATGCTTTGAGATTCAGTGATTATATAGGCCCTAGGCCACTTCCAATATTATTTGCATTCGAGATCTTGTTAAACTATCACGAATTTGAACTCTCCCGCGCTTGGTTCCGCAGAGGTATTTGAATGCCTCAGTCTGGCCGAGGCATAATAATAGCTCGGCTCGGCTCTACCTAAGCATTTGAATTCCTCGATCGCTCTGGCCAAGATAAGAGGATAGCTCGGGCCCACCGAAACGTGAGAATAGTTCGAAACAATTCAGTTCGAGGATGGTTCGGCTTTGCTGAGAACGGTTCGGCTCTGTAGTTTTCTAAATATGACGGTTGGCTGATCGAATATCAAGAGTGGCCTTGACCCTTTTTCCCACGTGCGCGAGCATCGGCGTGATGACAATTTTACCCCTCATCATATCTAAATATATCTATGATAGTTTTTATTACCTTTATAAAATCCAACAACCTTGGTCACTCTTCTTATGTATCTTTCATCCTTATCTTTGAATCCTTAGAAGCTTTAAAACATAGCTTTCAAGAGGAAGAAAGAGAAATATAAGCACAAAGGCAATTAGTTCATCTATTAGAAATGAAGAGAAATATTCTCGGTTCTTTTAGTTTCATTCTTAAATGTATTTAATTTTTTTTGCCCTCTTAGTTAACCAACACGAGTCACAAAATTAATGAAATTTAACGGCCATAAGATTACATCATCCATCAATCTTTTCACTGCCTTTGAGAGATGTGGCTCAACCTCCCACTCATAAAAAGTTTCAACATTAGTTCTACCTCGTGCTTTTATTAACCAATTGTAAAACAAAAAAAGCTAACAAATATGTAGATCATCAAAAGATATATATACTAGGGCTATCAATGATAAGATTTTCAGTCATACTAAATATAAGAATATAACATTACAAAAATAAAAATGGCTTTGGGATATAAAAAAAATTAAGAATATAAATTATTTATATTCTTATATTCTCATGTTCCCACTAATATTCCACACTGCCTCACAGGGAAGAACCTAACAAACATACATAAATAGGAAGAGACCTGTAAGTATTGCTTGATAACATCCTTCTCCCATTGAAAGATTGTAACAGAGATGCATATCTTACCTCCTTTGTACGCGGTTACAGAGATACAAAACACCATACATCTCTCTTTATTCGATATATTGAGAGATATGAGATGTGATGCATCTCTCTTTATGAATCATGAGATGCATCACTCTTGTTCAATATTGCTCATTTTTAATCCCTTGACCCTTATTTCACGGAGGTTGAATCAAAAATAAAATAAAATAAAGCCTGGTAGTAGTGTAGATGGATCAATCCAACAACCTCCATTCCTAATTTCCTGCAGGCATTATCATAATATTCCACTCTTTTCATTGAGGCCTTGGGCGGTTGGCGCTCGCTCACCTGTCAATTAAAACTTAACGATTTTTGCTGTTGAGATGCATAGTAATCAACATTCGTAATCAGCATAGATAATTGGATAACTGGACTAAGAAAATCTAATATGACATTCTTTAGCTGTGTTTGAAATAGAAGATAAAGAAAGATATTCAAGGGATATCCTTTCTTATTCCCAAAAGTTATAACTAAAAGGAATAGCTCTGAAAAAGTTAATCAACGGGGATAATCCATATTTAACCATGGGTTATCCTCTGAACTTATCCCCAAGAAAATTCAGAAATAACTAGAGCTATCTCTATAAACATAGGTTATCCCTGAACTTATTCCCTAGAAAACCCAGGATAACTAGAGCTATCCCTGTAAACATGGGTTATTCTTTAAACTTATTCCCTAGAAAATTCAGAATAACTAAAACTATTTTTTAATAGTAAAATTATGATTTAAAAAAATAATTATTTTTAATTATTTTTAAGTAAATACTATTCTATCTATTTACTCATAAATGACTTTTTAGGAACCAAAACATTATCTTATGATCCTCACCGCTTAATCCTCCCCCACTAAGATGTGGAACTGCGGACGAGGAGACGCCGTCGCCGTGCGTGACAAGCGGCTCTCAACATTAAAAAAAAAAAAAAAAAAAATTGAAAAAAAAAAGAAGAAGAAAGAGAAGCCGCGGAAATGGCCAAGTGGACGCCCAAGAGGACTCCCTTCTCGGGTCCCTCCCCTTGCTCCGTTGTTCGTTTCGAATATTAATTTGTGGTTGGCGGACTTGAGTCGAGGGCTTTGGAGATGCCGGCCAACTTTTTATTATTGTCCGTCTACAATACATGGAGACCTCCCCTTTGTCACACTCTATAATACTTCTCCATCCTTCTTACCACCCCTTCTACTACTTCCATTGCTAACACCCCAACTTCATCGCTTTGTGTTTGTTGTGAGATTTTTGAGTCCTTGGTCGGATTATAGGTGGTGAAGATCGATGAACACCGGCCGTCAGAGAATCTACAGGCTGCCGACCAACTCCAGGAAGGAAAGAGATGAGGACTTGCTTCTCTTCCGCGAGATGTTCAAGCGGGAGAAAGAGAGGAATCTGAGCCTCCTCCAGCCTGTATCTGATGAGTTCGAGCCTGGCCACGTCGAAAGCTCCGCTGATACAAAACTTCTTGGTAAAAAAAAAAAAGAAAGAAAAAAAATCTTTCATCTGTTTGAATATTGCTTAACAAGATATAGGATAATGTTGTGAGTTTGATTATCAAAATTTACAAGACTAATGAGAGAGTTCTAATTATTTGGTGACAGGAAATTATCCGCTGTACAGAATCCCATCAGGTGGAAAAAAGGATTTTTCAGAGAATGAAAAGAATGATTATGATTGGTAATGAACAAGAACGTATTGCAAAACATCAAAATAGCTAGCGCATCTGTATATATATTGCTATCATTCATCAGTCTTGGTTTTGGCTATCAGTTATTTGGCCTATATATTTTTGATATTCCTCTCTTTAGTTTTGGAGTTGGCAAGTGTTATAATATATACACTTCAAATTAGTTTAATTGCTTCATGTCATCTAATGCAGGCTTAAAACACCACCAGCAACCCCATTGTTTCCATCCCTTGAAATGGATGCCGCCGACCCTAGCATGGTTGTTCACAAAGAACTCCCAGTCCTCCGCTCTTTCAAACCTTCAAGGGTATAGAACTCTCTCTCTCTCTCTCTCTCTCTCTAGTGTACATGTGTGTGCCGTCATATATACATCTGATCTTTGGTAGTGATGTTAGCTACCTGTAAACTGAGCAGAGGTATTAATTTCTCTATTATGTATCACTAAAACTAAATCCAATGTAGAGCAAATATAAAGCATATGTAAGACAAGAAATTGGGTTAGAACTTGAAGCAGTTGGCCGCTTATTGAATTTATTTAGGACATAACAGGGTAATAGTTGTGAGATATGGGAAACAAAATGGATAATGTTTTCCTCAAAAAAAAAAAAAAAAAAAAAAAGAAGAAGAAAGAAGAGAGAGCTGGTCAACATTAGGCCGGTTAGTGCTTTATAATTTTATTATTTTTAGATTGATACAAATACAGACAGGATTAAGTTCAGAAGGGAATAAAAATCTGGTATCAATTATTTGTAGTTTGATCATTCATGTTAAAAAAAACTGCACAACAAGCACCAAGCTAGTCACTTCTAGCTATATTTTTGAGGATAACCTTCTAATCATATAAATGACTGCTGGTTTGAATTCAAACCCAGATCGCTAGATCTCTTCAACAATATATAGTGCTAGCTTTGCCTACACAATTTGCACCTGAATTACCATCGTGTTAAACCACAATTTATTTCCAGTTTGCAGGCAAATCGGAGGAACCAAAACACGGACAAAGGCCAAAATCTCCCAGCTCTAAATCTTCCTCCTCTTCCCGATTGATGACTCCCAATCCAAGACCCAACTCTTCATCAGGAAAAACCATCTTGAAAGGACCTCCAATTCCCAATGATAAACCGAACAAATTCGTATCTAATCCTAATAAGAGATTAAATCTACCAGTGGTCGCTCCAAAACCCATAAAAGAGGTTCCTACTAAGAAAAATCCAGACACTAAGCCTCGAAGCAGAGCCATTTCACCTCTAGTGAGGTCCACAATCCCTGCGACAATCCCAGGATTCTCCAATGAGACACCTTCAAATCTAATAACAACAGCACCAATAATTCCAGGAAGAGCATCATCTGCCACCAGAGGGCGGCCTGGGAATCCTGTATTGGGGTCAGCAGAGACAAAGCCGGAAAATATAAAGACCAGAAGGCAGTCATGCTCACCAAGCGTGGCGAGGGGGAGGAAAGTCGACGTTGGATCAGATGGTGCACATAATTCTTCGACATTGAAGGGGAGAACGCAAGCTGTGAATGGGACTTTTGTTATTGGGAGCCGGATGGTGGAGAAGGTGATGAACGCAAGGAGAGCAGCAAGTGGGGAGGAGAAGGATCCAATGCAAAAGCGTGAGACTCAGAAGAAGGAGGGCTTGGGTTTTGGGAGGATGATTCCAAGAGCCTCAGTTGATATGGCACTCAAGCACATGGTATGATACTATGCCTTTACTTCATAATTCCAGACCAAGCTCGCAGAAAACTGTTCTCATTGCTAATACTGACTAGGAATTGGTGAATTATGGGTTTCTTTAGGGCTTGCTTGGTTGTAGAAAATGCATTCTGTTTTCTGCTTTTCATCTACAGTTTTCTACCCCATTTCCGGTATTCGTTTTCCATGAAAAAATTGTTAAGTAGACTCCATTATAGAAAATGAGATATTAGTTTTTTAATTTTAAAAAAAATTAAAGAAGTGGGTCATAGGGGGTGATTAATGATGAAAATATAACAGTGAGTGGTTGAATTATGGTAGTTGTGATAACGATGGATGACGATAGTTCTAATTGGTGATGAAGATAGAATGGTGGGTGATGGAGAGAGATGGCTATGGTAGTAGGTAGCATGGCTATGGTGATGGATGGTGGAGGTATAGTAGTGGTGATGATGGTAAGTGATAGAGATATAGTGATGACGGTGATGGTAGGTGATGGAGGTATTGTGATAGTGGTAATGATGGATAATGACAATGATAGTGGTAGGCAGTGGAAAGAAATTATTGTGGTAGAGGTATGGTGGTGATGATCATGACACTGATAGTAGTTATCGTCATTATGAGTAGTGTAAGCATATGCGATGGTGAATGTTAGGTGGTATGAAAGTAGTAGCAGTAAAGGTGGATAGTGGAGATACAGTGATAGTGTATGAAGGGCAGTAGGCCAGAATATTGAAGATATGATGAGGGTGATAGAAGAGTGGCACTAATAGAGGTATGGTGGCAGTGATTGTAATATTAGAGGTAAGGGTGGGCATAGGCTAGGCAAGACCAGGCCAAAATGTAAAAAGTCTAGCCCGAATCATTGGATCGGACTTGATCTTGAACTAAGTCTAACCAACCCAAACCCAGTCCAGTAATAATATCCAAGGGCTTAGACCTAGCTTAGCACAGCCCCAATTATATAATATATTTAATATTTGTGGTTCTTTTAAGAGTGTTGAATGTGGATGGGTGGCTAAAGCTATGGCAATGAAATACAAAAATTTATCAAAAATATTTTTTTATAATATATTATATCTTTAAAAATATATAATATATAATATAAGAATATAGATTATCAAGCTTACTTTTTGTAAGCCCAAGCTTGGTCTGAACTTTTAATAGGCTTAAACTTTTTGGCTTGACTCAATAATTTTTGGATCGGGCTTGATCTGGCTCATGGGCCGTTTAACTTATGTCACATCTAGTTAGATGTGAATAGCGGTGGTATGGTGGTACTTACAGTGATGATGGTGATGAATGGTGAAGGATGATGGATGGTAGATAGTGAAAGTTTGGTGGTAAAAATATGAGAAAAATACTATTTCATTTTAAAAGGAAAATAATGAAAAGCAATCCAAAATGCTTTCCTGACCTAGTGTATATTCGACAAACTAGAAAACATAGCTTTCAGTTTTCTATTTAAAAAGAAAAAATTTTGAACATAAAAGCTTGTTTTTATAGTTTCCAAATAAAAATGTTCTCATATTTCATGGATTCTTTTTTCACATGCATTTTTTAAAAAAATGTAAAGTATGTTTTTTCCTTGGTTAATTTGAAAGAATATCAACACTCCTCTTCTGGGAGTCAATTACTTGAATAGTCGTACTAAGGATAAAAGTTTTGTAAACGATAAATCCTTTTCTTGCTTAATAGGTATATTTCCATAATTATAGTCTAATCTCACCATTATATTGCAGAGATTACTAATAAATACCTAAATTTATTAGTATAATACTATTGCATTTTTATTCTAAAAATGTCGCTAATTCATTCCATTTTTGTCATTGAACAATCTTGTCAACTAGTGGATATTGCGTGAAAGCGGTCGATTGTTTTAAGGAGGAAATTATTGTTTCCATAATTCAAATGAAGGTCTTAAGATCAAATACTTCTCCAATTCAATAATGAAACAAAGTGATTGCGAGTACTTTATCTTAGTAGATCTTGATTTTTTATTTAATTTCAAGTATGAAGCTTTGGTGCTGTCCCATTGGTAGGTCTTGTGCAATTCTTTGGTTATAATTTCATCTTATTTAAAAAATAACATATATCTCTTAAACATTACAAAATAGTTGTAAACACATATCATTTTTAAATAGAACAATGGTATATTTATCGTTTATTAAAAAAAAATATAATGCATCTATAGAACCATACCTAAATTATATCCTTCCAATTAATCTCCTCTTAATATCCTTACCATGAAACATGTTCAATACATATTTGGACTTAAGTTCAAGGTCGTAGTCTGGTGCCTAACTATTTCTTTATGGTAAATTGGCCACAACATGAAAGGTAGTACCGAATCAAATCGATAGATTTAGCTTAAATTAAAATGACTAGAAATTGATTTGAAATTTAGTTTTGGTTCGGTTCTACCTTTGAACTAGTGTAAACTAGATTGAATCATACCAAATGATATAATCGAGCCAATTCAGTGGTGGAATGTGTGGAGGCGTACTATGTAGCATGTGAGCTTATGTGAGTTCATATCCCTCTCTTCTTTCTAATGACACATCATAATTTAAATTTTTATGATAAGTTTGATTTTATTATTTTGATAAGCTATGTATAAAATTGACATAGATCAATATGAGATTCAATATTACTATGATTTTGTTTAAATTTAGAAACCCTATAAGATTAACTAAGTGTTAATCAAAGCCTTATAAATTATATTTTTTAATATTTTATTTTTTCATCATTTATAATTTTAATTAATTTCTGAGATTTTTATCCCTAATAAAAATCAGACCTCTTCTTAAGAGGGAAAGTTAGATTTTATTTGTAAGAATATCATTTGTATGATATTTTTCTTATTTTTATAAGAAATCTTAAATACATGTTATGATATTTATTCAAATAATTTTAAATAGAAATAAGGAATAAGAGAGAGGATGAGAGGTCCCAAGAGGTTCACATTCTCCTACACAAAAAAGGAAAAAATTAAAATACTATAAGAAAATAAAGAGTGACAAAAATTAATGAACCAATCCCAACTTATGCTACATTATAATTAGTTCGGTTCATACCAAATCAGCTTAGTATTGATTTACGGTTTGTGAAAACCTTGGGTCACAATGTTGAATTAATCAATATAAATGAAGTCTCTACTATCAACATGCATTACCTGACTAACTAAATTAGTTACCAAAAGCATAAGAATGCATTACTTGTCTGATTGAATTAGCGCCAAATTACATGGCTGCTAGTGAACCAGCGCGTTTGTGCGACCATGTCAACCAAAAGATCAGTGCATTCGTGTAGGATGATCTTGATTTGCAACATGGACCAGCTTAGCTTTGTTAAGTTAATGCCCAATTAAAATCCAACCGTAGCACTAAATTATCCAATCCAAACCTAACACAGTACCTAACGAGTAACCGGCCTAGCTATCAAACATAAAGCCAAATTGACTCAAAAATTATCATCCCAAATATTAGATATATATATATATATATATATCAGGGCGGTTCTCTTGACGATTCAAGTCGGATTTTGGAACCAGATTATATGAAGAACACATTAGGTTTGTAATGAGTCAAAGTTGATATCCCGTTACAGAAACCCAGGTTGAGTTTTTGAGTTGCTGAAGGGTTGCCTTTCCCTTCAACAGTTCAACCCTATCCTAATCTAGCTTGGAGTTAGGCTAAGAATTGTCTAACTAAATGCAAAGCTAAGTCCATCTTAGCCCAACCCAAACGAAGCTGTGGGTTGGGTATACAAACCTTGCTGCATCCCAAGGGTGAGCTTTCTTAATTTTATTAGAGAGAGAGAGAGAGAGAGAGAGAGAGAGAGAGAGAGAGAGAGAGAGCATGATTTGGCTTAGTTTTTTGGCTGGCTTTTAATTCCAAATTTAGCTACATCTAACTTCTACTAATGTGTTTTCAGGAGGTCAGGAGAAACCCAAGTGATTTTGCTCAACAAAACAGTCGGCATGTGAAGAACTCTGCAGCAACAAACAGTAGTTCGAGTAGTAATTCGAGCCCTCGCACTCCTCCAGGACAAGAAGTTAGAACTTTCAGAGGTCAGATGAAACATTAACCTTGTTAAAAAGGGGGAGAGCAGGAACAAATGTGGACTATTTTAGAACTCTCTTGGACTTCAGTTTTTGTATCTTTATCGATACCATGTTGATTTCAACTCATTGATATGTTTCCTGCTTACATGCCATTTAAAAAATTTAATTTGAGGTATATATGAACCGAACTTATCATCGCTACAATTTGATCTGATAAAATAACTAGGAAAGCTAGTTAAATGATCAATTATTTTGCTATTATCTTAATATTTCTTTTACTCATTCTAAAACTTTTGCATATGCCACACACAAAGCTATTTCTCTAGGATGATTTATTTGATGAACTCTGTGTGTGCGTGCGCGTGAGAGAGAGAGAGAGAAAGAGGGGTTTTAAAGTTTCCTCCAAATGTATTATAATTAACATATAATCCAATATATGTAAATTTTATTTGGAAACTAAAATCAATATTAAGATACTAATGATTTGATATTGTTTGCAACATATGTGTGTACTTATGTATGTATCTATAAGATATTTATACCTAGACATGCATTACATGTGATTGCTTTGGAAGGGAAGAGTACTTAATGAATAGATATAATTCATCCACATTGAAATTGAGTGTTTTCACTACAATATTATGCTTTAATTTATGTGAATTTAGATTTTTTTTTTTTTAATTGGTGGGTGTTTGTATAGAACTAAGTATATAGACTTATCTTAAGCATGTGTGTATAGAGAGAGTTGATGGACCTCAAAAATCAAAAAGATGGATGTATATATGTACATATATGTATGTATGTATGTCTGTTCACACACTTAAGATTCATGATTAAAACATCTGAATGCTAGGATGAGGGTTTTTAATTAGGAGAAGGGCCTAAGGTGCAACTATAAGGATGTGTTGAGCTCACACTTAATGAGGGTTCATAGCAGGTAAATATTATCTTTGCATTTGATAATACCCTTTGTTAAGTAATATTCACCTTCTTTTACAAGGCAATTAATGCATGAGAACTATAAAATTAGGGAAGATAATATATATAGCAAATAGACTATCACTTTCCTGGGACACATACAAACACACACAAAAATGCAAGCATCCGAATTGCAATATCTCAAACCTAAAAGTAAAACATCTTAATTAGCTAACCCAAAAACTTATGTTGGCGGAGAAAGGACCAATAACATGCACCAAACTTCACAGAGATGCTTCTAAGTTCTAATTAACTCAACTCAAAACAACTAAATACGATCATATAATCATCTTTTATGATGGCAAGAGACCACCAAATCTTAGATATAATTCTGCACTATATATCTTGGCGCTCATCCGGCACCAGCAACGTAAGGCATGATTCGACCACTCTTGCTTGAAGAGCAGCAATCATCTTTCGCCACGTCAACCTGCAAGAAAAAGTTTAAGTACATGTAGCGACGTGGCATCCATCAGCCATGAGACCCCCCACCCCCGGATACGGCCATGGGAATCGCTATGATGGGACGGGTCACACCCACAGCTTCCCTCCGTTTTGTCCCCCCTCCCCGCGCGTACTCGGTCAACATGACTACATGGATCCATCCCACCTAAATAAACACGTGAAGTCGTCAACATACATCAAATCACCAGCTGAAGCGCTTCGAACCCCATAAGCTTTTGTCTCCTTCTTCCCCCTCCATCCAAACTGGAGTTCACCCATAAAACAGAAGGGTATAATATATATATATGCTTATTATAAAAATTTAAAACCACAATAATAAAACCTTCTCTTAAATATAGATATAAATATATAGGACGAACCTCGAGGCAAAGGGGGCGATGAGGGGGCTATTGACATTGACGAGTCTTTCTCTCTCTTTTTCTTCACGGAAGCCGATGGTGAAGTCAACCTGAAGACCGGACGGTGGCAAAGGGGAGTGAGGGTCGCGTACGGCACGGTCAGCTTAAGGATGGGTCACCTCGAGGGGACGGATCCCTCTCTTTCCATCTCTCTCATACCTCGTTCTTCCCTCTCTCTCTCTCTCTCTCTCTCGCTCTCGCTCTCAGCCTTTTTTTCCGTGACCCCCGTCGTATGCTCTGCACTCGCGAGAAGTACGCGATCCTCTCCATCACTTTTGCCTGCCTTTTTGATTCCAGGAAAATAAAAAACAAAAAAAGATGGGAAAAAGGTTATATATAAATTCACGTCGCGATATTTTGCTTTAAATTGGAATGCATCTCATGAGCGGAGAGGGGGAACACTGTGGAGAAGAAAGGAGCTCATTTATAGTAAATGTTTGATACGGCTGACGACCCCATCCGAGCCGTCCAATCGATGTTGATGCAGTTCCATGCCACCACTGTCCCCCTGCCTACCCTAGCTGTAGCTATCCTCCAATGAGAGGAACATGATTCTAATAAAACATAAACGATTAAAAGATTTTTATATATTCATTTAAATTTTTGTAATGAAGTTAAAAATTAATTTGTGAACTCTAAATTATTAGATGGAATTAAATAAATAATAATAAATGTACATGCATGCATAAAAATATATATTTTAAAAGATCTTTATTGATGCATTAGTTCATCGTCATATCTCATGTTAACATAGGACGTATCATAACTTTATATTTGAGAGAACTTCATGTATAGACAAATGTACATCAAAAGATATATTTTTTTATGCATGAACACCTTAGATCATATAGTTCACTGTAAATGATTTAGATTATATTTTCAAGTCTTAATATTAAAATTTTAAATTCTTTGGCGACCATCGTATATGCTACATGCGCTTGATTTTTAAATGGGCAATGACATGAGCCCTAGTAGAACATGAAAACTAAGCCCGACAATCCTACAATTTAGTACATTTGAATATTTTTTGGGTTAAAACATAAAATATCTCATGGTCCCTTTTATGGAGAGTAGGTTAAATAATGTCTAGTTATTCAAGTACTTGATAATGCTTACTCTCACTTATTTTAAGTTAATCATGATATTTGATGTCATCGTACTTAGAATATGTATGAGTGCGCACTTTTTTTTTTTTGGTAATCATAAGAAACCTAAACTCCTCTTAAATGTGTGTCCACCCTATACTATAAGGTATAAGTTGTTGATAACACTGCCAATTTTGATGGCTAGCCACTCATTCAAGTAAAATAGCCCTTGCAGCTGGCCAGTTCACCCACTTGTTCACCTCTGAATATATGGGAGACCTTTGCATGCTTTTATTGAATTTGCTTACTTATACTTTAGGCACCAAGAAGATAATAGCAAATTAATTAGCAATTACAATTGGTGAGCTAAAATAAATCACACCATGTATCTCTAGAGCTATGAAATAAATAAAAGTATGACATAGCACAATTAAAATTTAACACTACACTTTTTTCATCCATAGATATTACATAGTACATAGAGAAGAGACTTCCAAAATAGGCAATTTATTTTTCTTACATATAGGTAACATAAATATCTTATATATCATGGTCAATAGTTGATGTCCATTTTAATGTCTTATTAATTTACATTAAGTCATAGGGGCTAACTTCTTCCAAACATATTTTAGCATATGATAATGATAATTGTGATAGCCAAAGGTGGGATAATGGTTATTAGCCTTTAGGAGCAAAGAGGCATCCAAATCCAAGTGTCGATGAAGGAAGGCAAGCTTAAGAAAATCTAACATTACATTTGATTTCTAAAATGAAAAAAAAAATAGAATACAAATCAGAACACAATGCAAATGAAGGCAAGGAATCATAATCCAATCCACCATTTGGATATGTGACAAAGAAATGAAAGGCAAAATCAAAGCAATTGAGTTTCAATATTTAATTTAACTAGTTATATATTACTATATAATCTATTTATATTAGTTTTAAACGTATAACTCCATTTTCATTAATTATTTATCATTTTACTTATATTTTAAATCATAAATTAAATGTTTGTTTTAATTTGAGTATTATTTATTATTTATTTCTATTTTATTTTTATCTTTTATTTCTTATTTAATTATTTATATTTATTTTAATTAATTTTCAATATTTATTAATATATTGTTATATTCTATATTAAATACTAGTTAATAATTTTTATTTTTATTTTTCTTTGTCATGCATTGCGTAATACTCATTTACTTCTATATGATGCGTAATAAAACCTTTTAAGTATAAATTGATATATACTATTTTTTGATAATAATAATTTAAATAAAATGTTGATAAATTATTTATTTCTGTATGAGATCATAATCATCGATGATTAATTCGTATCAAATTATTTTATTTATTACTATTTTATACCATATATCGTATGAATTAGTTCCTTTTTAAAATGTCATTCATTTCCTTTTCATGAGAATGAATATTCTTATGTTGTATGAGTGAAATTGCTACTTTAGAAATAAAAGAATAGTAACTTCAAAGGAAATACAATTATACCCTTTATTATCATACCAAATATTTGAATAGGGCTAAAGTTGAAGTCTCCATTCTATACCAACATTCATTTCAATAGACAAAAAATATATATCATACAAGTATGAGCTATTTTAAATATTTTATATTATGTAATAGGACCAAGTTCAAATTATACCTAGCATACCTCTAATAGAGTTACTCCTTTTTTTGAATTGGACAATGAAGATTTCTATTGATGATTTGAACTATTGGATACGATCTGCCATCTCTAAGTTGCTTATATACTAGAAAAAACTTGTAATCTAGAGACTTGTAGCCTATGCATAAAGTGGTCAAAAATGAATGATAATATATATATATATATATATATATCTATATATATATATATATATATTTGATCACTTAATGCATAGGCCATGGAACATTAAATCACATGATTTTTTATATGCTAGTAATTAGAGCTAATATACCACATTCAATGATCTAGACAATCAATATGAAACTTTTATTATCTAATTCAAAAAAGGTGCAACTCTATTAAAGTCGCACTAGGTGTAAATTTGATCTTGATCTTGTTTGATCTTGATCTTGACCAATACACACACACACACTTACATACCAGATAAATCATTAGGCTTTGGCATGGCAAAATAAGTTGTAATTCTAATAGATTTGAACTTAGACCTAAGATGTTATCTACCCTTGATCATAACAAAACCAAAAGTCTCCAAATCATTTGAGATTGAGTCCTGGAAAGTGCAGGTTAGGTTTAAATCAATTAAGCTTTGTGCCACTTATCACTAATATTAAAAATTGATCTCTTTCATTAGTCCTTGAATATAATTAATGATGTCCATTATAGCAAAACTACATGTTTTTAGTGACTCATCCATGCCAAACACTTGGAGAAACACATCTCAATTTACACATAGAACCACCTTGGAATGGAGGGGTGCAATTGTGCTTTCATGACCCAATTGCATCATGTTCATGTGTTGATTAACAATACTTAGCACAAATAACATCATATGAAACTTCTACAAGGATTGAGAAAAGAAATCATTGCACATCATACTCCACAACATACATCTATATATCTATTAAACAAACAGAAGATAAAAACCTCTTCGCTTTGTAGAAATTCAAAAGAATCTTAAAAATACAGAAAAATCAAGCATGCCATGTCATAGATGATGAGTGTATATTACAATTTTGTCACATCATAGAACTATTTCTAGCCAATTATTTTGATAAATGCTTAACAAATGTGTTGAATATTTTTTTAATGGTAATATACCATCTACCTATAATTAACAAACCAATTCTTAATAAAGCCTCCCCACTCTTTAGAAATTTAAAACATTTTCCAAAAAATGTAGAAAATTTGAGCATGTCATGTTATAGGTTAATGATTGTATGCGCTACAATTTTACCACATCATTGAACTATTTCTAGCCCATTTTTTAATAAATCCTTAATAAACCCACTAGCTATTCCCTTAATAGTGGCTTACAATCTTACTATAATTGACAAACCTAACCATTAACAAACCTTGAGGAGTCTAAACTTTTCATATTCTTTTCTTTCTTTTTACATATTATTTCTTTCGATGCACATGGAATCTTTTCTTAACAATAGAGTACAAACTAATGATCATAAGTAAACTTGAGTATTCAATGATCATTAAATTCCAAAACAATTGGCTCTTTATAAAATTCTTAAGAACTCTATTGTTACCGAAGAGTGCCAAACTTTTCTTTTTCTTTTTTCTTTCATGCATTACTTCTTTTAAGACTCATTTGATCTTTTCTTAATAGCTGTATACAATAGGGACCATTAATAGAATTGTTAACGAACTCGCTGCTAGCAGAAGAGTCCCAAATTTTTATCTTCCTAATTTTCTTATGCACCATTTTTTTTTCTAGAGCTATTGAAATTTTCCCTAACAATAGCATAATTTAATGATTATTAACAAATCTACTGATTATTAAGATTTTTAACATTAATCACATAAAATAATACCTTTTAGTTTTGTTTTGTTTTTTAACAGAGCATACAACAATACTATCATTAATAAAGTACTTAACAAACTTGCTGTTAAGTGAAAAATTCCAAACTATTCTGTTTTTTTTTCATTTTATATGTTTTTTACTTTCCAAATCCACTAGATATTTTCTTAACATTAGCACAAAATATGATGATCATTAATCAAATTATTAAAAAACCCACTATTAAGCAAACAATCTTTATTTTTTTTCTTTCTACACATATTCCTTTTTAGACTTGTGAATATTTTCTTAATAGTAGCATATAATATGATGATTGTAAATAAATCTATCGATCAATAAGGTTGTGAATACTAGACTTTTTCTAAAACTTTAATGGATCCTCGGTTATCCAAAGACTTTCAAACTTTTATCTTTCTTTTCTCCCATTTTATTCATTATTCCTTTTGAGTTTACTATGAAAAGGTTATCTAAGGGAATTAGTTTTGTTCCAATAAAAATTGGACTTTTCGATATGTGATGTTCTATTTTTTAATTTTTATTCTTTTCTTTCTTCTTTGAGATCGTTATAAAAGTTCACATGTTTGCATATAATGGCGGTTTCTATTTCCAACTTTGAACTAGCTACAAAGGGAGAAACTCTCATTTTTGTTCTTCTCATGACCATCTTTCTTTAATCAATCAGGTATATATGTTTATCTTGATTTTTTAAATAAAAATAATAATTACTCTCCCATCTTTGCCTTTAAAATGTGATATTGAATTCCACATCCTGCATTTTCATTTATAGGTCCATAAAAGGATACAAAAATAAAAAGGCCATCTTTCTCCATTCATAGCATCAAGTACATTCACTTAGAATTACCTTGGTACCTTATGATAATTAATTGTTGATTATCATGTGAATTATCTATATTTCTCTTGCTTTTCAGGTCATTGAACAAAGAAAATTGGGAAAACAAAATCCATCTTTCTTTCTTCTTACTATTGGGTTTGTCTTCTTCTTTAGCATTGAATTTATTTTTTTATGTTTATTATTTTTATATATGTTATCTTTAATTTCTAATTTAGTGGCACTAAATGTTTTAAATTTATTTATTTAAAATTATGTGTCAGATTTGCTATCCATTATCAAAATCTATCGTAGTATTCACTCCTAAATGTTTTTCTAAAAAAATTGAAAACAAGCATTTTTGGCATTATCTATATCTTCAATGAGTTTCTAACTCATTAAGATCCAACAGCATTTTGCTAAAAATTATACATATGACCATCCTAAGTCCTCATAAATATTGCTGGCTATTATTGAAATCATTACAAACTTTATTAAAATTAAGATTAATTTTTAATCCTAACAACATTGTCCTTTAATGCTAAAAATTAGTTTTTTTCAATTATCCTTTATTGGTAAGGATTAGCTATTAATACAAATAAACTTTGTGATGAGTGAATAAAATTTGTCTTCTAATCCTTGTGAGATGTAAATTATAATCTTTGTAGGACATAGTTGATCTCTTCTCCGTAAAAGCACATGTAGCCCTGACCTTAAGATATTATTAATGTGTGAAAGAGAATTGAGAGAGAAAGAGAGTGTGCCAAGGATATGCTTTTGGTTTGTTTAATTTTTAACACATTTTTTTCTCTATTATTATTTTTACCATTATTATTTGTTTAATTAGTGCTGCTTGAATCTTAGGTCGATATGTTTGATCTACATTGAAAATGCATTGTTCTCTAAATGATATCAGAGCTATAAGCTTTGAGATGATGGTTTATGTATTTATCGCTCAACATGGTTGAAAGTTTTCAACCATCCATAGTGTTCTATGTAGGTAGTTGGATTCTTATTTTTAGCAATTCAATGAGCAAATTTATTATGGCTGATGCTACGACCATAATAAACTTTTGATGCTAATTATGCTTATTGAAAGTCTTGTATCAAGCCATATTTGATTCGGTCAAATTTATTAGAGGACATGAATAGGTTAGATACAATAATACTGTGATGCCCCTTCCAATAGTTCCACATTGGGAAATTAGGAATTGGTTGAGTGGTTTATAACCGGTTAAGCAAGAAGGACAAGGCACCAATTGGATCCCTTTTGGGCTGTGGTGGCCCAATATGGACCTTGTCCGTCTTGCTTTCTTATAACGAAACGGGCCCCACACCAACTTTATTGGTGCCTTGCTTGCTTAACCGGAATGTCTATTAGGTACAAAGGCGACGCCCTCGTCGCCATGGGCAATTGATCACAACCACCAGGCAGGCATGATTCTAGAGGTACAGGTTTGGCTCCCATCCCCCATGGATGTAGCACTTTGTCCTATGTGGTACTTAGCTCCTGTACTTTCGACTAATGATATTGTAACGACCCGGGCCCATGAGCTCGTTTCGTTACAAGAAAGCAAGACGGACAAGGTCCACACCAACTTGGGCCACCACAGAGGGATCCAATTAACCGGATGTGGGACTTTGGAAGGTATTTGATCACAACCACCAGGCATGATTCTAGATGTCATAGGTTCATGGCTTCCATCCTCCATGAATGTAGAGTTTTTCAACCATCCATAGTGTTCTATTGTAGGTAGTTGGATTCTTATTTTAGTGATTCAATTGAGCAAATTTATTATGGCTGATGCTACGACCATCTCTCTCATCGGAAATCAAAAAAGAATGATGCTAATTATGCTTATTGAAAGTCTTGTAGGTTCAGAGGTGGTCCCATCCCCCATGAATGTGCACTTTGCCCTGTATGACACTTAGCTCCTGCACTTCCGATTGGTGCAATACTGTAACGACCCGGGCCCACGGGCCTGTTTCGTTACAAGAAAGCAAGACGGAAAAGGTCCACACCAACTTGATCCAATAACCGGGTTTTTCAATGTGGGACTATTGGGAGGGGCATAATACCATTGGCGACTCTTGATAATATAGAAGGAAGAAGAAAGTAGAAAGATAAAGCTAGAAAGACTACACATATTCTTCATACTAATATAAATGATGATAATCATTAACATATTTAAGTTATAAAGAATTTGAAGAAAGCTTGGGATATTTCTACAGTTCATACATTTAAAATCTAATGAGACTTGACTTTAATTTTTATAAAATGAGATTAGAGCTCTCAAACAAAGTAATCTTTCAGTATCCCAATATTTTCTAAAAAGAAAAAAATGGTTTGATGCGCTTGGCATGCTTGATGAAAATTCTTGTTACAATGAAAATAACGGTATAACTTTAATTTCATGGTTCGAAAAAAAGAAAGAATATCGTACTTCTATGCTTGCTATTTCTAGATAGGCTAAATCCTATGTTAGCAAAATTAAAAATATTCTTATTAATCGAAAAGCATTTGATGCTCAGATATGTGATTTGGTCATAAGCCCTCCAAAAGAAGTATCCTTATTTTTTAGTAGTAAAAACAAAACTACAAAGTTAAGCTTATAGCAAGACGATTCTCATAAAAATATAGAATTGATTTTGATAAGAGCTATAGTCTAATTGTAAAATTAGCTACAATCAAAATGTTAACGGTAAGGTTGTCCTTATTGTAGATGGATATGAAGAATACATTTTTGTATGGTGGTCTTGATAAGAAGATCTATATGATGCAGCTTCCTAGATTTGTTAACTCCTTCATCATGAGTTTGTTTGCAAACTTAGAAAACCTTTATATAATCTCAAGCGTGCGCCACGAGCATGGCATAAAAATTATATAATCTTTATTATTTTGTGACTATTCTTCATTTTATATATATTCCAATTTATTTGTAAAGCATACAAATAGGGGTGTGATAATGGTTTGTCTCTATATTCATGACTTGATTGCCATTAGCTACTATTTTGATGAGGTTCATAGTATTCATAAACAGCTATCTATATGTCATGAGATGAAAAAATTTGCTGAATCAAATTATTTTCTTAGCATTGAAGTAGCTAAACTCAATGATTGCCATTTTATTTGTCAAAGAAATATATTCTTGATTTATTAAAAAGGTATGGATTGGCCAATTATTAGCATCTATGGACACCAATAGAATCATATTTAAAGTTAAGCCAAGGATAAAGCAAGCTTCTGGATGATCCTACCATATATTGACACGTTGTAGGTAATTTGATTTATCTAAATATCATAAGAATTTTTTTATGTAGTTGGCATTGTTAGCTAATATATATAGAATACTAAATGATGATATCTTGATGCAGTTTTATAGATCATGTAATATATTGCTAAGACTATTGATTAAGGTATTTTATATACTAATAATTTTTCAATCAACTTAGCAGGTTTTACATATGTAGTTTACGCTGGTTGATGTGGATACATATAAATCTACCACGGATTATTCTTTCAGTTTAGGATTAAATATTATTTCTTAGTAGTAGAAGATAGCCTATTATTGCTTTATCTTTTATATAGGCAGAGTATTGTGCAAATGAGATAGAAGCACAAGGTTGACTTGGTTCATGAAGTTACTTCGAGATTTAGGTCAAAACACTAATGATATTGTTCTTCTTTATTATGATAATGAAAATGCTACTTGATTGGCAAGAAGTCCAGTGTTTCTTGTAAGGATGAAGCATATCAAAGTTCATCATCATTTTATTAAAGAGAAGATTATAAACGAAGAAGTTTTTTGCTTCTAATTTTTACAAAGGATTGGTTGGCTAACATTTTAATATGGTGAAAGGAAGTGTTTTAAATCATTATAAACTTTCTTAAAATTAAAAATAGTTTATCCTAACAAACTTACACTTTAATGGTAAGGATTAGTTTTAATAATTTCATCCTTTAGTGGTAATAATTAGTTATTTATCCTAACAAACTTTGTATTGAGTAAATAGGAGTTAGTTTTGATACTTGTAGGGCATGAAATATAATTTTTATAGAACAAAGTTGATTTTTTTTTTCTATATAAGCACATATAGTCCTCACCTTAGATTACTATTAGGGGGCATTTGGTAGCAGGTAATCTATTAGGATTACCAATAATTTAAATATGTTGGCCCAGATGGCAACCCAAGAGGGGGGGTGAATTGGGTTCTTTAGAATTTTAACTCTTGAAGATAATTAGATTGATATGAAGGTGCTTAATGAACTGAATTAATTAAAGCTAAGCACAAATAAAGAAGATAGAGAGAGAGATAAATGCACGACAAACACAAAGATTTTATAGTGGTTCGGTGTATCCAACACCTACGTCCACTCCCAAGCAACACTTTGGTCCACACTATAATCCCACCGATTACAGTCGAGTTATTTTACAAGCTCACAACTTCAACTTGTTGTTTTACCCAGGATCACAACAAATCTAGCCGATTTTTCCGAGCTCACCACCACACAATCCAAACCCAAGCTAATCTTAGCTTGTCCCGAGGTATACTACCTCCACTAATTTAATCCCCCTGATTGAATTAGCAAACAATTTAGAAATAATGTTTACAATGCAAAACAACTCCTCAAATAAGCAAATATTCAATTTAAATAGACAAGGATTAGAAAAGTCTGTTTAAAGCGATTTGAATGCGGGCTTTTCTTCTTTCCTCTTTTCTTTTGAATGGTTGAATTAAGCTCCAGCTCTGATTCTTCACAGAAAGTTGTTGTAGAGAAGTTGAGGAAAAAGGGGCTTTTGAACTTCTTCTTTTCTTCTTTGTAAATCCTTCGAAAATGATCTTGGAAAGCTTTGGATTTCTTTTGAATCTCTCTTCAGATAATGGGCGTGCACTCAGAGATTTCTCTTTAAAAATATCTCCCTCTTTTTCACTTATTTTTTCAATTTTTCAGACTCTTCTTTCGTCTCTTTTTTCAAACGGACGGTTGCCCTTTTTATAGATCTCTTAATCCAAGATTAGTGAGAAAAATAGCCATTATAGAGTACTTGGATTGTTTCTACACACAAAGAAATATAGCTGTTAGAGATTAGGTAAAAAAATATTATCGTTGGAGTTCGTTCTGACATTTAAAAATCTGTTCCTGACAGGTTGGAGTCGGCTCCAACTTTGCAGGTGTCGGCTCCAACTCGGGTTTCTAAAATAGTAAATAAAAAGTTTGTTGGGGAGTCGGCTTGGAAAAGTGATGTATCGACTCACCGCATCCAGGTGTCGGCTCCCGAAACTGAGGGTGTCAACTCCGACGATGTCTAAAAAATACGCTCTCTGTTCTCAGGTTAGAGTTGGCTCCACAAATTCCAGGTGTCGGCTCCCGAATTCAAGGTGTCGGCTCCAAAAACTGACGCAGAAAGCACTTCTCTGTATCTCAGGTTAGAGTCGGCTTCAGAGATTCAGGTGTCGACTCCAAACCGTGCCAAAACTTAGAAATGTTCTGATACGCCCTGGTGTCGGCTCCAGACACAGTAGGTGTCGACTCCAAGGTCTGAACTTA
The DNA here is from genome assembly GCA_900491605.1 of Calamus simplicifolius. Classification (NCBI taxonomy): domain Eukaryota; kingdom Viridiplantae; phylum Streptophyta; class Magnoliopsida; order Arecales; family Arecaceae; genus Calamus; species Calamus simplicifolius. The sequence continues at coordinate 246,506 of UESW01004583.1, read as the reverse complement.
AATATTTTCTATTTAAAACCTAATTCAAAATTGATTTTATGTATCATTTGAATAATTAAACATTCTTAATACCTGAAACACTTCTCAAATTTGTCAAAAACATATGAATATACTCATGTCTTTTGTTAATCATCAAAATCAATAATTGGGTCAACAATCTTCCCCTTTTTGATGATGACAACAACATTGAGTATATGCATGATTAAATAATGAAAGTTTCAAAGCAAATTTAAGTTCTCATAGTTAAGCTCCCCCTGAATGAGGTAGCTCCCCCTATGATTGTCAAATTAACATCTTCTCTTCCCTTATCATTAAAACTCATGCAATCAGGTTCATTCAATGCTTGATATCAATTAATCAAATTCAATGAGTTTATTTAATGCATATACAATTATCTTCCCCCTTTTTGGTTATCAACAAAAAGGTTAAGAAAAGATTCAATTAGCTTAAGGTTTAAATTAAGAAACAATAATCTTTGAATAGAACAATATTAACTCAAAATCAAAGTTCCACTATGATATTCATTGAATACTCAAAACTTCATTACAATTTCATAAAGTTAAGTATTTCATTACATCATACTTCATTATATCATTCAACAAAAAACTTTATTACATCAAAGATTCAAACTAAACTTCAAAGACTAAGTACATCAAAATGTAAATCAAACAACAAAAGCTAAAAACATCAAAATCTAAGGAGTCTTTTGAGTTCTTCTAAAATTTTTCCATTCCTTCACTTTGAATCTTGATAAATTCATTCAATCTTCTATCAATAAATGCAGATGCCACTGTAATTTTCTCTTGTAATTCAGCATTGCACTTAGAGTATACATCAAAATTTTCTCCTATGTCTTTCATTTTCTCAAAATATGCATAGGATCAGTCTTCAAGGCTTTTGAAGAAGATCCAAAGGATGATTCAATCTTGCTTACTCTCTCTTATAAGGAATAGAACATCTCTCTTAAGCTCATAAGACTACCATCTAGCCCACTCTTTACTTTAGCTTCATGATCCAAAATAAAGATTTTAATTGCTCCATCTGAATTTTAGAAAAACCAACAGAGGCCTGAGTGAATGAAGTAGAAGCTGGTGCAGGTGCTGGAGGTGCAGGATTGCTGGGACCATGTGAGGTATGTCTCACGTAGGCTCTACATTGTCCATCTCATCTGCCCTATCATCCGTGCTTCCTTTCCTCTCCCAGTTTCCATTGATTTTAATGAATCCCATTTGGTGCAGTGTAGCTTTATTGTAGTAATCAGTATGCCTTAAGCTTTTCATGGGCTCATTGTCTAATATATTAACTCCTTGGCTCTGAAAAACAGTGGTCAAAATCATGCCATAAGGAAGGGTAGATCTCTTCTTTCCTTCAGCCTCGGCCATATACCAATTATCATACCCGGAAGGTTAATAGGCTGGCCGGTCATAACAGCATCCATAACTAGAATATCTCTCTCAGAAACATACTCAAAATGATCGGTCTTAGGAAACAAGATCCTACCACAAATATTGTGTAACAACCTAAGCTCCAAGGGCAATTGGTTAGCCCTAACTTCTTCAAATTTAACAACTTCTTCCAAGCATTCTAGATAAAGTTGCTCATCTATCACTGTGAGCATTGGCAGAGGTCCAGCAACAGGGATATCTAACAGTCTACCCAAAATCTCGACGGTGAGGTGGATCCTTGTTCCTCTTGTTGGGAATTGTATCCTAAAGCCAATCTTGATGATGTGCTGATGTAAATTGTATATAAATTGATATATTAATAAAGTTATTTGGCAGTTTATTCATTACAAGAACATCTTCTTAAAACTCCTAATAGTAATGAAGCCCTCAGGATCTTCCTTCACGATAAAGGAGGATTTATTTTTGAAGGTCCTTAAAAGAGTTCGCAACCAAATGATATACTATGACAGGGCCATAGTACTATCAATTATAGGACATTGTATCATATTTGTTGGTTGTCCTCTAACCAAGGAGTGTAGAGACACTGGTATGACATACAGGTGAAAGTGTAGGAGTACATTTCACCAAACGTGACTCATTCTGGATACTCTACTGTCAAGAGTTAATTCAGAAGATATAGGTATAAGTATCCTTCAGACCTGAATATCACAACCAGTGGCTTACAATAACTCATTGTACTTAGGTGCCGAACCACCTGGATTTCTAATCCAGCTACAAAGGTTATTGGGTGCAGTCAAGTACTTGTGGTAGTCAGTTATGGATCAAGATGGAATTTGACCTATCTCGTTAAAAGGAGAAATGCTTGTGTTTCAATTTAGCAAGACCTTGCCAGGCACTTCATGTGAAAGTCACATGATCACTAAAATAAAATTACTTTATGGATTTGATGTTAGAGTTGACAGGCTCTTAAGCCATCCTTAGCATTTATGGTCAAGAGGATGATTATACTGTAACTATTTCTTAGGGTTCTTGAAGTTTGCTCGGCAACTCTTCGACCTATCCAGACGTCGGGTTCCATTGCTAGATGGGCACATCGATTAGTATAAAAAATTATTTCTATGCTACCAGCTTAGGTTCGAACCTAGAGAGTCACACGCATAGAAGTTTCCTAGGATGATCTATTTGCTGATCAACGATTGAGAATCGTATATGATTTAATTAATCAATTTGATGATTGAATTATCTCAATTGGATTAAGTACAAGTGAATAAGATTCAATTTGGTTTAAGTCTATTAGAAGGACTAATCAATTTCAATTAGATTTGATTTGGATTAAATAGATTCAGGATTAGCCAAATTTGATTTGGGCTAGGACCATGATCTATATTGGTTAATCCAATAATTCAAATTAGCTTAAACCAAAATCCGAACCCCATGTATGAAAGGTTT
>UESW01004583.1:191892-243133 GCA_900491605.1 Calamus simplicifolius | reverse complement strand
GAACAAAAAATGTAGGTTTATGGTATTCTAGAGACTCCACATTAAATCTGATTGCATACACTGATTCTGATTATGCTGGATGTAAGTTAGATAGAAAAAGCACAAGTGGTGCATGCCAATTCTTAGGAAGTAACTTAATCTCATGGTTTAGCAAAAAGCAAAATTCAGTTGCATTATCAACTACTGAAGCTGAATATGTAGCGGCTGGAAGTTGCTGTGCGCAAATCCTATGGATTAAGCGACAACTTGAAGACTATGGTATCACACTTGATAAAACACCTATAAAATGTGATAACACAAGTGCAATTAATCTAACAAAGAATCCAATTCAACATTCAAGAACTAAACACATAGAAATCAGATATCATTTTATAAGAGAACATGTAGCAAATAATGAAATATGTCTTGATTATGTTAACACTGAAGAACAATTAGCTGACATATTTACTAAACCTTTAAATGAAGAGAGATTCTGTTATCTTAGAGGAGAGTTAGGTATTTGTGATCCATTAGAATGAATTTGAAACCCCTAAGGAGAATTTATCTAAGATTCCTTCAAATCTTTGATCTTTAAGGAAATCTTATCTAGAATTCATATCTAATTGATCCACTCATATTCAATGATTATTTTATCAATTTTTATGATCATATTCCGGACACATTTCAGAAATTTCATGTTTTTGCTCTGAAATGGTCTCGGAGCCGACTCGGTGCGTATCGGAGTCGACTCCTGGTTTCGACTGAAACTCTCGGGTCGACCCCTCTCGGCGCGAGTCGACTCCAAGTCGGGATGGTTTTCTGTGACTGTCCGGAGTCGACCCCTGGATTTGCGCGAGCCGACTCGAAGTGGTCCCAGGTTGATTTATCTAGGGCAGAGTCGACTCGCCGTTCATTTCAAACTTTCCAATCTTCAAAATACTCTCTCCAAAACTCTCCAAACCTTCCAAACTTCCAAAATCCCTGATTACACTTCCAATCGACCAATGGCCCCAAAACACGTGGTTCCAACCTTGTGCGGCCGGCGTCAAGAGGAAGCGAGCCGTTAGGAAAACCGTGAGGCGTCCCGTGCGTGAGCCGTCACCCAGCTCTGGATTCCACTTCTTCTTCTACTCCCAATGCTTCTCCTGCTGCTACTACTTCCCAGGTAGATAGATTAGCGGATAGGATCATAACAACGGGTAGAAAGGTAGATTTTGAACTTTTTGAAGCTGAGGGTTTTCTTGTTGGGAGACAATTGATTGAGATGGGATGGGAGAAAATATGTTCCTGGATTGCCCGACCTATCCCTCTCTGTAAAGGAATTCTACAAAAATCTGTCTAGAGGTGATCACGGCCTAGTTAGCAATGTGAGAGGTCATAGGCTCTCTGTAACTGTTGAGCTTCTTTCTAGACTGTTGGATCTTACCTTTATCTGGCACTGCCACCTTTTCTTCAGAAGACCGTAGTCCCGCTCTTGCTAGATTATTAAATCGGGATGTTGTCGGATTTGAAGAGGTTTTTGCCAACCAACTTTCATTAGAACTGAGATTATTACATAATATTTGCAGTAGGATACTCTTTCCAAAGACCGGAAGATTTGACTATGTATCGGAAAGAGATATCTTTGTGATGGATGCCATTGTCACGGGCAAACCTATAAACCTTCCCAGTATGATACTATGGTACATTGCAGACTGTGGAGGAAAAGAAAGTCTAGCCTGCCCTATGGAATGATTCTCACAAGATTTTTCTGAGCCAAGGAGTTGTGATTTCTGACAATGAGCCAATGAGGAATCTGCGACATACTGACTTTTATAGCTTGGCCACCATTCATCGAATGGGTTTTATCAAGAAAAATGGAAAATGGGAGAGGAAAGGACTGATAGAAGAGAGAGCTACAGATGTTGAGGCTGCAGGACCTTCAGTCAGACATCCTTCACCTGCACCTCCGAGCCCTTCTACTTCTGCCCCTGCTCCAGCCCCCGCTCCATTATTTGATCAAGCTTCATCATCTTCTGCCGGTTTCTCAGATCAACAACTAAAGCAACTCAAAGTTCTATTTGATGATCAATCTGAAAAACTTAAATCTGAATTTGAGAATAAGTTCATGAATTTGAGGGAGACTCTTTATTCATTGGATGATCGTATCTCTAAGATGGAGTCTACTCTCAGCTCTTCTTCGGTATCTTTAAGTGGTGATCTCAAAAATATATTTGAAGAACTTAAAGATATATGCGGAGATGGAGAGACTTATGCAAGTGCAATGCGGAGCTACAAGACAAGATTCTGACTGCTTGCACCTTTGTCGATGAGAGGCTAAAGATTATGTAAAATTCAATCTGATGGAATGAAGAACATAGTAGATCATTTAACTAGGATTGTAAGAACTCATTTCTGATGTATTAGATTTTCAATCCTTGCTATGTACTGAAATTGTAATGTTTTTTGATATCAATGTATTAAACATCTTGATGTATTAGACTTTTTGATGAAATGAATTCTCTATGTTGATTACTCAATGTATTTCCTTCTTTCAATGAATGAATGAAATTGTCAAATCTTATCTTGATTGAATGAATGTTTATGCTTCTCTACCTTTTTGTTGATAACAAAAAAGGGGGAGAGTTTTATAGTTTTATGATTGTAAATACATTTGAGAAAATCAAAGTAATAATCAATGGGATATTTATTTAAGTTTCATAGGGGGAGCTACCTCATTCAGGGGGAGCCTAAGCCTAACTATGAAAACAAAATAAATTCACTAATCAATCATGCATAAACTCAATGTTTTTGTCATCATCAAAAAGGGGGAGATTGTTGGAAGATTATTGAAAAATTATATGACCCAATCCTTTTGATTTTGATGATTACTAAAAGCCATTGAGTTCATTAAAAGATATAATGAGTTTATTTAAATGAGCAATAAATTTATTTTGAACAATCAATGAGAATGTTAAAGTTTGACTTTAATCAATTTTGAAAGTAACTTTAAGCTCAATGTTTAAACTTTCAAAAAGAAATTTTATAATTCATGTTTTATTCAATGAGTTTTTGGAATAGTTCTTGAATCAATTCTTAATGTCAATTTTATTGAATTCAAGTCAAAACAATGAATTAAAATGAATCTGGAACGATTTTAATGTCAATCAGAAAAGTTTCTGATTTTTGATACGTTCCGGAGCCGACTCTGAGTTTCAGAGTCGACTCCGCTCAGTGTACAGAAATGTGCATCTAGTCGACCCACGAAATTGAGTCGACCCCTGATTCTGTCGAGCCGACTCTGTGCGAGTCGACTCCGCTCAGACACCAGAAGAGTGTTTTTCTGAGCACTTCGCGAGTCGACCCCAACTTTCATGAGTCGACTCCCGACTTTCAGGAGTCGACACTTTACTTTTGGTGAGTCGACCCCTAACCTTTATAAACATTTCTATTTTTGGTAAGACGAGCTCGAGCCGACTCGGGAAAAGCATGAGTCGACTCCAGCAAATCTGGGCGAAATTTTTACGGATGCCAACTCAGCTCCAACGGTAAGTTTTTTGATTAACGGCTATTTTTCTTTGTCTCTAACGGCTATATTCTTGCAGAATCTATAAATAGAGAAGCTGTTTTCAAATCAAAGAGAGCAATAGAGAGAGATATTTATTTCAAAGAAAAAGAAAGGAAAAATCGGAAAAACAGAGCGTTAGTTGAAAAAATCCGTGATTCAAAATAGAGTGAAAGAAAGAGTGTGAAATCAAAGGAAGCTCCTTCTGTGCTCAAGCTCTACTATCCAAGGAAGCTTCAGAAGAAATCCAAGTGCATCTCAAGTGATTTCCACCACTCAAAGAAAAGAGGAAAAGCCCAAATCAACTCCAACACATCTTCCGTGAAGAATCCAAGCTGAGGCCTGATTCTACACTTCAAAGGAGTTGAAGAAAAGAAGAAAAGCTCAAAGCCAACCAACTGCAAATCAGGCTTATCTAAACTCTATTCTTACTTTTGTTAATTTGCTCATTAAGGAGCATTGTAACTAAACAAACACATTTCTATTTTGTTTCTAGTTCAATCTAGGGGATTGAACTAGTGGAGGTAGTCTTACCTCAGTACAAGCTTGGTATAGCTTGTGTTTGGGTTTTGTGCTGGTGAGCCCGTGTAAAACCGGCTGGGTTCGTTGTGATCCCGAAAAACAACAAGTTTGAGTTGTGAGCTTGTAAAACAACTCGGCTGTAATCTTGGGAGATTATAGTGTGGACCCAAGTGAATCTTGGGAGTGGACGTAGGTGCTGGTTGCACCGAACCACTATAAAATCTTCTTGTTTTGCCGTGCTCATTTGTCTCTCACTCTATCTCTCTTATATTTCTGTTTGTGCATTGCTTATAAGTTAATTTCTCTCACTTGCACATCTTGAGTTAATTTGTTTAAAACATTCCAAAAAGTCTTAAAATTTTAAGAACCCAATTCACCCCCCCCCCTCTTGGGTTGCCATTTGGGCCAACACTAATGAAAGAGAACGTATGAGTCGAATTCCATATGCTTTGGCAGTAGGATCGATTATGTACACCATGACATGTACAAGACCAGATGTGGCATACTCACTAGGAGTAGTGAGTAAATACCAATATGATCCAAGAGAAAAACACTGGCAAGTTGTTAAGACAATCCTTAAGTATTTGAGAAATACTAAGGACCAGTGGTTAGTCTATGGAGAGTTTGATTTGAAACTTGTTGGATATACTGATTCCAGTTTCCAATCAGATCATGATGATAGCAAAAGTGTATCGGGTTTCGTGTTTATCCTAAATGGTGGAGCTGTTTGCTGAAAAAGTTCCAAGCAACATATAGTGGCAGATTCGGTGTGCGAGGCTAAGTACATCGCTGCATCAGATGCTGCGAAAGAAGCTGTGTGGCTGCGAAAGTTTATCTTCGAGCTTGGAGTGGCACCTTCCATAAGATGGACTAGTCCTGTTGTACAGTGACAGTACTGGTGCCATAGCTCAAGCAAAAGAACCACGAGCACATCAGCGCACCAAGCACATACTGCATCGGTTTTATCTTATACGAGAGATTGTAGACCGAGGTGACATAAATCTTCAGAAGATTGATGGAAAGAAAAACCTAGGTGACCCATTTACTAAAGCACTCAGCATCAAGGAGTTTGATGACTATAAATTGAATATGGGTATTAGATACTGCAATGAGTGGCTTTAGGCTAAGTGGGAGTTTGTTGGGAATTGTATCCTAAAGCCAATCATTTGATGATTGTGCTGATGAAAATTGTATATAAATTGATATATTAATAAAAGTTATTTGGCAGTTTATTCATTACAAGAACATCTTCTTAAAACTCCTAATAGTAATGAAGCCCTCAGGATCTTCCTTCACGATAAAGGAGGATTTATCTTTGAAGGTCCTTAAAAGAGTTCGTGACCAAATGATATACTATGCCAGGGCCATAGTACTATCAATTATAGGACGTTGTATATCATATTTGTTGGTTGTCCTCTTAACCAAGGAGTGTAGAGACACTGGTATGACATACAAGTAAAAGTGTAGGAGTACATTTCACCGAACGTGACTCATTTCCGGATACTCTACTGTCAAGAGTTAATCCGAGAAGATATAGGTATAAGTATCCTTCAGACCTGAAGATCACAACCAGTGGCTTACAAGAAACTCATTGTACTTAGGTGTCGGACCACCTGGATTTCTAATCCAGCTACGAAAGGTTACTGGGTGCAGTCAAGTACTTGTGGTAGTCAGTTGTGGATCAAAATAGAATTTGACCTATCCCGTTAAAAGGAGAAATGCTTGTGTTTCAATTTAGCAAGACCTTGGCCAAGATACTTCATGTGAAAGTCACATGATCACTAAAATTGAAATCACTTTATGGATTTGCTGTTTAGAGTTGACAGGCTCTTAAGCCATCCTTAGCATTTGTGGTCAAGAGGATGAATTATTCGGTAACTGTTTCTTAGGGTTCTTGGAGTTTGCTCGGCAACTCTTCGACCTATCCGGACGTCGGGTTCCATTGCTAGATGGGCACATCGATTAGTATAGAAAATTGTTTCTATGCTACCGGCTTAGGTTCGAACCTAGAGAGTCACATGCATAGAAGTTTCATAGGATGATCTATTTGCTGATCAACGATTGAGAATCGTATATAATTTAATTAATCAATTTGATTGATTGAATTATCTCAATTGGATTAAGTACAAGTGAATAAGATTCAATTTGATTTACGTCTATTAGAAGGACTAATCAATTTCAAATATTGATTTGAAATTAGATTTGATTTGGATTTAAATATATTCAGGATTAGCCAAATTTGATTTGAGCTAGGACCATGATCTATATTGGTTTAATCCAATAAATTCAAATTAGCTTAAAACCAAAAATCCAAACCCCATGTGTGAAAAAGGTTTTCTCGCATGATGAGATAACTAAAATCTCATCTCATGAGAAATTAAATTCTCATTCAGAATTTAATTTATAACTTTTAGTCTTCTTCAAATGATTCCCAAGTTCAAGAAAAATAAATTTTGCTAAAAGGTGCCTCTTTGGAAGAGCACTCCACACAACTCTCCGTGCATTGACAAGTGTGTGAATTAATGTGCCTCTTTGGAAGAGCACTCCACACAACTCTTCGTGCATTGACAAGCGTGTGAATTAATGTGCCTCTTTGGAAGAGCACTCCACACAACTCTTCATGCATTGATAAGTGTGTGAATTTAATATGTCTCTTTGGTTTTCACAAAACAACGGAATTCTAAATGTTAGAATTCAATAGGCTGGCTAATATGAAACTATAAATAGAGGACATCCCTCACCAGATAACACAACACAAGATAAAAAAAGATCGAAAAATTCTAAACAGTTAGAACCAAGTGTTATAGTTCTAAGAGTTAGAACAGAAAATTCTGGTGTGATTTTAGTGTTAGCAAAAGCTTGATGGATCTTGGAGGAAGATTCAAGTGGAAGAATTCAAGATCAGCAAAATTGTTTTTCCGCGAGCTAGCACTCCCGGGAATCCGATCATTCGGGGGCTTCGCGTGGACAATACTAGAGGCTGGACTATTGAACAACTGCAGAGCACAAAGGATTTACCTACTGTTCTTAAGGTGAGTGATTTGATCCTTAGATCTTAAGGCAGTCTTCAAGATGAGTAGTATAACTTCTCATCTTGAAGATTAAGATATGATCTTAATTATTTAATTTATATGCAATACTTAGATCAAACGATCTTATAATATAAGGCAAAGATATGATCTTGATGCATGTTAGAAAGATTAATATGTAATCTTTAAATTTTCGCATTGATAATTGTTATCAAATTTTAAAATATGCATGCCTCGGGGATTAACTCTCCCAACAAATGGTCCACCCCATCCTCTAACCACTCCTCGCCGGAGCGGCGGCCGGTCAGACGCCCCGCAGCCGGGAGTCATCCACCCGTTAGACGGACCTCCACCCGTGCCATTCGACAGCTGCTGGTCCTTCCAGCGCTGTCAAGGAGTCCCCCGAGGGGACTGCTTCCACTATGTCTGCTCAAGACATAGTAAACTTAAGAGCTAAGTATAGTTTTCCGTCAAACCTACATCTGTCCTACCCTGCTCCTGATGACAGGGTAACTTCTTCCCATCCTGGAAGAGTTGCCTTGTACGGAGCCTTCTTTAAGGCAGGACTTCGATTACCTATCCACCCTTTCATCCTTAACCTTCTGGACCGATATTCTTTAACACCTTCCCAACTAGTCCCTAACTCGATCCGAACTATCGTTGGCTTTCTGGTTCTCTGTCACCTGCAAGGCATAGAGGCCAGTATCTCCTTATTCCGCAGTTTTTATATCCTTCGCAAGTAGTCAGGTTGGTGGTCCTTTACTCCTAGACCCACCAGGATCCTTAAATTGTACCTTCCCACCTCCGTTAAAGGGTGGAAGGATAAGTTCTTTTTTGCTGATATCGAAGGGGTGAGTGGAAGCTGGGGGACACCCAACATCGATGCCAATAGGGATTCCTCTATCCTCCCAAGGGATCGAATGGCATTCAGGCAGCTTCTGACTGCCGATGTCCCTCGATGTAATAAGCTTCTGGTCGATGAAAACCTTCGTCTCGCTGGCCTAATCCCTTTTGATGGTGAGCACTTGATTACTCACCTTTTTCCTTCTTTCTTCCCCCTTTTTTTACTCATCTCCTATTTTTTATAGGGATGACGCCATCGCTTCGCGAGCTCAGGTAGGCGGTTACCAAGAAGAGGAAAGCAACGGGGAATGAGCTCCCCGCTGAAAGGAGGGCCGTCGCCAAGATTCCAAGGAGGGCCGACGTAGGGAGGGCCGACGCTGGAGGAGCCAGAGTTGTGAAGCCCCTGCGTGCTAAGGTTTTGAAGAGGGCCGACGCTGGAAGGGCCGACGCTAGGGGGCCGACGCTGGAAGGGCCAAAGTTGTGGATCCCCCGCACGTGCGCAAGGCGGCCAGAGCCCAAGCCGATGAGCCCGCCAGGAAAGACACAGTAAGGGCCGAGGCCAGCGAGGAAGTTGGGCGGAGCCAAGCAGGAGGAAGAGAATCACCTTCAGTACCGGCTCCCCCTCCTGTCATTTTGCTCGATCCTTCTTCGGAGCAGGTCGCAAAAGCACCGTCACCTCTGCCCGAAGCCGTGGAGATGGAGCTGGTCCTTGCAACAACAAGGCCGACTCCAGCAGTTACCATGCCCCCCAAAGGGGCAACAACCGAAGCGCCTCCACCAGCCAAGGGGCCGGAGGCAGCAGAGTCGAAGGCGAAGTCCTCCCCCGCGGCCCCCGTGTTAGTGGAAAGGAAGGGCGTCGACCCTTCCTTCCAATCACTTTAGGCGAACTACAGCCGCTGGGCCGAGCGAGCATTGGACGAAGCATCTGTGGTTAAGGTGCAGGAGTTTCTCCGGCATCATGGGAGGGCCACCTTCTTCCGCGAGGCGTCCGTGGCACACCTTAGGGTGAGCTTTGCCCTATTAACCTTTTCGCCTTTGTTTTTTTTTTTTTTTAACATTGACGCTCCGTCCAGGCGCTGAACTCTCTGATTGCCATGAGGGACCTTTGGACCCTAAGTGATGCTGCCCTTGATCAGTCGCGGGAGGAGATGCTATCACTCCAGGCTAGGGCAGAAAAGGCAGAGATGGCCCTGGAGGATGCCCAGGCCACTTTAAAGGGCGAAGTCGAAGCCATCTGGCTAAGAGCCGAGAAGGCAGAGTACGCACTGGAAGTTGCCCAGCGTCGGACGGCCAACGAGCTGGATAACGCCCAGGCGGCCGAAGAGAAGCAAAGAATGGCCAAGGAAAGACTGGAGGTGGCGGAATCAGAAATGTGCATTTTGAAGAACCGATTACATTCCGCCTCCATTGAAATAGAAGTGGCCAAAGAGGTCGCCCGCTAGTCCGACGCCAAGATTGCCGACTTAGAGACAGCGGTGACCGAAGCCAAGAGGGAGGCTGCCGAGGCCGATAAAAAGGTCACGGAGGCTGAGCGGAAAACCTTCGAGGCAGAAAAGAGCTACAGAGGCCGTAGAGGATTTCAGGAAGTATAAAGTCTTTAGTAAGGAATTAGCCGAATCGACGACATTCGCTTACGAGGCCGGCTTCCAGGACTGCAAGGAAAAAATCCAGGAACTCTACGACCTCGAGGGGATTGAAGGGTTGGAGCCAGATGAAGTCCCTGAAGATGATGATCCAGCCCCAAACGACCCTTAGTTTTTTTTTTTTTTTTTGTATTGCTCCAAGTCTGACTCAGATCGGCAATTTTGTAAACTTTTAGCCATCAATGAATATTTCAATTCTCAACACTTGTCTTTGGTCATAATTAGCTTTGCTTGTGTGAGTTGTCACGAATGAACAACCAATGGCTGAAGAGCACGATTTCTATCACTTAGGAAACTGATGCGGGATCAATTTCGGTTGCAAAGACGAAAGTTGAACTGTAGGTAGTATAAGACCCCGCTCGTGCCGGCGCGAAGCCGTGGAATGCCTACTGCCTCATTAGATATGTCACGTAGAATGGGACTGTGTGCACCAACACGCTATCCTTAAGTGCCGACGCGAGGCCAGGCTTTGGTGCCGACGCGGAGCCGGTCTTTCATGCCGACGTGGAGCTGGTCTTTGGTGCTGACGCGGAGCCGGGCTTAATTACCGACGCAGGACTGGGCTTAATTGCCAATGCAGAGCCGGTCTTTGGTGCCAACGTGGAGCCGATCTTTGGTGCCGACGCGGAGCCGGACTTAATTGCCGATGCGGAGCCGATCTTTTATGTCGATGCGGAGCCGTCTTTGATGCCGACGCAGAGCCGATCTTTGGTACCGACGTGGAGCCGGGCTTAATTTCCGACGCGGAGCCGGTCTTTGGTGCCGACACGGAGCCGATCTTTGGTGCCGATGCGGAGCCGTGCTTAATTTTCGATGTAGAGCCGGTCTTTGGTGCCGATGCGGAGCCGGTCTTTGGTGCTGACGCGGAGCCAGCGCTTAATTGCTGACGCAGAGCCGGTCTTTGGTGCCGACGCGGAGCCGGTCTTTAGTGCAAAGCGTGATCACTCAAAAAAAATGGAAACATTTTGAACAGCAATCTGTCAAGCAGGTTCAAATTAATGAAGTTAGCACATTACTGATAATACCGACGTAAATTATCGGCGTTCCAAGTGCAAGGAAGCGGTTTTCCGTCTAGCTCTTCAACTTTGTATGCCCCGTGATGAAGTACCTCCTTGACACGGTATGGTCCTTCCCATTTCGGTGCCAGCTTGCCCCCCTCCGTCGGCTTTGATACTTCAGCTCGTCGCAGAACAAGATCTCCTGGGCGGAACGTCTTGGATCGTACTCGAGCATTGTAGTATTTGGCCGCTCGCTGGCGGAAAGCCGCCATGCGAAGTTGCGCCTGGTCTCACAATTCTTCACTAAATCTAGATTCGCCCACAGCTGATTTGGGTTGCTCTCTTCATGGTATAACTCTGTCCGGGGACTGGGGACTCCTATCTCCACCGGAATGACTGCCTCAGTCCCAAAAACCAGGCTGAAAGGAGTTTCCTCGGTGGGGGCTCATGGCGTCGTGTGGTATGCCCACAATACACTGGGAAGTTCCTCCACCCAACGTCCTTTGCATCTATCTAACCGGGCCCTAAGCCCTTGGAGGATAATGTGGTTGGTCACCTTGGCTGCGCCGTTGGTCTGGGGGTGCCCCACAGAGGTGAATCGTTGATGGATGCCCAGGCCGATGCAGAATTCCCGGAAGGCCATGTTGTCAAACTATCGGCCGTTATCAGTAACGAGGGTGTGTGGCAGCCCGAACCGGCACACGATAGACTTCCAGAAGAAAGACCTTACTTTGCCCTTGGTGATCTTAGCGAGAGCCTCCACCTCGATACACTTGGTAAAATGGTCAACTGCTACCACTAAGAGCTTGCATTGTTCGAGGCTGGAGGGAATGGTCCCAGGATGTCCATGCCCCACTGGGCGAAGGGCTAGGGTGCGGCCAGGGGGGTCAGCTGGGACGCCGGTTGATGTTGAATGTTAGCATGGCGCTGGCAGCTGTCACACCTCTTAACAAGTTCGGACGCGTCCTCCTTCATTGTCAGCCAGTAATATCCCTGCCGTAGGGCTTTGTATGCGAGAGCTCTGCCCCCCAGATGGCTTCCACATATACCTTCATGTATCTCTTGCATGATATAATCTACTTCTGTGGGGCCAACACATCTGAGAACCGGGTATGAGAACGACCTTCGATAGAGTTTTTCCTCCATTATGAAAAACTTCGGGGTCCATCTTTTGAGTTTCTTGGCCTCGGCAGGGTCTTCTGGGAGGGTACCATTGGTAAGGTACCGGACATAAGCGTCCATCCAGGAAGGCTCCTGCTCAACTGGCAGAGTTTCTCTTGTTACGTCAATACTCGAGGCTTCCAGGTGCTCTACATAAGCTCTTCCCAGCATCCCATCAGTTGAGGTGGCAAGATGGGATAAAGCGTCTGCTCTAGCATTCTCCCCTCGAGGGATGTAGCTAACATTAAAGTAAGCTAAGAGAGAAGCTTGCAACTATACCATACTTAAATAGCGGGACATGATGGGATCCCTTGCTTCATACTCCCTACGATTTGGCCAGCGATCAGTTGGGAGTCAGTGAACGCCCTAAGGCGCTTTACCCCGAGCTCTCGAGCTAATCTTATCCCAGACAGCAGAGCTTCATATTCCGCATGATTATTGGTGGCTAGAAAGAGGAAGCGGAGTGCGCACTCGGTTACAACTCCGTCCGAGTTGGCCAGGATGAGGCCTGCTCCGCTCCCTTGAGAATTTGACGCCCCGTCTACATGAAGGACCCATTCATCATCTCTGGTTCCGAGAGGCGAGGGGTTTGCAGAGGGCTCTTCGGGTTGCTCCTCTCCCCAGGTGCACTCAACCAAAAAATCCGCCAGGACTTGAGATTTCAAGGCCGAGCGAGGGCGGAAAGATAGATCGAATTCCCCCAACTTGAGCGCCCACCTTGCCAATCGACCCGAAGTATCCGGGCGAGCGAGAATTATCTTTAGAGGTTGGTCTATGATCACCGCGATCGGGTGGGCTTGGAAGTATGGCCGCAGGCACTGGGCAGACACGATTAATGCGAAGATAGTCTTCTCAATCTTCGAGTACCTGGTCTCCGCATCGTGGAGCACCTTGCTTGTGTAATACACCGGCTTTTGCATGCCATTGGTGTCAACATGGACCAGCACAGAACTAACGGCCTTGGGAGAAGCCGCGAGGTACAGAAGGAGTTCTTCTCCACCTGTTGGCTTGGATAGCAGCGGCGGGGTAGATAAGAATTCCTTTAGCCCCTCGAACGCCTTCTGACATTCTTTTGTCCATTCGAATCCATTGGCCTTGCGGAGTGCCTTGAAGAAAGGTAGGCACCTCTCAGCGGACTTGGACAGGAAACGACTCAAGGCAGCCACCCTTCCCATCAGGCGCTGTATTTCTTTCTTGTTGGTGGGAGACCTCATGTCCAGGATGGCTTGAACTTTGTCCGGGTTTGCCTCGATCCCCCGCCGGGTCACCATGAAACCCAAGAACTTATCGGCTGTCACCCTAAATGCACACTTGCATGGTTCAGCCTCATCTGATACCGACGAAGGTTGTCAAAAGTCTTCGTTAGGTCAGCGATATGGTCGGTGGCGTGGACACTTTTTGTCAGCATGTCATCCACGTACACCTCCATGTTGCGTCATATCTGGTCTTCGAAGACTTTATTCATTAACCTTTGGTAGGTGGCTCCCACATTTTTTAGCCCAAATGGCATTACCTTGTAGCAGTACAGCCCCTTCTCAGTTATGAAGGAGGTAGCTTCCTCATCCATCAGGTTCATCCTGATCTGGTTGTACCCAGAGAAAGCATCCATAAAGCTAAGGACCTCATGGCCGGATGTAGCGTCCACCAGTTGATCGATCCGGGGCAGGGGAAAGCTGTCCTTGGGGCATGCTTTGTTGAGATCGGTGAAGTCCACGTACATCCTCCAGCTTCCATTAGTCTTACGGACCATTACCACATTGGCCAACCATTCGGGGTAATGAACTTCCCAAATATGGCCTGCAACCATCAACTTTCGAACTTCCTCATCGATAGCTTTCTATCTGTCCGGAGCGAAGCTCCTTTTCTTCTGTTGGACTGGCCAACTCTCTGGCCTGAGGTTGAGCCGATGGGTGATCACCTTCTCAGGGATGCCCGGCATGTCTGAGGACGACCATGCAAAGACGTCGGCGTTGGCACGCAGGAAAGTGAGAAGTCGATCGCATGCCTCCTCCGAAGTAATGCCCCAACCTGGACGGTCCTTGCCGGGTCATCCCCCAAGGGGAGGGTCAAGAGGTGCTCGGCTGGTTCTCCCCTCCTTCCCAGCTCTCGGGGGTCAAGCGGCTCAGAGGCTATTGCCGACGCCGCCTCCAGTGGACTGGGAGACAAGTGATAGCAAAGTGGTGGCGGGCTTTGCTCTCCTTTCATTTCTCCGACTCCTTCGTCGGTGGGGAATCTTACCAATAACCTCTTAGTGGAGATCATGGCATCTAGCAAATTCAATCCTGGTCTCCCCAATATAGCGTTATAATCCAGCGGGACCCAGACCACCAAAAAATTTATGACCACCATGCTTTGACACGGAGGGGTTCCAGCAGTGACAGGGAGGGCAATCTCCCCTTCAACGCTCACAGAGTCCCCAGTAAAGCCCATTAGGGCATGGCGACGGGTCAGAGGGAAGACTTCAACAGGTTCATCCGAACAAAAGCTTTGTAGCTCATAACATCCACCGAACTCCCACTATCAACTAAAATTCTTTTTACAGGATGTTTGGCTATGGTCATGGACACAACAACGATGTCATCGTGCTTATTAACTATCCCATCTAAATCCCTTCCAAAGAAAGGAATTACAGAGTCTATTCCCTCTCGCTGTCTTTTTGAACCACCACCTACCCCCCAGGAAATCATAGCTATGGTCTTCTCCGTAGGAGCATTGTCCACGCCGGTCTGAAGTGTCGGAGGCACCGATGGACCTGGAGTAGGAAGGTTTCCCCTTCGAACGAACTTGCCCAAGTGACCCTGCTGGACAAGCTCTTCAATGGCCTTCTTCAGATGGTGGCAGTCCTCGGTGTCATGACCATAATCTCGGTGGTACCGGCAGTAAAGTTCCTTGTTGTGGGGGGTCCCAGACTTCAAGGGGGTCGGACGCTTGAAGTAAGGTTCCTCCTCGATTTCTAGTAGGATGTGAGATATCGGAGCCATGAGAGGAGTGAATTGCTCCTTAGGAATAAGCGTTTATGGCCGGCGATCTGGGCGGTGAGGAGGCTCAGGCTTCCGGGGTCATGCTTCGACATACTCAGTAGGCGGTGGTTTCTTGCTGGGATTCTTGTCAGCTTCCCTCCTGGAAGAATCCGCCTCGTCAGCACGGATGTATTTCTGCACTCGGCTCAGAAGCTTGGCATAAGAACTTGGAGGCTTCTTGTCTAGGGAATAGGCAAACCTAGAGGAACGAAGTTCTCGCTTTAATGCCAAAGTGGCTACAGAATCATCCAGGTTGTATACCTCCAATGCTGCCTCCTTGAACCGAGCGACAAAGTCCTTCAGGGTCTCGCCACTCCTTTGCTGGACAGCGAATAAGCTATCAACCACTCGTGGGATCTTCCGGCACGCATCAAAGTGGGCCAGGAAAGATCGCTCGAGGTGTCGAAATGAGTTGATGCTGCGCGGTGGCAGGCGGGAATACCATGCACGTGCAACCTTGCGAAGGGTGGCCGGAAAGGTGACACATAGAAGGGAGTCTGTCGCTCCCTGGACCTGCATAAGGACCTTGTAGCTCTCCAGGTGGTCCAGTGGGTCCGTCGTGCCATCGTACGGGTCCAGCTGGGGAGACGGAAACAGGGTGGGATCGGTTCCTCCATGATGCTCCGGGAAAGTGGGGGGTGGTGGTCATAGTCCGTCCTGTGAGGGTTAGCGATCCGGCGGCTAAGCTCCTCCAACCATCGATGATACTCATCGAGTCGTTGCTCGGCCCGACTGGTAGTCTTTCTGAGGGCGCCGTCTTTAGATGAGTCAGAAGAGGAAGCCGAAGAAGACCGTCGGCGTAAGGAGCGCACCCGTCTAGATTCTCTCTCGTCTGACCGTTGGTGGGAACGACCAGAGTGATGAGAGAGGGTCTGCCATCGCTTTGAGGCCTCTCGGCGATGAGGTTCAGGAGGTGAGTGACAGGAGACCTCGGGTGGGGTCCCGCCTTGATGAGATTGAATTGTCCCCCGCACCCCTTCACCATGCGGAGGGGGTTGAGGTGCAACGGCAAAGCAGTGTTCCTGCAGTCCCCGTACCATTGTCATCAGGTCTTGGACCTGGTGAGCCAGAACCTCAAGCTGGTCAGGCTGGCTCATCCGTGCAGGGGGCAGAACACGAAGGTTGGCCTCCGATTGCTAAGCCCGCAGAATGCGCTCCGCGGCCTGGCTGGTGGAAGCCTCCTGTGCTCGTGTTGTCACCATCGTCTTCCTTGCAGAATAGGTGGGGTCATAGGGAGAACTTTCGCCTTTCCCGCGTGCGGACCCCTACCTGGCGCGCTAATCTGATGCGGACAAATCATCGGTGATGAGCGCCGGGCATGCTGAGATCTATTGTGGGCCTCCAAATGGGGTGGAGAGGTCGTTTTCCTTCTTTGGAAACCTGCAAGAAGTCCCCGGGCCGGTATTCCTGGCAAGGACCCTCCGACGCTCAAGTTAGTAAACTTGTCGCTCAGTAGTGTAGAGAGAGAGATCAAGATCCCCTTTTCTGTTGAGCTCGGGGTCCTTTTATACATGTCTGGGAGGTTCCTTTCTTTTCGTCCTCTTTCGAACCGTCGAATCTTCCTCGTTAGGATAAGCTCCTTCAAACGGCAAGTGGTTAAGCCATTGCTGGATGGGGGGCGCTTGTGGCGGTAACTGTTGGGCGTGCTAGCACTTGCCCGTGATTTCGGTGAGTGAGGTATATGGTAATAGATCTCGAATCTCGGGATCTGTTACCTGAGGTGGGTCATAGTGTATGCAGGAAAGGCACCAATTTAGGGCCGGAGGCAAAGGCCGAAGCCATCGCTAGAGGCCGGAGCCGTCACTGAAGGCCGTAGCCAAAGGCCGGAGCCGTCGCTGAAGGCCGTAGCCAAAGGCCGGAGCCGTCGCTGGAGGCCGGAGCCAAAGGCCGTAGCCAAAGGCCGGAGCCATCACTGAAGGCCGTAGCTAAAGGCCAGAGCCGTCACTGAAGGCCGTAGCCAAAGGCCGGAGCCGTCGCTGGAGGCCGGAGCCAAAGGCTGGAGCCGTCACTGGAGGCCAGAGCCATCGCTGAAGGCCGTAGCCAAAGGCCGGAACCGTCGCTGGAGGCCGGAGCCAAAGGCCGGAGCCATAGGGCGGGGCCAAGATTCCATCTTTGAGATTAGCTGTCACATCATTATCTCCGAAAATCGCGCAAGAGGTTATAACGTTACCCAAAGGAGATGGTCAGCCGTATCAATTATTATTATTATTTAAAGAAAATACAAAATAATTACATTCAAGTAAGAGGAGATTAAATCATGTGCATTCATCTGTCTTTCCGTCATTTGCTATGGAAATGCAATCCGATCAGCCATTTGATTATTTTTTTAAAAAAATGAATAAAATATGATAGTCAAGAAAGCGAAATAGGATGGATCTTAATTGTTCCTAATTAGAATCACCTTCTAGCTAAATTTTAGGAGCCCTGATGCATTGATGTAATTTAAAATTAACCTAAGCTGCAATTAGTTCAGCCATAGAAATAGGAGTAGCATTCAATTTAAATATCTGAGCACAAGCCAACCTTCTTAAATAATCTCTAATTATATAGCCATCTTCTGTAACATTTTCTCGAATAGAGTCACTGAAGTTCACTTTCAACCTACTAGAAAGAGGATCTCTAAGTTATGCTATCGTTCTTAATAAGATTTAAATCTATGCTATAGTTGCCATAGGGCTTTGTAACTATATTAAAGTAACATTTAAGCTAACTTGAAATATGAAATAAGTCAATAGTTAAGCTCAACACTTGCCTTATATTATCATTGGGAGCAAATAGCTTAGAGTCAAATAACTTCTCATGCCAGGCTGATCAGATTATCCAAGCAACATTAGTTATCAAAGCCTGAATTCTTTTAGTTTACTACCTATGGGCACAAGATATTGAGGTATGATACACCTCCTATCAATATTAAAAAGCATGCCTCAATATCATTGAGCTAAAGAACAAGTAACTATCACATGATTATAATCCTCCTCCTACCCTAAACATTGTGCATTCATAATTATCATTGAGTATTCCTTCGCACCACAAGAAAGATAAGGAATTTTTAGTCAAACCAATTTCTACCAAAGCACCTTCACTTGCATAAGAGATTTGAGCTTTTGAATCCATACAATAAGCATGATGATTAGATTTAAATAAGTAAACAAATGAGACAAATAATTATTGCCATAAGAGGATGATAACAGCTAATTATTTTTTCAACTTAGTACATTAGACTAGGATCCTTTGATAAAAGAATATTAGATATAAGAGCTCTCAAGTCAATTCAAATAACTGAATAAAGCTTTACCAAATCCCAAGATCATTCATATTAATATAAGTTGGCTAATAAATTAAAGCTAGATTAGAGATTCAGGGATTATATTAAAAAAAAACTTATTTATGTATCGGCATCCAATGCCCAAGTAAACTCTCATTGAATATCAAGTGCATATAGATATATTTTCCTCTAAATTAAGGAGCATCTCTTAGGTGAATTATAGTATCTCTAATCCTCCCCCCACCTTTTAAAAGAGAAAAAAAAAAACTTATATTTCATAGCTATCACCTTAGCCCAAAAAGATTTTGGGTTAAGGATTAACTATCCAACAAATTTACATATAAGAACTTCTTACTTAAGCTTTAATAGTCGAAGCTCAAAGCTTCTGCATTTCTTAGCCATGCTGAGAGTTAAAGGTTGGATTTTCATTTCCAAGAATTGGGCAACATATTTCTAATTCTATTTTATAATATATCTAACTAAATTACATGACTTAATAGAAGCCAAGCAAAGATCAAATGAGACACGTAAGATATGGCATTATTGTTATTTTAAAATGACTAAAGTATTTGAAAGAGAAAAATTATTTATGTCACCACATATTATGATTGCAATATTTGTTCAACAAACAAGTGAGCTATAGAAATAAATAGCACACCTTCTTTGTATCTCACCCATCCATAAGTTTCACTTGAGAATTAGTGTACATGTAGAATGTCATTACTTCAAAAGCAACATTGCAGATATTATGGTTGTAATATTTGGCAATATTGATTCATTTGTTGGAGTAGCCACATAATTTTTTTGCTTTAATTTGATATGAAAGTGAAAAAGCAAGTGGTCAACCTTGTCATACTTGTACTAATTGGTTTTCACTAATTAAAGAGAGGACCTTGGTTCAACATTGATAATAATATCGCAACCAACTTTCTTGAAAAGAAAAAAGAAGTGTGTTTCAAGTTTTTGGTACAATAAAAATTGTAGGGAGAAACAATTCCTGAAGCATGCATATTTTAAAAATTTGATAACAATTATCAATGCAGAATTTTAAAGATTACATACTAATCTATCTAACATGCATCAAGATCATATCTTTGTCTTGTATATAGGATCGATTGATCCAAAATATGTATATAAATAAAAATATCAAGATCATATCTTGATCTTCAAGATGACTAGTCATACTACTTATCTTGAAGCTTGCCTTAAGATCTAGGGATCAAATCGCTTATCTTAAGAATAGTAGGTAAATCCTTATTGCTCTGCAGCCGTTCAATCGTCAGGCCTCTAGTATTGTCCATGCGAAGCCCCAAATGATCGGATTTCCGAAAATGCTAGCTCGCGGAAAAACAGCTTTGCTAATCTTGAATCCTTCCATTTGAATCTTCCTCTAAGATCCACCACGCTTCCGCTAACACCAGAATCACCAAAATTTTTTATTCTAACCTTTTTAGAATTACAATCCATGAAATATCGTGTATTGTTATTCTGTGTATTCTGGTGAGGGAATGTCCTCTATTTATAGTCTCAATTTAGCCTTAACATTGAATTCTGACATTAAGAATTCCGTCGTTCAGTAAAAGCGAAGAGACGCCGAAGGCGTGGTGCTTGGTTTAATTCCGACATTTGGTGAAAACCAAAGAGACGTGGCTAAATCCGACATTCGGTGAAAACCAAAGAGTCGTGGCTAAATCCGAAGTTCGGTAAAAATTAATGTTAGGCATTAAATTCTACATAAGAATTTAATCTTTCATGAGATGAGACTTTAGCCATCTCATCATATGAGATCCTTATGCGAGAGGTTTGGGTTCAGGTGATGGTTTAATCTGATCTGAATTTATTTGACTGAACCCACATAGATCATGGTCCAAGCCCAAATCAAATTTGGCTAGTCCTGAATCTATTTAAATCCAAATTAAGTCTAATTTCAAATCAATATTTGAAATTGACTAGTCCTTCTAATGGACTTAAACCAAATTGAATCTTATTCACTTGTACTTAACCCAATTGAGATAATTCAATCAATCAAATTGATTAATTAAATCATTTACGATTCTCAATCGTTGATCAGCAAACAGATCATCCTAGGAAACTTCTATGCGTGTGACTCTCTAGGTTCGAACCTAAGCCGGTAGCATAGAAACAACTTTCTATACTAATCGATGTGCCCATCTAGCAATGGAACCCGACGTCCGGATAGGTCGAAGAGTTGCCGAGCAAACTCCAAGAACCCTAAGAAACAGTTACCGTATAATTTATCCTCTTGAGCATAAATGCTAAGGATGGCTTAAGAGCCTGTCAACTCTAAATAGCAAATCCATAAAGTGATTTCAACTTTAGTGATCATGTGACTTTCACATAAAGTGCCTTGGCCAAGGTCTTGCTAAATTAAAATACAAGCATTTCTCCTTTTAACGGGATAGGTCAAATTCCATCTTGATCCACAACTGACTATCACAAGTACTTGACTGCACCCAGTAACCTTTCGTAGCTGGATTAGAAATCCAGGTGGTCCGGCACCTAAGTACAATGAGTTGCTTGTAAGCCACTGGTTGTGATCTTCAGGTCTGAAGGATACTTATACCTATATATTCTCGGATTAACTCTTGACAGTAGAGTATCCGAAAATGAGTTACGTTCGGTGAAATGTACTCCTACACTTCCACCTATATGTCATACTAGTGTCTCTGCACTCCTTGGTTAAGAGGACAACCAACAAATATGATATACAACGTCCTATAATTGATAGTACTATGGCCTTGTCATAGTATATCATTTGGTCGCGAACTCTTTTAAGGACCTTCAAAGATAAATCCTCCTTTATCGTGAAGGAAGATCCTGAGGGCTTCATTACAATCAGGAGTATTAAGAAGATATTCTTGTAATGAATAAACTGTCAAATAACTTTTATTAATATATCAATTTATATACAATTTACATTAGCACAATCATCAAATGATTGGCTTTAGGATACAATTCCCAACAAACTTCCACTTAGCCTAAAGCCACTCATTACAGTATCTAATACCCATCTTCAACTTATAGTTGTCAAACTCCTTGATGCTGAGTGCTTTAGTAAATGGGTCACCTAGGTTTTCCTTTCCATCAATCTTTTGAAGATTTATGTCACCTCGGTATACAATCTCTCGAATAAGATGAAACCGGCGCAGTATGTGCTTGGTGCGCTGATGTGCTCGTGGTTCCTTTGCTTGAGCTATGGCACCAGTGCTGTCACTGTACAACAGGACTGGTCCATCTATGGAAGGTGTCACTCCAAGCTCGGAGATGAACTTTTGCAGCCACACAGCTTCTTTCGCAGCATCTGATGCAGCGATGTACTCTGCCTCGCACACCGAATCTGCCACTGTATATTGCTTGGAACTTTTTCAGCAAACAGCTCCACCATTCAGGATAAACACGAAACCCGATACACTTTTGCTATCATCATGATCTGATTGGAAACTGGAATCAGTATATCCAACAAGTTTCAAATCCGACTCTCCATAGACTAACCACTAGTCCTTAGTATTTCTCAAATACTTAAGGATTGTCTTAACAACTTGCCAGTATTTTTCTCCTGGATCAGATTGGTATCTACTCACTACTCCTAGTGAGTATGCCATATCTGGTCTTGTACATGTCATGGTGTACATAATCGATCCCACTGTCGAAGCATATGGAATTCGACTCATATGTTCTCTTTCATTAGGAGTTATCGGACAATCCTTCTTAGAAAGATGAATTCCATGGCCTATCGGAAGATAGCCTTTCTTGGAATTCTCCATGCTAAACCTTTTTAGCATGGTGTCAATGTACGTAGATTGGGATAAACCAAGCATCCTCTTAGATAAATCTCTATAGATCTTCATCCCTAGGATGTATGATGCTTCTCCCAGATCTTTCATGGAGAATTGTGATGATAACCATGTCTTTATTCCTTGTAATGTAGGGATATCATTCCCGATTAAGAGAATATCATCCACATATAATACAAGAATACAATAACGGAATCGTTAGCCCATTTATAAATGCAAGGTTCTTCTTTATTTTTAATAAAGCCATAAGATTTGATCACTTTATCAAATCGTATGTTCCAACTCCTAGATGCTTGCTTAAGTCCATAAATAGACTTCTGTAGCCTGCACACTTTAGACTCATCTTCAGATATAAAACCTTCAGACTGTATCATATATACCTGTTCTTCTAAATCACCATTTAGAAAAGCGGTTTTAACATCCATCTGCCAAATCTCATAATCAAAGTGTGCTGTATAGCTAGCATAATCCGAATGGATTTCAGCATTGCCACAGGAGAAAATGTTTCGTCATAGTCAATACCATAACGTTGACGATACCCCTTAGCAACCAGACGTGCTTTATAGGTCTCAACCTTTCTATCTGCGCCTCTTTTTCTCTTGAAAACCCACTTACACCCTATGGGTTTTATCCCTTCGGGTGGGTCAACTAATGTCCATACATTATTGTCCTTCATGGAGTCAAGTTCGGATTTCATGGCCTCAAGCCATTTATTAGAGTCAGTCCTTTGCATAGCATCCATATAGGTGATCGGATCCTCGTTGTCTCATCGAGTTCAACAGGATCATCATTCTGGATCAAGAAACCTAAGTATCTGTCCGTTGATGTGGTACTCTACCAGATCGCCTTAATGGTGCATCTAAAATGGGTTTTTAGTTTGATCTAATCAACTCAGATTCTAAGGGTTCACTGGTTTATGTTGTTCCTTCTACTTGATGAACTTCCTCAAGTTCAACATTAGAGCTATTTGTTCCTTCACTATGGAACTCCTTTTTAAGAAAAACTGCTCTATTACTAATGAACAACTTTTGTTCTTCAGTATTATAGAAGTAATATCCTTTGGTCTCTTTCGGATAGCCGATAAAAAAATATTTGTCAGATTTGGGTTCAAGTTTGTCTGATTTTGCACATTTTACATGAGCCGAACACCCCCAGACTCTCAGATAGGTAATAACTGGTTTATGTCCATACCACATCTAATGTGGAGTTTTAGAAACAGACTTACTTGGAACCATATTAAGAATATGACAAGCTGATTCTAATGCGTATCCCCAAAATGATATTGGCAAGCTTGCAAAACCCATCATGGACCGAACCATGTCTAACAGAGTTCGATTCCTTCTTTCTGACACACCGTTATGCTGCGGTGTTCCAGGAGGAGTCCATTGCGAGAGAATCTCATTCTTTCTTAAATATGTCACAAATTCATTGGAAATATATTCGCCTCCTCGATCTGATCGAAGGGTCTTAATACATTTTCCTGTTTGTTTTTCTACTTCTTTATGATAAAGTTTGAATATTTTAAACGACTAAGATTTATGTCTCATAAGATAGACATAACCAAACCTAGAAAGGTCATCTGTAAAAGTTATGAAGTAGTAATATCCACCTTTGGTACAAGTGCTCATTGGTCCACATACATCAGTATGTACTAGACGCAATAGCTCTTCGGCTCTTTCACCTTTTCAGTAAAAGATGACTTGGTCATTTTACCAAGAAGACATGATTCACAGGTAGTTAATGATTCACAATCATCAACTCGAAGGATGCTCTCCTGAGTTAACTTGTTTAATCTGTTCTTATTGATATGACCCAGCCGATGATGCCAAAGATAAATGTCTGTGACATCAGTTGTTCTAGGGCGCTTACTTGAATTGTACACCATATTCATAGGCTGTGATAATATATAAATGCCATTAGATAAATGCCCAGTCATTACAGTGACTCCATTCATAATGATATTCAAAGTAACATCCTTTATTGAAATTTCATAATAACTTTTGGCCAGAAGGCTATAGAAATTACGTTCAACAAGAACATTGGGAAAAAATGATAATCATTTAGTATAATGACATTTCTATTGAAAACTATTTCAAGAACTCCTAATGCTAGAATTGGAACTAATTTTCCATCGCCGACATTAAGGAAACTTTCATTGTCCTTAAATCTTCTGGTGACCTGTAGTCCCTGCAATGAATTGCAAATGTTAAAAGGACTCCCGGTATCCAATACCCAGGTCTGATTATCATATACAGAAAAATTACAAGGTGTTATCATATAATTACCTTGTTGAGCAACATCTTGCTCCTTTTTCTTCTTTGGCCTATTTTGATCAAGTGTGGCAATGTAAAGAGGACAGTTCCTCTTCCAGTGCCCTTGCATCTTGCAGTGAAAGCATTCAGCTTGACTTTTATCAACTTTCTTCTTCTGCATCTGACCCCTTATAGATGTCCTAGCATGTTGCACCTTTTTATTATTCTTTTTCTTCTTCCCTTTCCCAAAGGGTTTACGCCCTACCTTAGATCCTTCAACCACATTAACCAAACCCTTAGAGAGCTGGTTATCCTTCTCAAAGTTCTGTAACAACTCCAACAAACCGTGGTAGTTGACTGCAAGCTTTGTCATTCGAAAATGAGTAAGGAAAGGTCAGAAGGATGGAGGCAAGGAATTCAGGATCGCATCTTTTCCCAACTGCTCATGTAAGGAAAAGTCGAGCTTGCTTAGAAGTTCTATCTTCTCGATCATATAAAATACATGATCAGTGACAGGAGATCCATCCCTCATTCGAGCATTGAAAATTGCACAACTAGTCTTGTGCCTTTCAACATCGTCAGGTGTGCCGAAAGATTCATTCAACGCTTGAATGATTTCTTCTGGATGAGCATTCTCGAACCGGCGACCGAATTCATCGTTCATTGCTGCTAGCATGATACAACGCACGCTAGTTCTATCATTGAGCCACTTCTGATAAGTGTCTCTCTCAGAACTTTGGGTGTTTGCTTCAGGTATCTTTGGTGCAGGATTATTCAGAATATATAGAATCCTCTCATGCTCAAGGATGATCTTAAGTTTTCTGAACCAGCTATTGAAATTGGAACCATTCAACTTGTCACTATCCAATAGGGACCTTAATGATAAATTAGTGGCCATTTTCTGCATAAGGAAAAACTAAAGTTTATAAGTATATAAATTGATTCAGTCTAAAGACTTGGACTTTAGTCTAAAGATTCTCCCACTATTTTATTCAAATTGGCAGCCTTTACACCCCAATTCGAAGAATTATTCTTAATTCTTTAACGGGCACTAAGATCTACATAAACTACATACAGGCCCAAGTGAAGCTTGGCTAACCCATATGCATCAAGAGTAGGTTTAAAACCAATTGTTTCTCCAAACAATTCTTAGTGTTCAGTTTTGCCCTATATACCTCTTCAGCAGGCATGAAGTGCCTCCACTGAAAGTTCTGGCTAGGTCCAACCATTAAATGATATAATCATTGTAACCTATCAATAGACAACCAAGCCCGAGTGAAGCTCGGCTCACTTGACTATTTATTTAATAGTTACGCTGACTTATCATATAATGAATGATAATTCCGATGGTTGACAAGCACCAGGCATGAAGTGCCTCCAATGATTATCAAGACATCAGACTCATTATCACCCACCTTAATGGGAGGCTATGATTTAGTTATCATATAACTATTTCATTTTAAGGACCTAATAATTTTAGAGGATTTTAATAATATGAAGATAAATTGACTAATCAAGTTCTCCCACTGAATCTATGAAATCGGTAGAATGAAACAAGATTAAGTCAGGTTAAGTGGCACCTAAATCAGTCACTGATTTCCTTACAGGCATGGGTCAACCCGAATCAGGTAAATGATCTGAATCATAAATGGTTCACCACATTGACCAGGTGAGTGAGATCGATGGGAGGGATATGCCATTAACTCGTTAAAGACGCATCAATACGAGTAGCTCCCAATTAAAAACCATTCGATCGTTGATCCTAGAGCAACTTGCCAACCCACCTTGACATCATATGGTTAATCAATTTTGATTTGACCATCTAAGAGATTCATGCTCAACCACGGAGCCTAATCTACTTCCATTTGGTTTAATCAAAGAGAAGGACATGATCAACTACAACTATTATTTGATTTAGAGCATTCTTAACCTTAATCTAATTAGATTTGATCAAATACTCTTACAGTCCAGTTGATTTAAACTTTAGGGTCTAACCCTTTATGGATCCGATTTAGCTAACCCAAAGGATTAAATATATTTCATGTTTACATATCATATATTTCAATCAAGCATCATATGTATTATGTTACTACTCATAATTCTTATATTTAGATTATATCTAAAGAGATTATGAATTAACATTTGACATTCAAATTAGACTCTCATAAATATTTGTATGTTTCATAACATAGACATCATGCCATCATATATCATATCTATGTTTTATACTAAACATGCAAATATCATGTTTTATATAACATCAACATGTATCAAATATAAAACATATTTTGAGAGTGTGTGTAATCAGTGTTTTGAAGCCAAAGATCAATTTAAATTATCACGGCAATATGTCACAGAATACCTCGTTGAATGGATAATTTGGATTTTTAATTCATCTGTGACCGAATAGACGTGAGATTTGTTTTAGCCTTGATTACATAATTAATAGGAGCATTAATTTATATGCATTAAATTAGATCAATACGAAACCATCGCTCTGATACCATTTGTAGGGAGAAACAATCCCCGAGGCATGCATATTTTAAAAATTTGATAACAATTATCAATGTGAAATTTTAAAGATTACATACTAATCTATCTAACATGCATCAAGATCATATCTTTTCCTTGTATATAGGATCGATTGATCCAAAATATGCATATAAATAAAAATATCAAGATCATATCTTGATCTTCAAGATGACTAGTCATACTACTTATCTTGAAGCCTACCTTAAGATCTAGGGATCAAATCGCTTACCTTAAGAACAGTAGGTAAATCCTTATTGCTCTGCAGCCGTTCAATCGTCCGGCCTCTAGTATCGTCCACGCGATGCCCCGAATAATCGGATTTCTGGGAGTGCTAGCTCGCGAAAAAATAGCTTTGCTGATCTTGAATCCTCCCACTTGAATCTTCCTCTAAGATCCACCATGCTTCCGCTAACACCAGAATCACCAGAATTTTTTATTCTAACCTTTTTAGAATTGCAATCATGACATATCGTGTATTGTTGTTCTATGTATTCTGGTGAGGGAATGCCCTCTATTTATAGTCTCAATTTAGCCTTAACATTGAATTCTGACATTAAGAATTCCGTCGTTCGGTAAAAGTGAAGAGACGCCGAAGGTGCGGCGCTTGGTTTAATTCCGACATTTGGTGAAAACCAAAGAGACGTGGCTAAATCCGACATTCGGTGAAAACCAAAGAGTCGTGGCTAAATCCGACGTTTGGTGAAAATTAATGTTAGGCATTAAATTCTACATGAGAATTTAATCTTTCATGAGATGAGACTTTAGCCATCTCATCATATGAGATCCTTATACGAGAGGTTTGGGTTCAGGTGATGGTTTAATCTGATCTGAATTTATTTGACTGAACCCACATAGATCATGGTCCAAGCCCAAATCAAATTTGGTTATTCCTGAATCTATTTAAATCCAAATCAAGTCTAATTTCAAATCAATATTTGAAATTGACTAGTCCTTCTAATGGACTTAAATCAAATTGAATCTTATTCACTTGTACTTAACCCAATTGAGATAATTCAATCAATCAAATTGATTAATTAAATCATATACAATTCTCAATCGTTGATCAGCAAACAGATCATCCTAGGAAACTTCTATGCGTGTGACTCTCTAGGTTCGAACCTAAGCCAGTAGCATAGAAACAACTTTCTATACTGATCGATGTGCCCATCTAGCAATGGAACCCGACATCTGGATAGGTCGAAGAGTTGCCGAGCAAACTCCAAGAACCCTAAGAAACAGTTACCGTATAATTCGTCCTCTTGACCACAAATGCTAAGGATGGCTTAAGAGCCTGTCAACTCTAAATAGCAAATCCATAAAGTGATTTCAACTTTAGTGATCATGTGACTTTCACATGAAGTGCCTTGGCCAAGGTCTTGCTAAATTGAAACGCAAGCATTTCTCCTTTTAACGGGATAGGTCAAATTTCATCTTGATCCACAACTGACTATCACAAGTACTTGATTGCACCCAGTAACCTTTCGTAGCTGGATTAGAAATCCAGGTGGTCCGGCACCTAAGTACAATGAGTTACTTAAAAGCCACTGGTTGTGATCTTCTGGTCTGAAGGATACTTATACCTATATCTTCTCGGATTAACTCTTGACAGTAGAGTATCCGAAAATGAGTTACGTTCGGTGAAATGTACTCCTACACTTCCATATGTATGTCATACTAGTATCTCTACACTTCTTGGTTACGAGGACAACCAACAAATATGATATACAACGTCCTATAATTGATAATACTATGGCCCTATCATAGTATATCATTTGGTCGCGAACTCTTTTAAGGACATTCAAAGATAAATCCTCCTTTATCGTGAAGGAAGATCCTGAGGGCTTCATTACAATCAGGAGTATTAAGAAGATGTTCTTGTAATGAATAAACTGCCAAATAACTTTTATTAATATATCAATTTATATATAATTTACATTAGCACAATCATCAAATGATTGGCTTTAGAATACAATTCTCAACAAAAATATCATTTTAGAAGTTCATAGAAGTTACTTTGCTGCCTATCATAAGCTTTGGTCAGTTGCGATTAATCATGCATTTATTTATGTCTAGATATGAAAGAGAGGGAGGATAATCAGCTCATATGAAAAGTGCTTTTATTGTTTTCTTGAATAGTATAAGTTCACATATTATAAGAGATCTATATCTATCTATCTATCTATACATACAAAAATATATGTATGGGCATGTAGAGACATATATAAAACACTTGTGTATGTTTATACTTGTGCGTGTAGATTAAAATCAAGTTACACCCAATGTAACTCATATAGTGCTATACCTTTCTTTAAATAGATAATTAGGGTGATACATTGATTATTTGAGTCATTGAATATAATCTAATACTTTTAAACTGCATGTATACTAAAAATCAAGTAATTTGGAGATCTCTCTTTTATGCATCAAATGGTCAAAAAATATACATCTATATATGTTATTTAAGTTATCCAATTTTTAATCACTTGATGAATAGATTAAGGGATTTCAAGCCATGTGATTCTATTATATAAATAGTTTAAAAGTGGTTGAATGCATCTAATGACTTAGATATTTATTGTTTAGTTCTATCATCCCATCATGATATGATCAAATCTGAGTAGGGATCCACTAACTAGATCCTACTCACGTCTCACATAGAATTTTAGGTTCATTTTTATAGACCAAGAGCTATCAATTACTGATGCAAGTTGAAGTGAAGGAAGTAAGAATACAAATATCATTCATCTCAATGATGTCCCATACTTGCTTATTGTAGTAGCATTTAGGATGGCTAGCTTGTATGGCAACCCTTATGCTCTATTCTTTCATGAGGCAATCTATCTCTCTTATGATAGAGCCTCACATTATATAGGAGATTTACGACTGTATAAGGGAGGAGTTGAGATATCGAGGATGGCTAAGTTGTACTCAAAGGCCCACGAATGTTCTCTCCTATTTTGTAATACCCCCTCCCCCCATTTTCTCTTTCAATACAGTGAAAGATCCATTTGCTTTAGGCAGTTGCTAAAGGAAAAGCTCATGAGCCATTGAATGGCCTTAGACTAAGGTGTGAACTTTGTTTGTCTAGCTTCAAAATTGGCCTCATTCCTCTATTTAGCTAGGTTAAGCATTGCCATAATTATCCTTTATTTCCTACGTCCATTGTCTCCTCTTTCCTTTCATAGTATCTAGCCTTCAACAATGGCTACTGCCTCAATTGTTACAACTAGAGAGCCTTTAGTGATCGTTATAGCATCCATATCCTAAAGAGAAAGTAATCCCTTATATTTAATTCGTATTGTTCTTTGTTTCATCTTAATCTTCTCTTCTTCTCTTTTCTTTTCTATCGACAATAAATTGTTGTTCAATTATTGCTAGATGAGCTGAAGATTGACTAACTACTAAAAAGGCAATGACCTTTCCCATTATCTTGACCTCACCCTCTATTTCTCTCTCTCTCTCTCTTTCTCTCACTCTCTGTTTTTTATCCTTAGATGACCCCTCATATTGCCAACTCAGCAGAGGTTCTCTTCTTCTTCCTATGATAAGTAGTCCTCTATTGATGCTAAGTTCAACCATAAAAGAAAAAAGAAAACTCTTCCCTTAATCTTTCTCTTGGATGACTAATTCATATTCGGATTAAAGAACTTACTGTATTGTAATATTGAGAGAAAGGATTATTTTTTTCTTTCATTTTCTCTTCCACTTATTAGTTGGAGTCATAGCCTACCCCTATGTCCATATGGTTGGTTGCTCAAGTTGCCTAAACTTGCCCAACCTAGATTGACAAACATGAAGATTTGCTCGTGTGATGTTTTTTTTTTTCAGCCAAAAATCTCATCTCTATATATTGCAAAAAAGTTTAGCGAGGAATAGATGCTTTGACTATAGATAATCATTATATCGCATAATAACATCCACTCCATACTTTGAGGAATCATTCAACTCAAAGTAGTCTAGATTCCATGTAAAAAAGAATATTTCAGAAAGCCAAAAAAAGAAGAGGCTATCTATTACTTAGTTAAATGTTTTCAAAATGTAATGCTAGAGATTTATATATTCTAACCAAAGAACATATACTTAAAACAAGAAACATACCACAAAATATAGATGCTAAGAAAATATTAAATAGAGAACATACAATTCTAATCCATCTAGAGACCCCTATAAACATAAAATTTGTTTGTGATGCTAATTTAATGTTTCACCAGCAATGAAATTTTTTTGTCTTGCAAGTTAACTAAATTCCATTAGATATTTATTGGCATATGAAGAGGGTTAGAAAAGTTTTAGCCCAAAGTAGTATAAAGAACTATATAATTCAATAGTAAAACCACTAAAACTTGCACATATAATTAGGCATAATATACAAGAATTAAGTTCATGTAAGGCAAGGTTAGAAGAGCCACATTAAATGATCTCTCTATGAGGAAGCTTTAATTTCAGCAATGAAGTTTGTTTCTTTAGCCTCTAATGATTCTCATGTATCCATATTCCAGTTAGTGGCTCAAATTTCCATGTGGTTCAACTATGTTCTAGAAAACAAAAGGCAAAAGTTGAGTCTAACCAAGTTAGTCAATCATTGATGCAATTTTACATCCATGTAATAGGCCTTCTTGGGCCTAGCAACAGGTTTAGCCTTATGGCCAGACTCCACGACCTTTAAGGGTCCATTAAGGGATCCTCACTATAGTAGCTATGAGCTTGGATTTGCAACTGAATCCTTGACCCTCGGAGACATATAATACCCATGCATCCTGTATTTTGGCTCACCACAAAGAACTTCGATCATATTCATCTTGCTAACCTATGCCCAAGACCATAGGCCTTGGCACTAGACTTGAAACTCATAAAAGGATTAAATAAAATTTTAAATTAAAATTTTATTTTATTAGTGTAGGTAATTAGTCATTGGAGCTTTAAAAAAGTGACCTAAGTGTGTTGCAGATTCAAGTAAGAATCTCCATTTATATTTGTACGGGCGCATGTTAATATAATCATGCATGTTTAATGATACATGTGTTAGTGATATTATGTTGATTATATATATAAATTTTATTATGATGCATATTATGATGGTATGAACATACATGCTATGATAATACATGCATTATGATATGATATTAATCATGTATGAATTTATTATGATGATAATATGAACATACATGTTATGGTATTTCATGTGTTAATGATATGATGTTAATCATATAATAAAATGATCATGATAGAAATATGCTTAAATTATGCATGATTATAAATTATATGTGCACATCTTGGACCTTATATGACTTATGATATGAACTAGTATGAAGTTGAATGTGAGATTGCATCTCATGTAATTAAAAATAAAATTTTAATTAATAAATAACTAAAATATGTAACATAATGAATAGAGATAGACGCTAGAGAGTAGTCATAAGATTTAGTTCTCATTGTAGGTTGAAACATTGCTAGTTTTGATTGTCACTGTAGGCTAGAGCGTGACTTGATTTGTTTGTCACCATGGGATAGATCATGACTAGTTATGGCTACCATAATGGGCTTGAGAGTAGCTTAATTTGCTTATCACCACAAACTAGAGTGTAACTAAATATAGTTGCCACCATGGCTAGCGCATTGATAGATATAGTTGCCACTGAGGATTGAAGTTCATGTCGATTTATTTGCCATATAAAGCTGGAGCATGATTATATTTGATTACCATCATATTCTAAAGCATAATTAATTAGACTTGATTCCCTATCATGGGCTGAAACATGGCCTTGACTAGTCCAGTGCCTATCCAAATACAAATTTACAACTTGAGTGCAATGTTGTTCAATAACCTAATAAAATTAATCATTAGTACAAGATGGTGATTATTATGTTGATTATGATGACATAGTTTATTATTAATCATACATTATGTAGGATGTTAAGTGCTTTGTTGATACAATAGCTGCCCAACATTATTTAACTACTACCTTAATATGATTTACTTGTTGAATTGAGACAATCATATCATGCTATTTTCACTCATCTTCACGCTATTACATGATTATATTGATATATCATACTGCATGTTGAGATATGGAGGATTCTTATTGGGCTTTAGCTCATCACATTCCTTTTATTTATTTTTTGTTTATTTATAGAGCCTTAGGATGCTTAGGATCATGAATGAATTGTATTTGGAGTGAGAAGGAAAATATAAGAAATATTTTAAGAATTCCTACTAAATAAAAAGGTATAAGTAATTAAGAACAAAATAGTTCACCTGATACTAGTTTTCATAACTACTTGATAATTCTTATAAGCTAAATAATATCATTAAAAGTTTAATGTACTAGTAAAGATGTATACTAATCAAGCCTTGCATAATCTTTAGGAGTTTTGCAGTCCTCTCACGTGTTCAACCCAAAGAGTGGGTTGAGGCATGACAAAAGAGACATTGATAGGCTAGACTAGACTTGGATCGTATTGCCTACTTTCAATTCACACCACTCTAATATGGCGCATTCATGCATTCATGCCTTCATGTTAACATGCTAAATTGTGGACTACACAGCAACACACGCTATAAACTTTGTTGGGGCAGGGAATAGAGCTAAAGTTGCTGCTGGTTTCACCACCAAAAATTTTGGAAGCCATATTATACATGCTACAGCCAAATGGTTAAACATGTTCTCTGTTCCTTGTGCAGAATTAAAAGGAGCATCAAGCGTAAGATGGGATTATATATCTTCACTGTATAAACCTTAATCTGAAATCAAATATGGCTTTGGGGGATCCTTAGGCCATCATTCAGTGACTCACCATTCACAGGGCCAGCAGGCCAAATCACAAGACAAATGGCCGACACGTGCCATATCCCATGTAATCATAGAGTTTTTCCTCATGCAAAATAGAGGTTAGAACTTAAAAGATTATCAGAGGCATGATGTGTACTCATGGCTACATCTCTAGATTATGTTCAACTTTGCCTTTAGGGACATGCAACCATAAAAAAAAAATGGACAACTCATTGACAAGAGGGACTCCAAATTCAATGGAAACCCAAGCTTATTAATCCAATGCACAGTGTGGCAAACTCAAGCAATGAAAACCACTTTAACGGACAGTTTGGCCTGCCAACCTGCCTAACCTTTAATCTAATCACATTAAAATATTTAAGCCTCTTGAGTCACAGCTTAATGCCATCTTATTATTAATCTTAACACCATAGTGATAAGATAGCTTAGTTCCAACTAATCCCTCACATCTAACTTTCAGAAGAAGCAAGCATTAGTACATAATTTAAGGTATGCATGGAAAAGCATACAAGATTAAATTGATAACTAGGGACATGTAAGGGAATGATTCGTTGTTTGTCCACAAAGAGATTAAATTATATAAATCAAGAATAAGCATTCATCATTAGCTACTAATGATGATGCCGGAGG
The DNA here is from genome assembly GCA_900491605.1 of Calamus simplicifolius. NCBI lineage: Eukaryota > Viridiplantae > Streptophyta > Magnoliopsida > Arecales > Arecaceae > Calamus > Calamus simplicifolius. The sequence continues at coordinate 209,109 of UESW01004583.1, read as the reverse complement.
TTATATTTACGGTGGAATCTCCTAGTGAGTTGAGCATCTTTTGAAAGGTGAAGAGTCCTAATTTTGGAAGGAACAAATACCCCCTCTTTACAATATGGGGATATTATAAAATGGTTTAAGCGTCAATGCAAGTAGAGAATGGATGCCCCTTTCATCAAATAGCCTGACCTACACTGCTTTCCCCTTTGTTACCTCTCCCAGTAAGTTTGTCATCTTTGGTGAGAGGGCTCCACTAGTTAGCAGAAAGGCTTAATTAGGACTAGCTAGTGGCCTTGAACCAAGTAAACAAGGTCAAAATAGTCCTTGACAACTATTGAACAAGAGGCATGGAGTAAGACAATCTTTGTCACATACTTAAAATATTAATATTACCGTGCTTTTGGAAGCTAAAACCCTCCATAAAATCTAGGCACGGTACCTTAAATGCCTTTCTTATTTCATGATACTTCTCATATATGCATGCCAATTCAATGCAAATATCTATGCATTACTTGTAATCAAGTTGCATGTTAGCCATTTCCAAGAACCTGCTCTTCTTAGGAGAGGTTTCATTGCCGCATCCCATCACATGTTCTAACCTCTAAACCTTGTGAAACTCCCTCTTTTTGGAGGAAGCATTATTCGGTAGAATTAATCTACCATGTAGCTCGTAGGCTAGACAAATCATATGTAGAAGTAAAGCTACGGGCTCAGGAATACGGAATAACAATTTGTGCTCATTAATTGATCTGATTTATAAGCCACATGGTAGACCAAGTTTGCTTAGGAATGTCACTTGAGCTAAATGCACCTTCTACCACACACTACATTTATTCCATAATTAAATTCTAACACCATTTACGCCCGATGAAGCTCGGAACTTCGATGTTATCCATTGATTTAAAGAAACATCAAACACAACAACATTAATTGCACTTGGCCATCACCTAAGCAAGAGTGTAACTCTGAAACTGACAATGACTAAAGGTTTAACAAAGTTTGCCAATGATGAAAAGAAGCCACCATAAGAATCTACTTGTGTGGGAAAAACGAAACTAGTCATCTGAAGCTCCATGCATGCATGAGATGATGCCTGTGTTGGGTAAATAGGTCTAAATAGGCTAATAGGCCTAAATACCATAATGGCATTGAAAGTCCATCACCTCCCTTTAGTGTGTGAATGAGAAATTGTGAGAACATTTAGTCCTACGTTGAAAAAAGCAAGAAAGAAAGGTTCACTTATATGCAAACCTTTTCCTTGAAGCTTAAGTTCTTTAAGCTCACCATAAGAGCTTGAGGGTGATGCTACCATCACCCCCGCGCACGCGCAATGGGCACTTTGTAGGCTCCGTCGGATCAAACCGTTGTGATAAATCAATGTTTCGATCGTGAAAAGACGTATCATAGCCGTGCTATGGCTTATCCGATCATGATCGAAGAAATGACCTTTAGATCATGATCGCCTGATCTGAAGATCACGATGTCTAAAGGGTATATCAAGGGTGATAAGCCCTTAACCCTCACATCCTTTGATCAAATCCGATCAAAGAATTCAAATTAAATTAAATTCGTAGGGTTGCTTCCAAAGAGCACCTAAAAATCTATAAATAGAACCCTAAACCTTGCATTTTCATTCAATCCAATTCCATTCCGAATTGAGTATTCTCTTAGGCATATGCATACTTTCCTAAGGGTAGTATAGCAATAGTGCATTAAAAAGAGAATAGCATTTTGGTTCAAAATTTTTGATAAATTATAGTGATGCTTTCATCAAAAGAAGACTGTTGTATCCTGAAAGACAATCGTCATACTGACCGTAACCATAATTACGGGACGAAATTGTCTTAAGAACATAGAGTATAACTCTAGTCTCAGTTTTATCAATTAGGTAGCCATCATCTGCCACCGAACGGTCTGTCTTCCTTATAGATAGGAGAAAAAGTTATCCACCACTTCCCTTTGGAAAGGAAAAAGGTTGGGGCCGGAGCATGGGCTCAGGTTGACGGCAATGAAAGTCGAAGAGCTCGGCGGGCCAAAAGTTGGCACATTGATATAGTTCTCTTATCGAATCATCAGTCACCTCACCATCTTTGGCCATATCGTTTGGACCAATTGGCGAGGACTGCTACGGCTGCATGGCAAACCCAGTACATGACCCTTTTCTTTCAGCGGATCCGTGCTGAATTTTGGTTCAAGAGAAGGCATCATATTCAACAGAGAATGTGGCTTTAACTTAGCCAAAAAAAATGGTGCGAGAGAGTCAATGTTAATGTATTCTCTATGCAAAGAAATTAGTGTATAAAAGGTAATGAGAAATCGACGTATATAGATTGCTTGGATATTAAATTTTATGCAGAGAATTTCAAATCATGGCAGTGCTTGCACGACTCATAAACCTAAATGTCTCAATGTATCCATGCTGTCATAGATGAAGCCTGATCAATTGTGAAGCACAATGATTTGATGCTTGAAAAGTTGATGTTGAACTTTTTATATTTCCATTCTCTAGATTCATATATCATCAGGATTTTTAAAGAGGACAAGGAGGAAATACTATAGTAATTATCTGATACATTGAATAAGATTTGCATTGGTGCTAACGTGGCAAAGAGAGATGATATAAGGGGGATTTGATAGGCCCTTCTTTCTGTGACAAGGCAACGACAACAGAGTACAGAATCTTCTAATATTTTCTGTCTACATATGTCCTCTAATTTTTTTGAGAAAATACTCATGTCGTATTCCATCAGCTGTCATCCATTCTAATGAGTCACACTGATCAGTAGTGAGTGATTAAGACATACAAATCACATAAAATTAGATTAGAAAAATAAGTGAGAGAGGAACCAAACTCAGTAACATTTTCTTAGATGGATATGCTAGAGAGAGAGAGAGAGTTTCTACTGTTTATTACACACAAATCTTGGAACCATATATTAAATAATATGTTCATCATCTATATACTTCTGAAATACTATCTGTCTAAACGATCATGTCATGGTAAGGAGAAAAGTTTTAGCACATTATAGATGTCAAATCTTGGTCCTTTGAAGACCACCTTCTCCGATTAATCTTCTACATTTTTTTTTTCAAATTATATGCTTAGAAATATAGAGAAGAGCTCAAGGATTACATCAGGATGGTGTGTAAGCTAGCTATCACCCTCCATTGTCTTGTTAGCTGCTGTAGTAGTTGTTATTTGGCTGCAGGTGAATACAATAGCAATTTCTCACATGAAACAGCCTTCGATGGTCACAAAACAAGCGTGGGAGTCTCCATGCACAGTGCCCATGCAACAAGGGCTACAATGGTTTAAATCTAGCTATGATAAAGTGCAAGAAAGAAAGAATACTTTATTACATTAAGATAATTGAAAATTTTAGGAAACCTTCCCTTCGAATCTAATCATTGCGTTCTCTCATTTGTTCGTTCTGGAAATGAAAAGATTTTTAAAAGAAAGAGAGGAGGCTTTCTCGTTGGTTGTAAGATCCGAATTCATATTTTGTAGGCTTATCTCAAAGGGTACCAATGCCAACCAACTCCAATATCTGAAGTTAATATTTTAATTCTCTCTTTGCTTAGTGCTCACTGCTCATGGTTTGGAACTTAAATCCATCTTTCTGTAGGATTATTCTTGAGAACCCACCCCAAGCTCGCTTCAACAAAAAAAATATAGAGGAATGCTGCGATGCTCGGAGCAATCATTTTAAAGTTGGAAATCTTGGTCTGTTCTCGAAGGACAGCGACGTAGTGGGATTTGGATACCCTTCTCTATGGCACGTGCCAGCAGCCCCACAAGAAGGACATTGGATCGCTTCACGTGCCCCGTCCCCGCTGTGTCTCCTGCCGCCAGATATCCTCCACCCATTAGGCCATGGCCAGCATCCCCTGTTCCATTCATCAGTTCATTTTTTTAACACTCTAGCCACCACGACTCTCTTCTTAAACCCATGGTCGTTTTCTCCGCATGTTTTCATGCACTCCCAACAAGCCATGCATGTTACATAAGGGTTTGTTAATTGTTAGTGCCTTGTTTTTCATCAGGTAATGTTCTTCAAGCTTGAGACCAGCATTACAAAGCATAACAAGCCAATGTTGCTTTTAGGACGTTGTTCAAAGTTAAAAACTAATTAATACAGCAAGATGTATATTGGCCAAGAAGTAACTCCATAATTCCATTTCTACAGGGATCTCACAATGTAACAACAGGAGACATGAGACACACAGCAGAACAAATTAACACAAGGCAAAGGCCACGGAAAGCTAAGGCTCGCATACACCAATGATATCTTGACATTACAAAGGGTTAAGAGTGGAAGGCCACCGTTTGTTTATAGATTGATTATTCTACGTACGTGTCGATGAGGCGGAAGGACTCGCGATTCTGGAAAGCTAATTAAAGCTGACACCAATGATAGCTTGACATTACAAAGGCTTAAGAGTACGGAAGGCCATCGTTTGTTTGTTTGTGGATTGCGATTCTACGTGTCGATAACCCGGAAGGAGTCGCGATTCTTGACGACGATGTCATACATGTGGATGGATTTGAACTGGCTGAAATCCCTTGGGAGCGAGATGAGGTCGATGGACGAGCGCTTGTGGAACTGGAAGAGGTCAGGGTCTTCGTAGTATCTTTCCCAGCCAAGGCTAGTGAGCTTGCGCTCGAGAGAGGCGTAGGAGCTGATGACCTCATTGGTGGGAGTGTGGAGTAACACCCTCCGGTGGTCGCTTGCAGGGTTCTCCACCAACCTCACAACTCCATTCTTGTCGAACACCCAGACTCCAGACATTTTCTTAGCACTATTTTTCTTCAGGTATTGATTGGACTGCAGAGAGGGAGAGATAGAAGTAGATGATATGGGTTGGTGGATTGAAATGGAGGGTTCATAAGGCGTATAAATAGATGAAGTCTGGAAGTTTAAAGGAGGAGATAAGTGGGGTAGGCCAAGGAGACAGCGCGCTAGCTTGCACTATTACCGCTAGAGGCGGCGGATTGAAGTGAATCTAGAGCTAGGCTTCTAGAGGAATCAAGAACAAGCGATTAGCTTTTAAGGAATGGTAACATCCATAGCTAATTAATAGATATATAGATTGATTTTATCGATCGATGACCCGTCTCTGACGTTAGGGCGACACAAACTAGTGGCAGCATCGATCCACTCAGCGAGCTGTCTCTATGCCGATGGCATCCATGACGAGGAGTAGTATGTTACAGTGGTGATTGCAGAACTTATTGTTTTCAGTACGTACGTATCTACAGCTTTTAAGTGAATGATGCTGCAGCCAATTACTGCCCTTTTTATTAAATTGCATGGCAGGGAATTTGAGCAGTGGTTGGTGATATCAATGTTCATGTCATCATCAGAAAGATTGTTGAATATAAGTAAGATATACGTACACTAATTATCATGCTGTATTTGTGAACTCTAGCTTCCATTTTTCCTCTAGATATCCCTTTACGACCATATATATCTAGTCTATATTCGCGAAAATGAAGCCTTTTTCAAGAATAGGATTCTTGTAGACTAAATTTTAGATCAGGCTGGCCTTTTTTATGCTCCACTCTAGAGATTTCTTGAGTCTTGTGTTATGGGTTAGTGTACACACTGAGGCTAGTTACTTGTTAATTTTTGAGATAGGCAACCTTGCCTAACTACTTTGACGGCCATGTTCCCACTTGACATGCCTGCTTTATTCTTCCTGTTGTTCTCCTGTCCATGCCATGTGAGCAGAGGGACGGACAAAGTCAAAACCAAATGGCTTTCTTATTATCACATGTGCAAACTCAACCAAAAACATGAAATTAATTAAGAAATTGGAGAGTAAAATTCTGCTCAATATTACATATGATGTGAAATCTAACTCATCTTTTGTGAGAGTTTATCTTGAAATTTATAAGCTCAAAAAGAAATTATTTTTTGTATCCAAGTACGACTTTATTTCTAATTCATGCATGTAGGTTTGGAATTTAGAAGATAACAAAGAACATGCTTCCAGATAGTCCTAATTCATGTACTAAAACATGCACTGTAGAAGAAGTATGTTCTTCTATATAAGCACATATAATCTTGGCTTCTAAGAAAATCTTAGATAACTTAACAAGTTGTTATGAGAATTTAGGAGAGAACTTATTAAGTGTATGTAAGATTAAAGATTTGATAAAGAGAGTTTCTGGTGGGAAGAGATAATGTTAATTTCAAAGTCCGATGAGGAACAATCCTTATAACCTCTAATTTCTGTTTTAATAGTAAAATTTTCTACTCTCCTTTACCCATAAATATAGGGCAGTAAACCAAATCACGTAATCCCTGTATATTTACTCTTTTATTTTGATTTTATCCTTTTGTCTTTCTCTTTGGTATTTTTATTCTGTGCATGCTTTTGTCATACCAAGCGATATCAAATCTTCTGCGATCATAATACCTATTATGAACCATTGGATGCACGTACGTGTGTGTATGTGCATGCATGTGTCAGCAAGGGAGAGAGAAGGGGTGTACAACTGGTGAAACCAAGTGATTAAAAATGATTCCTTGTAAAAAAAAAAAAAAAAAATGATGATTTGCATGCATAAAAATACAAAGCAAAATTCATTAGGTTTTGATGCTTCTATACCAGAAATGGGATACAAAATTGCATCATGTCATATAAGAATTTTTATTCTGTCTACATTTAATGCGCTAATTAAATGTATAGAAAATATATGCCACTTTCTAAGTATTTTAACTTTCATAAATCATAATCAATGACCAAGGTGCTTCATTTTTTATGAAGAATACCTTCAATATGCTAATCACCAAATCAATCTAGTTTGGTACTAGAAGCCCTACAATAAATTACATTTGATGCTCCAAGCAATGGCAAACCAGAAAAACAACAACGGCTTATGCATCTTATATTTCTTTCTAGTTTCCATGCATAAGTACTTGCGATGTTGTCAATCATCACAAATTATTTGTTGACACATTATAAGATGCTAAATTAAAGTTAATAATTTAGGATCTAAATCAAAAAGACTAGTTAAAAAAGTTATTATTTAGACCCTAATTCTACATAAATACCAAATATTTTTGCAATACATAATTAATTTGGGACTAAATATTCATCAACATGGGTTCAAGCTCTAAATTCAATTCTACGTACCAGCCCCTTCAGCCTAAGAATCCATATTCCAATCTATACTCAAATTAAATTACGAACATATCGAGTTTATCTACAGTATCCCTTAGTCCATATAGATCATGAGCAAAGTATGCATTGATATCATTTGTAACAACTTGAGATCTCATCTTATAATTAAGGTTAACCAAGAATGATCTCCTTCATCCTTTAAAAGTACTCAAGATTTTCTTAGTGCATAATTGATATGAGACTAAATACTCGCTGGCATGTGCTCTTATATAGGAAGTTTGTAAGAGCTCATATTAACAAGTTTTTAGTTTCACATTGATTATATTAGAGAGATCCTAAGTACTTATATAAGAACAATGAGTTCAAATAATTTTTTGATTAGCCTTTTTTAATGAAATCCTAAATTATTACAATACAAATAGTATTAAACTAGACCCACATCATGACCTATGTGGACTCAAGAGCGTATGTATTTATGATTAGATTTAGCCCTTAGAGAGGATGTCAAAGCTTGAATGGGAAGCGTATATAAGAATACATGCTAGTGAATGTTTATTCTCACATTAGTTATATAATAGAAAGATTTTAAATATTTATAAAAGATTAAAAAGTTTAAATAATAACTTTTTAATTAATCCTTTTCAATATGTTCTTGGGTTTGGGATATCTCAGAGCGAAGCTTCACGTTCAAGCTTTTAATCTTCATATATGTTCATTCCTCTTTGATTCGTGAACGTGTTTGATGGTGTAGTCTCAAAAGCCATTTGATAGCGATATGGTATTTGATGTCTTTGACGCTCCCACACGTAGATAGCGAAATTGCTGGCCTTTGTCTTGGTGTGATGCGACCTCAGCTAGTGGGATTTGGATGGCCTTCCCCACCACACGTGTCGCTCGATCGCTACCAAAATCTCCTCGTATCATTGGCTGCAACCCATGAGCCATCTAATCCCCCAGACCACATGAATTGACTAACCTTAGCCTTGACAAGGGGAGGCTTTCCTATCAAGCGTGTTTGTTGATGTCCCTTTCGTTCCGCAGCCCATATGATTTTTGCTTATTCTTCGATGCCTTGTCAAAAAAAAAACAAAGGAAGAAAGATTTTAAGGCTGACTATGAAATCAATTGGATTTACAAGTTGATTCTAATTTAAATTTTAGATTTGATTCGAATTTTATATCTTTTGCCTGATTTAATCCGAATCTGATTCGATCTAATTCATAAACTTTAACTTTATAAATTTTATTTTTTTTCATTCTAATTATCTTTATTAATTTATTAAATAGATTATAATTAATTTTTTTTCCATGTGAACAGATCTTTTTTAATTTTTTTACTTAATTATATCTAAATTTTTATATTTTATTATTTATTTTGATAAATTCTTATTCATAATATCTTTAAGTATATAAATAAATATTTTAAATATCAATAATTATTTACTTGAATATAATTAAAAAATTTTAATAAAAATTTGAGTTTAAATTGACTTTTTAAGTCTCATTTAAGTTGTTTAATGGATATGTATTTGATTAGCAATTGCTAGATTTTTAGCTATAAAACAATAATTAATACTCATATGTAAACATGATCCAATCTAGTTTTAACCCAAACCTCAACACCGTGAGATCGAATAGGATCATATTCGAGTTTGAATTTGAATAGAACTGAACAATCAATTAGGTCTAAATTTTTTTTCCATAAGCATAATCCGACTTGGTCTGATAAGCAAATAGGTTAGGTGTGGAACAAAAATCATGATCCGCTACAGGCCTAAATGATATCAACACATATGAAATCTATTGCTATAATATTAACCAATGATTATAGAAGTAATGATAGAAAAATCATAGGCTTTAAACTTAAACAGCCCTTTGTTTGGAGACAGGCAAGGAAAGTAGTCATTAGCTTGCTCCTATTGCAACCTGCCATAAAAGAATATAAAACTGGAAGGCAATCTCTTAACATAATCTCCGCATCAATAACCCTGAACAATGTCCTTGAAGGAGGTCCGGGTCCTCATAATACCTTTCCCACCCTAAGCTCATAAGCTTTCACTCAAGGGAGTTATAAAAGGTGATGATCTCATTGGCAGGGCTCTCAAGTAGTCGAACCACAGGGTTTAGGGTTTAGAGTTTAGGTTTTAAAGTTTTAGGGTTTTTAGGGTTTAGGATTTAGGATTTAGCATTCATCAACACCCAAAACATTCTTTTTAAGTGTTCTTCATGCTATCTTATTAAGGGGAGAGGGAGCGGCTGAGAGTTAAATGTAGCTCATGGATTGGAAAAAGGAGTTCAAGAGGTATATATGGATGGAATTTAGTTCAGAAAACAAAGAATAGAAGGGAAAACTTGTGGAGTACTCTCAAGGAACATTTGCGATAATTCCTTGTCATCTAGCCTTCCAGAATAGAGATGAATAATCCATAGCAATTACATCATTCCATTAATTCCAGTGCCATCATCAATGAAGCAAGGCCCCTGGAAGTTAGAGGACAAGTTTGTGACGTTAGTGCGGTCACATTTCAGTGGCGAACCGATTCAATGAGGTCTCACATCAGCATGAATACTGACATATTCTGCCGTCTATATCATATGATCATGATGTGACAAGAAGCTTTGCACGAATTTTGTTTTGACTGTCACCAACCTTAAGGTGAACCAAATCCTATACAGTGTCTTCCAGCTCCCCATCGCTTATCATTCAAAGAGCTTACCCTTCATCTGCTTACACACAGTCATACGTATCCATATCTACAAATATAAATATATACATTATACATCATATATAATCGTATATCATCATATTACATTATAGCGAGCTAACTGGTCCAACGAGTTAGCTCGGTTCGGTGAGCTAGCTCGGTTTCGAGCTACCCATAGCTCGGTTCTCCCGAGTATTCATAGCTCGGCTTCCCCGAGCCGTTTATAGCTCGGCTTCCCCGAGCAATCCATAGCTCGGCTTCCCCAAGCCATTCATAGCTCGGCTTTCCCGAGCAACCCATAGCTCGGTTTCCCCGAGCAATCCATAGCTCGGCCATTCATAGCTCGAGCAACTCATAGCTCAGCTTCCCGAGCCATTCATAGCTTGGTTTTCACGAGCAACCTATAGCTCGATTTCCCCGAGCCATTCATAGCTCGGCCTCCCCGAGCAACCCATAGTTCGGTTTCCCCGAGCAACTCATAGCTCGGCTTCCTCGAGCAACCCGTAGCTCGGTTTCCCCGAGCAACTTATAGTTCGGCTTCCCCGAGCAACCCATAGCTCAGTTTCCCCGAGCAACTCATAGCTCGGCTTCCTCGAGCAACCCATAGCTCGGCTTCCCTGAGCAACTTATAGCTCGGCTTTCCCGAGCAACCCATAGCTCGGCTCCCCCGAGCAACCCCCGAGCAATCCCTGGCTCGACATACACCTCCGTGGAACCCAAGCCCAAGCCTAGCGTAACAGAATCCCAAACAAAGAATCATATCGAGGAGTGGTCTAGGATCTACAATAACGGCCTAGTACCTACGCATTCATCAGATCTTAGGCCATCAAAGAGCTCTCCCAGCCATCGATCCTTCAAAGATACGGATCCCACAGGCCTTACAACAGCTTGATTCAAATCATCTCCGTATCCCAACAACCTTCGAACCTTCCAGAAGGCGCTCAAGATCCAGGTGATTGGACACTCTCAGATTCTCTTAGGTACGCACATACGAGCCCTCGCATACAGCTCCTAGCTTACTCTTAACTGCTCATGATCGACGCTCTCTCCCGATTGGCCGCCCCTGAAGGGACTCCCCAGAGAGATCATTCTCCTTATTTCTGTTGATCATCGATCCCCACTGACTTGAGTGTCGGAGGGTCTTCCTCGAAGGGCCACCCCCAACGTCTTTCACGTGAGGACTTCTGTGCAGGTCTGCTCAGTAGGAAGCCCGATCATCGATCGCATTCGAGTCGAAGGACAGATATGGCAACATATATATTTATAGCTTGGGTTCTTTTGGTGATGTATTTAAGCTTTATAGGACATGAAAGCTTATTGCTGATGATAAGGGCGTCGACGTGAATCCTAATTGGATGCAGTTACTTGGGGAGGTTGTCTTTGGCTTCTCTCCTTTTATCCAAAACTAATGAGAATAAATGATTTAAAGGTTTATTGAATAAAATTGATATAAAGGTTCTTGACACTGGCTTGCGTTTGGGCTCGGTCCATGGGACCCGCAAAATGATTCTCAACTTTTGTTCAGACTTTAGCATGCAGATATGTATATATTTTTCTAGCTAGGACTTGTGTAGCACCCATCCTTTTGGACTAGGTAAAGATTTAATTTAACTAGTTAAATTAAATCTTATCTTCATTATGTTTAGTATTGAGTTAACTTTCTAGTGCATTTTAAATTATTTAAATTAAAATTTAATTAATGAAGTTAAAAGTGATTTTATAAAAAATTACAAAAAATATTATTTATGATGATAAGGAAGATTTTTGATATATTATCTAAATTTTTATATTTCAAAACTATATTAGATGAGTCAAAAGATTGTTGTGAGTTAAGAATCTATTTTTGAATATTTATAGATATTTATTTAGTTTTTTAAAGAAAATTAGTATCCCAAAGAACTGAAAAGTCTATTAATTTTAGGAGATTAATACTTATGAAAAGTATAAAACCTCTTGATTTTAGAAATTCTTTCTATAAATAGGGGTTAATTAAGATTATTTAATATAAATCAATAGTTCGTTAAAGGATTAGAAGGTGATGAAGCTTTCTAGCATCAAAATTTAAGAATTAGTTTTCATCAATTTTATTTGAAACATGTAAGGCATCAGATTATGGTTAGAGTGCTTTCTAAAATTATATAATATTTTGATTTTAAATTTTGTAAGTAACTGATTATAATTAAAGTGCTTCATACATAATATTATAAGATTTCAATTTTAAAATTTTGTAACTAACATAACCATGGTTATTTTTATTAATCTATTTATGGTTTATTAAAAATATAATTTAAATATTTAACTAGTTATTTACATAGAAATTGGATAAATAAGTTGATTAATATTTTGCTTTGGAAATCCATATGTCTAGCTTATTGTACTTGTTAAATTATTCAAAATTTATTCTAAAAATCTTTATGCCTATTCAATTTGAAATATATTATAAATATATTATAATATGAAAGGATGATTGCAATTTTTGTAAAATACTTTGCATATCTTGTTTATTCAAAAATTTGGATCGAGTAAGCACGTAGTCTTACTTATGTAACTAGCATGTATTTAAAGTTTTGATGAAATTTGCTAAAATTTATTGGGAATTATATCTAAAATTTATTATTGAGAAATATTTGAGCAAATTTAAAAATTATTAGATGTGAAATAAGCTCTGTTTTTATATGGTGTATGTTATTAATTCCTAGCCAGGTTACATTTTATGCTATACAAACCCAATTCATTGAGGTTGTATGAAAGCTTGTATATCAAGACCCTTTCCATAAGAGATATGTGTGATTTCTATTCGTAACTCATGCTCTCAAGTTAAATGCTGTTGGGTTGAACCTTAATTGAATTTTTTTTTTCTAAAGAAGATAAGAAATATTTTTATTTAAAACTAATAATACATTGATTTTTAAAAATTATTAGATTATGAAACACACACACACACACACACACACCACACACACACACCACACACACACACACACAGTTATATATATATATATATATATATATATATATAGGTATTATTATATTATATATTTTTAAATTGCATCATTATGCTTACAGAATCCTTCTAAGCATAATTGGAGTTGACTTTCTGTGAGTGTTAGCTCACAAAAATTCTTAAATCTTCCTATTTCAGACATGGAATTATAGGAGGGATGCAAGTAGAAGCTGACCCATAAACTCTAGTCAGAGATATGTTAGAGAACTAATGTAGTTTTTGACTTAGATAATTTCTAATTTATTATATTAGAATTTTCTAATTTATTATATTAGATTTTTTTTTGACTTTCTACTATTGAGCCATAGATGTGATATTTAAATTTGATTAAGGTTATGAACTATTATTCGTAGAATTAAATGAATTATTTGAAGTTAACTTTGAGTAAGAGGCCTTGCACCACAAGGGAAAAAAAATATTTACGGCGCGCAATTGCATCGCTAAACATGCTATTACGATGCAATAGCGACGTAATAACGGTATCGCTCAGATGTCCGTCGCAATATTCATTTGTCGCAATTGCATCGCAATATTGCGACTCTCTGCGACGCAACAAGCGTCGAATATTGCGGCGCATCCAAATGCGTCGCTAAAATTTAAAACTAATTTTTAATATTTAAAATTATTATTAAATATTATAACGCATTCAATTGCGTCGCAATATTGAGATGCATTTAGTTACGTCGCAATATTTAATAATAATATTTTTGATATAGCGACGCAATTTGAGTCGCTAATGCGTCGCAAATAAAAATTTTTTTTAAAATATTGCGACGCAAGGTTATTGCGTCAATATTATAAATATTTTAGATATAATAGCGACCAATTTGAGTCGCTAATGCGTCGCTATTAAATTTTTTTTAAAATTATTGCGATTGCCAGGTCATTGCGTCGCAATATTTAATAATAATATTTTAAAAATATTAGCGATGCAATTTTAGTCACTAATACGTCGCAAATTAATTTTTTTAAAAATAAAAATATTAAAAATTAAACGGTTAAAATAATTTCGTTAATTGAAATATTGATAGAAAAACTTCTTCACTCCTATTGATCCAAACAATAATCAATTTCCAAAAATAATTCATATATTAAATTTTAAAGTTTTCATGTACACTAAAAAAGAAAAAAAATACATTAGAATCTGAGCGAACACGTAGAGGCTGGAGACCTTGCGACAAGCGGCTAACCATATCCTGCAAATGACTCATCTGATCTCACACGTCTGGCAAGCTCCTATCCCGGCCTCGCTACGCTGCTCGAACTCGTTCTCGACCTCCTGCCAAACCTCCTGCCGAACCTCCTGACGAACATCCTGTCGAACCTCCTCCGCAATAGATCTTCGAATGTCGTCTAAACGCTCGCAGGAATATCACCAGAAAATCGCGAGCTGGAGGCCTGATGGGGAAAATATGCAGAAGCTCTAGTGCCCGACCATAGACCCTGCGGTCTCGCGGCTGGGCTGGGCACCAACAGCCTTTAAAAACACACGCCGACTCTCCTCTGCTGAGAGTTCGATGAGCGTCTCCCCATCAGTGGAGTCGACCTACGATACCTGGGAGCGAAGCTTTAAATTAAAATCAACATAAATGAGTTAATAAATTTCTCGAAATAAAATTTAGAAATTAAACAGATACTACATAAATCCAATTTCTTACCGTAACCTCCCGTGATCGCGGTCGACCCCAGGAACCGTCCCTCCTGATGTGTGTCGCCCTAATACATGAAACTCACCAGGATCTCCGCCCTCCTGCTCAGACTATAACAATAAAAAATTGATATTAATACAAATATTTGTAAATAACTAAATTAGTAATTAAAATATTTATGTTTTCTTACCATACACCGTCTGTGCTCCTGAATCGAAATGGAGCCCGAAGTATTGGCGGGAGACACCCGCCAGGACCGTCCTTCTCGGATCGACGGTTTGTGCTGGCTGATGCGCGGACCTCCTGCGCCAGCCATCGGACTGCCAGGCCTGTTGCCACTCGTGCCAAATACCCTCTGGCACATGCGCAGGACGCTGACCCGATGACCTCCAACGATGAAGCATGTCGGAGTATCGGCATTGTTGGCCCAGATGGCAACCCAAGAGGGGGGGGGGTGAATTGGGTTCTTAAAAATTTAAGACTTTTTAACTTTAATTGATTAGTTAACAAGATGTGCAAGTGAGAGGCTAACTAAATTAATACACAAGCAAATAAGAGAGATAGATATAGAGAAAATTAGGCACGGCAAACACAAGGCAATTTTATAGTGGTTCGGCGCAACCAGCACCTACGTCCACTCCCAAGATTCACTTGGGTCCACACTATAATCTCTCTAGATTACAGCCGAGTTGTTTTCCAAGCTCACAACTCAAACTTGTTGTTTTTACCGGGTGCACAACGAACCCAGCTGGTTTTAACTCGGGCTTACC
Source organism: Calamus simplicifolius (assembly GCA_900491605.1). Taxonomy (NCBI): domain Eukaryota; kingdom Viridiplantae; phylum Streptophyta; class Magnoliopsida; order Arecales; family Arecaceae; genus Calamus; species Calamus simplicifolius. The sequence goes on along the minus strand of UESW01004583.1, from coordinate 193,872 downwards.
AGCAAAAACCCTATACGTTATTTTCTAGGGCTCACAACTAACCCAACACAAGCACTCCGGCTTGTAACGAGGTATACCAACCTCCACTAATTCAATCCACTGATTGAATCAGCAAACAAATAATAATGATAGAGTTTGAACAATAATGTGCTCCCCTTGAGCAGATATACAAATTAAGTACAAAATATTAAAAGGTTAGAAAAGCCTGATAATTTTGCCGATGGTAGATGCTTGGGCTTTCTCCCTTCTTCTCTTCAACTCCTCTAGAAGTGTTGAATCACGCCTCAGCTAGATTCTTGACGGTTGAAGACTTTTGGAGTTGAGGTGAAACTTTTTCTTCTTTTGAAAATCCGCCGATTTGATCTTTGAAACGCACTTGGATTTTCTTCTGACTTTTGTGGAATGATGAGAATGAGTAGACGAAACTTTCACTTGGATTTCACTTCTTTTGAAACACTCTTCTTTGAGCTAAAAGATTTTTCAATAGCTCTGTTTTTCCCTCTTTTCAAATGATATTCTTTTCTCTCTTTTTGATTTTCTTGGTTGTTTTGATTTGAAAAGAACTCCTCTATTTATAGAATCTGCAAAAATATATCCGTTAGAGACAAAGAAAAATAGCCGTTATTTAAAAATCTTACCGTTGGGCTGATGTGTCATCGTTAAAAATCGCGCCCAGAATTCGCGGAGTCGACTCGAGCTCTGTGGGAGTCGGCTCGAGGTCGATTACCAAAAATAGAAACATTTTAACCATTGAGGGTCGACTCGCGAAAACAAAGTGTCGGCTCCTGAAAGTCGGGAGTCGACTCGAGGAAAATGGGGAGTCAACTCGAGAAGTGCTCAAAAAACATGGTTCTGTTGTTTGAGCGGAGTCGGCTCGCACAGACAGGTCGGCTCGCAAGAGTCAGGGGTCGACTCTTGAAAACCAAGGGTCGACTCGAGAAACTCAGTTCAGGAGTCGACTCGGAAACTCTGAGTCGGCTCGGGACCGATACAAAAATCAGAAAATGTTCTGATTGACTTTAAAACTTGTCCCAATAAATTTAAAATATAAATTTGACTTGAATACATTTAATTATGACAGTTAAGCAGGATTCAAGACATGTTTCAAGAATTCATCGATTGAATATAGATGTATTAAAAATTCCTTTTTGAAATCTTTTAGCATCACTTGAAACTCTTTTTCTAACGGATTCAAGCTCATTAATTAACATTGAAAGTTCATTCCTTTCAATTTGAATAAGCTCAAGGTTTTTGATAATATCATTGTATCCTTTAAGATACTCATGGCTTTTGGAAATCATCAAAATCAATAAAGTTGGGGCAATTATGTTTCAATAATTTCTCAACAATCTCCCCCTTTTTGATGATGACAAAACATTGAGTATATGCATTATAAAATTAAAAATTTGTGATTCCAAAATCAGTTTGTTCATGGAAAGGCTCCCCCTCAATGAGGTAGCTCCCCCTATGAACCTTAATTTATAATCATTCAAAATTTTCAAATCAAAAACTTAAGCATTCCTTTATGAAATTCAATTATCTCTTCCCTTATATGCATATCCCTCTTTTCAAATTCATTGATTGCATTAAAGGCATATACGATTAATTCAAAATCTCTCCCCCTTTTTTGTAATCAACAAAAAGGTTAGATGCATTCAATACAATTGATTCTATCGAATTCATTCATCTAAGTTTAACAAATTATCAATTTAAAATAAGCATTCAAGTATTCAGGGACTCAAATTGAAATAGACAATAAGTAAGCATCAAACATTCTCATTACTTCAAAATAAGTACATGGAATGTAAACTTGTACATTGCATTGAAAGTAACTTGATTACATAAAAAAAGTTCATGAAAACTTAAACAATTTCTTCTGTGTTCTATTCAATGATCTCAATTTGCTTCATCCCTTCGCATTGAAGTCTTCATAGTCTTTAAGTTTTTATCAACAAAAGTACAAGCAGAATGTTTCTTCTT
>UESW01004583.1:136397-190185 GCA_900491605.1 Calamus simplicifolius | reverse complement strand
GGATTGATGTGGCTAATAAGTGCCACATGTAAAGTTAATGGCTAGAAGTTATCTAGGCGGCCCTACTTTTGGGCGGCCCTGCCTCCAAACAGCCATGGCTCCAAGCAGCCCCACCTTCGGACGGCCCCTGCTCCAAGCAGCCCCGGCTCTAGGCATCCCTGCTCCGGGCGGCCCATGCTCCAAGCGGCCTCGGCTCTAGGCATCCTTGCTCTGAGCGGCCCCTTTTCTAGGCGACCCTGCCTCCAGGCGGCCCCCCTTCCAGGCACCTCGGCTCCAGGCGGCCCCGCTTCTAGGATAATCTTTGGCTTCTCAGGCAAGCCTTTGTTTCTGTCCAGGTCGGGCCACCAATCTCTACTGCCTCGCGTATGTCTAATAAGACAAGTTCTATGATTCTGGCACAAGCCTAAAAAGTCATCATTCATCATGAAGTTTTAATGATATTGATCAGATGAGCCCTAAAAATTCATCATCCGCCATAAAAAGTACCAATCTTCCAGTTCAGACAAAATGAATTCCTACTAATTCTGACATCCCATTCCAAAAGTCAAAGCTCATCATAAGATTTCGGAGTTTCTTGAGCAAGCTTCGCAGAACCCCATGCATAATCCATCATAAGGTGCTACATGGCTCATTTTTTCACGAAAAGACAAGAGCTACGTGTATCTATAAAACGGACAAGAATGATCCTTAGCCAAGGTATGAATACTGACGCACTAAAAAGGTTTTGGGGTCTTCCGCTGAACTCCATCTCTATCAAGCTTCCTCAAGCTCATGACTATAATTCTGATTACTAACTTGAGCATCGGAGGGTTCCCGCTGGAATATCCGGTTCTGGGACTTCTTGCAGATCTCGACGCCGGGGTGAAGTTTTCTTCAACCAATTGATGGTACATCCACTGACGTTCAAGGACGCTAGCTCAAGATGTTTAGGCATCAACAGATTGGCGCGCCAGGTAGGAGATGGGCGATGCTGAAGGAAAGGATAACTTCACAGTTCAAAGTAGCAAGTTGCCTCTTCTTCAAACAATCATGGTGGTGACGCATGTTCAGGAGAGTTCCTCTAGCCATGCTGAGAGGCATCCCCATCATACTGAGCAGTCAGAGGCTAGACTCTCTGCTCCTTCATCGCCATCAATCCCTGCTACTCCTCAAGAACAATTGGCCACCCTTACACAATAAGTCCAAGCTCTTGTTGGGATAGTTCGAGAACTGTAGGAGCAACATCCAAGGGAAGTTCGGCAGCAACCTGGACACCCCATACCGCTCGCGACAGCTGCACCAACTAGTCATCAATCTACTCACCGGGAACCTTCTCTGGAGAAGCATCGCTGCCGCTATGCTCCGTCCAGATTTCACCACCAGAACATCACCGAGGGGTCATGGTCATCCGACCACTTCTCCGATGGTCCCTCTTCCAAGCAGTGACGGGGAAATAAGCCCCAAGGGATGCATCACCAGCAGCACTACCGCTCTCCTTCCTTATCCTCTAAATCAACAAGTGAAAACCTCAATGATCAGGTGGAGAGGCGATTGGAATAGTAGGACTGGCGGCTGGAAGAGCTCAACCAGAGGCTTAACGACCAGCTAGGGGTGGATTATGATACTCGTCCATCTCTTACTCGTCGGATTATGGAAGAACCTATCCACAACAGGTTTTGTCTTCCCCAGCTGGATCCTTATGATGGCACTATGGATCCACTTGACCATATGGAGAGTTATAAGGCTCTTATGCAAGTTCAGGGGGCAACTGATGCCCTTCTATGTGTGGCCTTTTTTACTACCCTCCGAAAAGCTGCTCGCGCTTGGTATTCTCACTTACTTCCGTGTAGCATCAACTCCTTCCGACAACTGGAGAAATCTTTCTTGGTGCACTTTGATGTCTGTCGAAAGATTCCCCGGGTAGTGGATAGCTTATTCTCCATCCAATAGAAGGAAGGAGAATCTTTGAAGGATTTTGTGATCTGATTTAAGATAACAGCCCTTGAGGTCTACCATCTTGATGATGCTGTGGCCATTCTAGCCCTAAAGCAAGGGCTCCGTTCCTCTAGCTTCACTTACTTACTAGATAAGAGGCCCTCCAATTCTTATGTTGATCTTCTGAGTCGTGCATAGAAGTATATCTGTACCAATGAAGCTGATTCCACTCGAAGGAGCACTGAGGGGAGGACTAGTAAAAGACCAGTCCACACGGAGCCGAGCATACCTCCTCCTAAGAAGCCTGAACCCCCGCGCCGATCAAATGACCAATGCATGAATCTTGCTCACAGAGAAGACCATCTTACACCACTCCTCACTCCCAAAGCTCATATCCTCCTGGAGATCAAGAATTAGCCTTATTTGTAGCACCCTCCCCCACTAAGAAGAATGCTGCATGCAATAGGAGTCGCTATTGCCACTTCCATCGAGATTACGGCCATGATACAGAAGAATGTCATAATTTGAAGTGCGCAATCAAGGAAATCATCCAAAAGGGTTACCTTGGGCAGTTTGTCCAGAAGAGAGGATCTTCGGCTATTCCAGCATTAATGGGGCCTCCGCTTGTTCAAGCTAATGTTGATAATATTCTAACAGAGCGGACGATAGGCATGATTTCAAAGGAGGCGGCTTCATCCTCTAAGAGGTCGAGGAGGAAGGAGAGAGTAGAAAATGTAATCCACTTTTCCAAAGGAGAGTTAGCGAAGAAAAACAATCTAAATAATGATAGCATCGTTGTCTCCATGATGATCGCTAAGCATCCTATAAAAAGGATTTTGGTTGATAGTGAAAGCTCCACTGACATCCTTACTTACGATGCTTTTATTCAGATGAACTTATCTCCTAATTCCTTTTGACTGGTGATGGCATCCTTAATCAAATTTACAGGAGATTCTGTAAGGGTGGAGGGTGAAATTACCTTACCGGTGACAATAGGATCACCCCCATGCCAAAGCACGATCATGATGAAATTCTTGGTGGCCCGAGTACCTTTGGCCTACAATGCTATACTCGGCCGACCTGGCTTAAATCTCTTAGACGCAGTGATATCTACTAAGCGTCTACTTATAAGATTCTCCACCAGTTAAGGAATTGGTGAGATGCGTGGGGAGTCAAATCCAGTCCTATTGTGCTATCATATGGCTCCTTGCCCTCAGGAGATGGTGGTCCCATCAGTCTTAGAATTACTTGATCCCAGGGAGTCTGGAAGAAAAGGAGAGCATGTCAAGCACTTGTTGACCTATCCACTAGGGGATGATTCGGCGATGACTATGTAGATTGGTGAACTCCTTTCTTTGGAGATGAAGAACCAACTTCTTACCTTCTTACGGACGAATTCAGACGTCTTTACTTGGTCAGCGTCGAACATGCCAGGCATTCCTTTAGAGGTAATCACTCATAAACTTAACATTAATCCAGAATGTTAGCCAGTTCACCAAAAGAAAAGAAGCTTTGCCCCCGAGCGATAGAGGGCCATTGACGAGAAGGTCGATAAATTGCTTGCTGCCAGCCACATCCGGAAAGCACAATACCCAGATTGGCTAGCCAACATAGTAATGGTTCGAAAGGCAAGCGAGAGCTGGAGGATCTGCATCGACTTCACTGATCTTAATAAAGCATGCCCTAAAGATAGCTTCCCACTGCCACGAATCAACCAATTGGTGGACTCCACGTTCGGTTATAAGCTTCTTAGTTTTATGGATGTCTTCTTCGGATATAATCAATTAAAAATTGATCCTGCCGATGAAGAGCACACCTCTTTTGTCACTGAAAGGGGCATATACTATTATAAGGTAATGCCCTTTGGGTTGAAGAACGCAGGGGCTACTTTCCAGAGGTTGATGAATAAGGTCTTCAGAGATCAGATTGGGTACAACATAGAGGTGTATATGGATGATATGCTAACTAAGAGCACTTGCACTGCCAACCATATCGCCGACTTAGATGAAATATTCAATAACCTCAGGCACCATCAAATGAAGCTCAATCCATGCAAGTGTGCATTTGGGGTTACTACCGGAAAGTTCCTGGAATTCTTGGTGACCCGACAAGGAATTAAGGCAAATCTAGAGAAGATCTGAGCTGTTCTTAACATGAGACGGCCGATCAACAAGAAGGAGGTGCAGCAACTTACTGGGAGAGTAGCTGTTCTAAGCCATTTTTGTCAAGGTCGGCAAAGAGATGCTTACCTTTTCCAAAGTTCTACGAAATGCGAGCAGATTTGAGTAGATGGAAGACTGCCAAAAGGCCTTTGAAGAGTTCAAAGAATTCCTATCCACCCCACCATTATTATCGAAGCCAGAGGAAAGAGAAAAGTTTTTCCATTATCTCGCCACTTTCTCGGAGGTGTTCACCTCTGTTCTAGTGCACCTCGATGCCAGTGGTGCTTTGAGACCTGTTTATTATACTAGTAAAGTACTTCATGATGCGAAGGTCAGGTACTCCCGAACAAAAAAAATTATTTTTGCTCTAATCATTTCTGCTTGGCATCTCGGGCCATATTTCCAAGCCCATCTAATTGTAGTACTCACGAACCAACCTCTTTAAGCTATCTTGACTCATCCTGATACTTCTGGTCAGTTGGCCAAGTGGACAATCAAGCTGGGAGAGTTTGATCTCTTATTCCAATCCAGATCGGCCCTAAAGTCCTAGGTGCTAGCAAATTTCTTGGTAGAATGTACCTAGGCCAAGGAGCAATGCGAGGATTCCTCGGCGACCTGTCTAGACACTGGGGAGAGCGGGGAGGAGGCCTGGATCCTCTACATCGATGATGCCTCCAACTCCCAAGGGAGCGGGGCAGGCCTTATTCTTAAAAGTCCGAAGGATGCAGTGCTGGAGTACGCCCTCCATTTCCTCTTCAAAGCCACAAATAATCAAGGTGAGTATGAGGCCTTGTTGGCCGGCATCAAACTCGAATAGGAGCTTGGAATAAAGCATCTTAGAGCTTTCACCGACTCTCAGCTCATCTCTGGACAAATAACCAAGGAGTATGAGGCTCGAGACCCTATCATGTTTCAATATTTAAATAAGGTCAAGTCACTGACCTCCTCATTGGTTTATTTCTCTATTAGTTATATTCCCAGAGGTGAAAACACTAGGGCTGATATCTTTTCATGACTAGCTACCTCGGCGGACAATACTATGGGAAGAACATATATTGAGCACATGGAAACTCCAAGTATTGAGACAGCGGAAGAAGTCTTACCGACCATGCAAGAAACGATGTAGATAGATGCCTACATCCATTATCTCACCAATGGTACTCTTTCGTTGATCGCACAGAGGGCAGGCTGCTTAAGTAGAGAGCTTCCAAATTTGTGCTGCTAAATGGATGACTATACAAAAAGTCTTTATCTTATCCTCTCCTTAAATGTATTGGTCCTACCGATGCCAATTATATCCTCAGAGAGATCCATGAAGGCATATGTTGAAATCATCTGGGGGGCAAGTCATTAACACACAAAGCTCTCTGTCAGGGATATTATTAGCTCACCATGTAAAAGGATGCAATCGAGTTAGTGCAGAAGTGCGACAACTGCCAACGGTATGCTCATATCCAATGATAGCCAGCTTCTTAGCTAAGTCCTCTTTCTGCTCTATGGCCTTTTGCCCAGTGAGGAATGGATATCCTCAGACCATTTCCCCCAGCTTCAGGCCAACGAAGGTTCTTACTCATCGCTATTGATTATTTCACCAAATGGATCGAGGTTGAGGCATTAGCCAAAATCACTGAGAGTAAGGTGAGGGTGTTCTTCTGAAAGTCCATTATCTGTCAATTTAGTCTACCTCATACTCTTATTACCAACAATGGCCGGTAATTTGATAATGCTACATTCAAGACCTTTTGCACTAAGCTAGGTATTAACCACCGTTTTACTTCTGTTGGGAATCACAAACTAATGGAGAGGCAGAAGTTATGAATTGAACTATCCTTCGGGGACTCAAAACTCAACTGGATGAATCCAAAGGCAGATGGATGGAGGAGCTCCCAAGTATACTTTGGGCATATCATATGACTCCAAGGATCCCAACCGGAGAGACACCTTTCAGTTTCGTCTTTGGATTTGAGGCGGTTATCCCAGTAGAGATTAGCCTTCCAAGTCCTCGAGTGGAGTCATATAATGAAGTAGACAATCTTCATTGCCTAAGAGCCAGTCTCGACTTCATCGACGAGGTTAGGGACCGGGCGCGACTCAAAATGGCTATTTTTGTCAGAGAGCAGCAAAGTATTATGATGCTCAAGTCCGCTTCAAGACCTTTTGCCCTAGGGATCTGATCCTTAGAAAGGCAAAAGTATCCAAGCCAACTAAAGGAGGCAAGCTATCTTCGAATTGGGAAGGACCCTACTAGATCGCTGAAGTGCTCCACCATGGAGCATATCAGATAAGGAGCTCGACGGACGACCCATTCCATGCACTTGGAATGCAGATAACCTCCGTCGATACTATCAATAGTGAATGTATTCATTCAATAAATGAAAGACTTCAAATACATTCCTTTCATTCCTTTACTCTAAGAATGGAAGATTCTATAAAAAGGACCTCGACGGCTCCGGAATCATACGAATACCTTAGGCCGGCCGAGAAACCCCCGAGACGGTTCAAGTCCTATAACAATCTGGCGGCCCCGAGTCAACATCCGGGCCGAATGAGAAACCTTCGAGGTAGTTTTCAAAGAAACTTGGTGGCCCCACGATCATACGGATACCCCCGGGCCAGTCGAGAAACCCCCGAGGTAGTTCAAGTCCTATGATAATCCGACGGCCCTAAGTCAAACTTTCGAGCCGAACAAGAAACCCCCAAGGCAGTTTTCAAAGGACCTCGGCAGCCCCACGATCATATGGATACCCGTGGACCAGCTGATAAACCCCCGAGGCGGTTCAAGTCTTATGACAATCCGGCAGCCCCGAGTCAAACTCCTGAGCCAAACGAGAAACCTTTGAGGCAGTTTTCAAAGGACCTTGGCGGCCCCGCGATCATACAGATACCCCCAAGCCGGCAAAGAAAACCCCAAGGTGGTTTAACTCCTATGACAATCCAGCGGCCTCGAGTCAAACTCCTGGGCTGAACGAGAAACCTACGAGATAGTTTTCAAAGGAACTCAGCGGCCCCGCGATCATACAAATACCCCCGGGCTGGCCAAGAAACTCACAAGGTGGTTCAAGTCCTACAACAATTCGGCAGCCCCGAGTCAAACTCCTAGGCTAAACGAGAAACCCCCGAGGCAGTTTTCAAAGGATCTCGGTGGCCCTGCGATCATATGGATACCCCCGGGCCAGCCAAGAAACCTCGAGATGGTTCAAGTCCTACGACAATCCATGGCCCTGAGTCAAACTCCCGGGCCGGACAAGAAATCCCCGAGGCAGTTTTTAAAGGACCTCGGTAGCCCCGGGATCATACGGATACCCCCGGGTCGGCCAAGAAACCCCCAAGATGGTTCAAGTCTTATGACAATTCGGTGATCCTGAGTCAAACTCTTGGGCTCGATGAGAAACCCTCGAGCCAATTTTTAAAGGACCTCGGCGGCTCCGCAATCATACGGATACCCTCGGACCGATCAAGAAACCACCAAGGCGGTTCAAGTCCTACGATAATCTGGCGGCCCCAAGTCAAACTCTTGGGCTAGACGAGAAACCCCTGAGGTAGTTTTCAAAGAACCTCGGTGGCCCCATGATCATACGAATACCCCTGGGCCGGCCAAGAAACCACCGAGGTGGTTCAAGTCCTACGACAATCCAGCGGCCCCGAGTCAAACTTCTGGACCGAACAATAAACCCCTGAGGTAGGCGAACCCAGTCCTAGGTGGTCCCAATCTTCAAGCAACTCTGAAGAAAACATCTAAGTGGCCGAGAGACTCCCAAAGAAACTTTTTGGGATAGTGATCGGCTTTGATATTCAAGGGACACTCCAGCAAAGATCAAGAGGCAAGGATAAGTAAGTCTAGATGCTCCTACGAGGTCCACACATCTAAGTACCGAGACTCTAAGTATATTCTGGGGACCGAAGAGGTGTCCTATCAAATCAAAAGGCTAAAGCCAGGAGTTGACCATCAAAAGACCAAAACACTACAAACAAATAAGTATATTATGTTTGATAAGATTACTTTTTCCATTAAAACATGACAATGTCATACAAAAGACCAACACTAGTCGGGTTACAAAATGTAAGAAAAAAGAAAAAAATGACATAAACTCTAGAGCTCGATGGGTCCCGATCCACCTTTAGCACCATCATTCTTCGGACCCTCCTTTTCATCCCTAGGCCGGAAGTGTTCAAGGTTGCTTAAGTTGAAGGCCCGGGCTAACCTCCTCTTGCACTGCTCGAAGCCTTGAGCAAAAGCATCAAGGGCTGCCTCACTAAATTTTGAGGCAAAATCTGAAGAACCTTTATAGCGCTCCACGGCCTCTTGAACTTGAAGTTCCGTAGCGGCCATTTTCTCCGTGGCCTAAGCCTTGGCGGCAGCTATCTTCTCTCTAGCTCAAGTCTCGATGGCAGCTACTCTTTCATCAGCTTGGCCCTTGACAGCGCTGATGGCCCTTGACAGCATTCAGTTCTTCCATGACCTTCCGAACTTGTGCCTTAGCGGCGGTCATCCTATCCCATGTAACCCGAGCATCCGACTCCGCAATAGCTTGCTTCTCCATGACAGCCTGGGCTTCAGATTTGGCAGTATCAGCTCTATTCTCGGCATGTTCCACTTTGCGGAGAGCCTTTACCAATTTTTCCTCAGTCGGCCCTAGCCTTGACATGACGTCTGCTAGCTTGGCCTCGACAATTTGGGCCCTCCTTTCAGTTTTCTCTGCCTGCTCTTGCACTACATGACTTTCCTTCTAGGCGGCCCAGAGTTCAGCAGTCATCTTCAGCTCTTGGGTTTTGACCTTGGCCAATTCTTTGGCCAGGTCCCCCACCCAGGCCTTTGCGGTGGCCAAATCATCCCGGACGATGAAAAGGCCATTGGACCATACATCTGCATCAATCGACTAATTAGAATTCAAGTCACAATCAAAACAAAGAAGAATCAAGAAGGTAGTCTTACCTGGACCGCGACAGTTAAGAGAGTATTGAACAACTCTTCAGTCGGTAAGCAGCGAAGCATTGCCTGAAACTTGGGAAGAAATGCAAGGCCCAAAATAGATTCAAACAGCCGGCTCCTTGGAATGTTGATGGGGAGCATTTCTTCTGGCGTCGATTGAGGAGCCGATGGGAAAATCTCTTCAACTTCCAGGGATGCCTCAACTCTCACCTTCGGAACCGACTCACCCATCTGCTCAGTGGCAGTTGGGGACTCACCTCTTACCAATCCCTCCTCAGCCTCGGCGAGAGAGATCTACGTGGCCGATACCTCAGCGGGAGAGGGCACTATGGTGGGCATCTCGATAGGAGGACTCCCCCTCCTTGGCTCCTCTATCAGCATGGCCACCGGGAGATCAAGAGGAGGCTGAGTTGATCTACCCGGCTCCCCCTGACGAGGTTTCTTGGGAGCCGCTCCTGCTGCATTGTCAATGGCCTCTTGTCTTTTTTGAAGACCCGCCACTAAGAAATCAAGAGAAAATTTCATGGCTGCACAAAGAGACAATAGTCAGCCTCAGAAAAAAAAATAGAGGAGAGAGAAGAAGGTGAAAAGAAAAATTGAAAAGTATAATGCTCACCGGGTGCTGATAGCAGCGACATGGCGTTGAGGTGATCTCATGGAGGTTGTCCTCCGATAATAGTTCTTTATTGGGAGGGATGATGATAGACATCAAGACCTTAAAGAACTCTTGATCCCTCTCTTCGATGGATGAATTCTTATTAGGGCTAGTGTCGGGACTGCCCCAACTCGTCCCTACCCCATCTACATGGGCGTAGAAGAATCGGGATTTTTAGTCCTTGACTTTGGAGGGAAGGCTAAGTTTTAGGATTCTTTTAGGCCTAGAGGCAAAAATCCACCACCCGGATTTATTGGAACTGCAGAGTCTATACAAAGCCCGAAACAAAGAGACTCGGGCAGAAACACCATGAAAATGATAGAGTACCAGAAAGGAGTAAATAATCCGAATGGAGTTTGGAGATAGTTGAGCTAGAATAATATCGTACCTCTTCAAGACTGCAAGAAAGAAGGGATGAAGAGGGAGGTGAAGCCCACTCTTAAAAAACTCCTCATACAAGGCAACCCTACCAGGCTGGATAGAAGTCACCCTATCATCAGGACTGGGGAGGGAGAGGCGAATACTATTGGGTATCTCATACTGGGACCTAAGATTCTTCATTCTCTGGGAGGTCATGGTCGAGCCTATCCCTGCCGGGCCGATCAATTTAGAAAAGGTAACCAGAGAAAATGCCTCATGGCTAGATGATGAAGAGGAGGCCCTAGGGGAAGGAGAATGAGGATGAACCCTAGATGGTGAGGAAGGAACTCTAGATGGTTCTTGGGTCACAGTCGTTGGAATGCCATGAATGGATATACCACCAGGGGCCCAGCCTCGTGCCTAGAGAATCTCATCTGGGAGGGTTTGATCATGGGACCCTTACCTTTTCTGTTGTGACTGAAATCCATAAAAAGAAAAGAAATGATGTAGAAAAGGCGAAGAGGACTAACTTGAGGACCAAGGGAGCAAAAACAAGGACTCGGAGCTCATGAGGCACAGAGAAAGTAATGGAGGCATGAGAAATCAGAAAGGGCAGGTGGGACGGCCTTTATACATCATGTTTAAAAATGTCCCACCTACAACGATGCCATGTGGGGACTCATGAGTGCAGCTAAATATCCAACTATCCATAACTCTTCACTGATCAAGGTGTAATGCATTGGTGACATTTGAAGAGTAAGGCCTGCACCCAATGATGGGACATTGGTAAGGACAACTCCAATAATGGCATTCCATCCTTTTTGGTTAATCGAGGGGTATTCTCCTTGATTTTCCTCCAAGCTGCATCACTTCTGATCCCCCTTAAATGATGAAAAGACTTCAAAAGAACTCTACCTCCCTATGGACACGTGCCCACCTCTACTAAATTATGGCACCCAAAACCTTATACAAAGCGGGAAGTTTTGCGCTCCTTTCTTTTGGCGAGTGCCGCGCACATGAGCGCAAAGACACAGGAGCAGGGGGGCATATGATGTGGCTGATAAGCTCCATGTGTAAAGTTAATGGCCAGAAGTTATCCAGGTGGCCCCGGCTTCAGGCAGCCCTGCTTTCGGGCGGCCCCGGCTCCAGGCGACCTCACTTTTGGGCAGTCATGGCTCCAGGTGGCCCCAGCTCCGGGCGACCCCGGCTCTAGGCATCCCTGCTCCTGGCGGCCCCTGCTTCAAGCAGCCCCGGGTCTAGGTGGCCCCTGCTCCAGGTGGCCTCGGCCTCGGCTCCAGGCGGTCCTGGCTCCGAGCAGCCCCTATTCCAAGCGACTCCGGCTCTAGGCGTCCCTGCTCCGGGCGACACTTGCTCCAGGCAGCCCCAGCTCCAGGCGACCCCACCTCTAGGCGGCTCCGCTTCCAAGCAGCCCCGCTTCTAGGATAATCTTCGGCTTCTTAGGCAAACCTTTGTTTCTATCTAGGCCGGGCCTACCAACAGTCACTGCCTCGCGTATGTCTAATAAGATAAGTTCTATGACTCTGGCACAAGCAGAAAAAGTTATCATTCATCACGAAGTTTTAATGATATGGATCAGATGAGCCTTAGAAAGTCATCATCCACCGTAAAAACTACCAATCATCCAATTCAGACAAGATGGATTCCTACTAATTCTGACATCCTATTCAAAAAGTCAAGACTCATCATAAGATTCCAAGGCTTCTCGAGCAAGCTTCTCAGAACCCCATGCATAATCCATCATAAGGTACTGCTATTAGTGTATGCCCTAGATCTAATTGGATTGAATGTTGTATACATTCTATGAATATAAATCAAATAAAATGGTTTCTTTATCTATCCAGATGTCTTTTATTTGATATATTTGTCTGTGAGATAAAGTCCAAAAGAATGTGAACCGTGCATATGGAATTTGTAATAGAGATTACAAATTATGAGATTCAAATTGCACATTATGGTTCGATTCTTTAAACTTCCCTAGTCGATGTGTAGATGGGACTGGACACCATCGAACACCGTGAGACTAGCACACATTGCATATCCTCACCCTTGGGGTGAGCAACTGATTTCACAAGCTGAAGTATGTAGATACTTTGATAGGTATGTGGATGCTCGTTATTGTAACGATGCATTGGATGACCCGTACAGAGATCCCATATGGATATTCTATATAGTGTCGATAGTTGATCTCTAATGATGGTGGTGTGAGTGATCCTTTGACTTGAGATCTTCATTGCATCTCATGTGTGGAATGTCATGCTTTGACGGCATCCAAACGTCTCTCTAGCCACGGATAGCAAATATGGTGTCGGTTGGGTATGACATGAAGCACATGAAGATGGTGTTTGATCAAGACAGGATTCATCTCCCTTGATAGAAAGAGTTATATCCCATGGCCACTTGATTGATTAAATTGATTGATAAATCCTTGCAAGGTTGAGTTGGAATTCGAAATGGTTTCGAAGTTTTAAATCATATAGTCAATTTTTTTGAGATCAAGTAAACAAAGATCAATTACAGGATTGACACATTCCATACCACTGATTGATCTGGGATATGTGACGAAAGGATTTGATCATACGGTAACCGTTCATGGACAGGTATTGATGGTTACGTCAACAAAACCTTTAGCAGTTGGGTGGTCATGATGCTTTGCTAGAGGCCTCTCATGATTTATAATCATGTTGTTGAATTAGACAAAGAGTTGTCTAACCATTCCTAGGGTCTATGATTAGGACATGATTATTGCCAACATGTTAAAGGGCCTAATGGGTCACACGCATTAAGGAGAATATTGGATGAATTAACATGAGAATTAAATTAGATTTAATTCAGATAAGATGATCAATTAAATAATTGAGTGAGACCCAATTTAAAGAAGATATAATTATAATGGATATGATCCATTATAATAGAAGGAATGTTAAGGAGAAATTATTTATACATATGATGAACAAATAATTGGATACCGATATGTGACTTGATCCATGTGATGGATGGCTCTAATTATTCAGGTATGGATGTCCAATCTCAGCCATGTGAAGATGAAATCATGCCCATGGGATGAGGCATGATGAATCTCTACGGTTCGATGATGAATACATACAAATTAGGGCATGTAGTTATGGGATAATCAACTCCTAATTTCAAAAGCTGAGATTGTGATACTTGGATTAATCTTACCATGAAGATGGGAGTTTCTTACCATGAAGATGGAAGGAGTTTCTTACCATGAAAATGGGAGTTTCTTACCATGAAGATGGGAGGAGTTTCGTACCATAATGATGGGGGTTTCTTACTATGAAGAGAGGTCTCTTCCTCTTTGGAACATCTCATTTTCAACCTATAATATAGTTCCTTCCTACCAAGAAAGAAGAGCATGAAAAGAAAAGATTAGACTTTTCTTCAAAGATATCTTCTCTAAGGGGATTCAAGAGGTGCTAGCACCCTTTCAAGAGCATAATTGTCAGAACTGGACCGAACCGACAGGTTGAACTGGTTGAACCAGGACCCGAAGGCCAAGCCGGTCCGGTTTCAATATAAAACCGAATGTGTAAGTGACCCGGAATAACCCGATCAACCCATCCGGTTCACCCATGAACCGATCAATCCAACCCGAACCAGTTCGGATCATGGGTTTTATTATAATGTTAATCTTGAATTTTTTATTAAAAATTAATTTATTAATATAAATATTTTTTTATTAATATAATTGATCGATGGTTGAACCAGTGACCCAACAGTTGAACCAGTGACCCGATGATCCGAGCCCTTGGCCGGATCAATGTCCAGGCCGGGTCTGACAACTATGTTCAAAAGGCACTAGCACCCTCTCTCTCTCCCTGTCATCTTCATACCTTGGAGGTCTTCATCCCTTTTTCTCTGCGTGGATCACTATTAGAGGCTGGACATGTGGACGGCTAGTGGCAGGGATTAACCGGCTTCATCCTTATCTACATCGATAAAGGACTCAGGTATGAATAAAATTAGATTTTATTTGAGATATAATAAATTTGTTCCTAAGGTATCCTGGGCATCTGAAAATTTTATATTATATCTTTCACAATATTTATATGAATTTGATTCATATCTTGTATACATAATTCCCATCAGTGGTATCAGAGCCCCCTTAGGCTACAAATTCATTAATCTGATAGGATACTTGAGTCAATATGATTGATAATATAATGCTTAAAATCATGAAGAGTTTTCATATGTTGATAATAAATCTAAAATATAATAAAATATTTATTATTTGATGATAAACAATATTATTTAGATTTATGCATATTCATTATCATGTTCAAATAGAGCACTTTGATATATAGAGGAAAATTTATTATTTGATAATAAATAATAATTAATCATATATGTGTCATGTTAAAATAGTAATTATTATTTATGCATGATAGATACTATATGCTGAAATCCTAAAATCATGTTTAGGATTTAATTTTAGCATGATGATTGATATGATTAAGATATGATATTCTTATGATAATGAACATTGAAAACTTTAGGGTTTGTTAGAGACATTAGGATTTACATGGGATGTGAAACCGACATGTCATAACATGTAATTAAATGATAAGAAAATTTAAAATTTGAATTAAGAATTCTTATCATAACACCCTAGCTAGATCACTATCTATGGTTATCATAAAATTTAATAGATGATAAAGATTTAGGAAACTTAGACTTAACCATGTCATTGTTTGATCCTATGATCCCATAATTGATCTAATCAATTGGGCTTAACTACATTGGTGTCTAGAAAGGTTTGATCATGTTTTTAATTGCTCCGTTCGCTGCCTGGAAAACCCATTCAATGGGATCGAAGGGTATGCTAAATAGGACCCCATTGATCAGCTGATCTGGCCATTGTTAGGAAAGCTCTTAATTGATTAAATCAATTAAGGTTGATCAGGATGGTAGCAATTGATTTGGTCACATGATTAGGGTTCCTAAATTAGATAGTGATTAGGATCCTAATTTGATTAGGAGTCCCAATCATAGATTGGATCTTATGAAATTAAGGTTAATTGAGATTAATCTAAAATCTACATATAGGATATGTAACCTAGCATAGTACAAATGTTGTAGATGTAGATGGGACCTTTATGCGCTAAATCCCTCCACGAATATTAAGTCATAAGCCTTCCATTGTTCACATGATACAAAATCATTAGGTCATGAGATTTGTCGTGCCAAAGCCGAGGTCGAGTGTACCTATGAGGAGTTGATTGTGGAACAATGGGTTGACTTAACTAAATTAGCTGGCATAATTGGCCAAAGTTAGGGTCAATCTAATCTAGAGGCAAACTTTAGGGTGATCACATATGGATGTAATTGATAAAGCAATGTCCCCTAAATGATCTAGAGTCACATTAGATGTGATTGATAATAATCTACCAAATTTAGCTTACAAGATTTGTTGTGCCAAAGCCAAGGTCAAGGTAATTCAAATGAGAATCCTAGCCCATTAAGAAATTAAATGTAATTTCTCGAGATTAATAGAGAGGGCTATTAACCTTGATAAAATAGTGGGAGAAACCAACTTAATTAAAAATCTAGAATTACCATATTAAGTTGGTGATTAGTATTCATAGTAATTGACTTGTTCTAATTTTATGTAGGTTATCAGAGAAACCATGAGTGTAAACATCAACCTAAGGAATATTTTAGAATCCAACAAATTGACTGGACTCAACTTCCCTGATTGGCTAAGGAATGTAAGGATCGTTCTTCGATCTGAGAAAATTCTTTTTGTCCTAGATGAGGTTGCACCGAGGTCCCACCAGCGGATGCTCCGACTGAGGTTCATGTGGCATACAACCGGTATATGCTAGACATGGCCACATGTTTGATGTTGGCCTCAATGTCACCTGATCTTCAGAAACAGCATGAGCATATGAATGCTCAGGAGATTTTGATGCACTTGCAAGAGTTGTTTGGTGCACAGTCTCGATATGAGAGGTTTCAAACTTCTAAAGAGTTGTTTCAGTGCAAAATGACTGAGGATTCATCAGTGGGTGCCCACGTACTAAAAATGATCAATTTGATTGAAAAGTTGGCACGATTGGGTTTTGTGATGGATCATGAACTAAGTGTTGACTTGGTTCTGCAGTCATTACCTCCCAGCTATTCACAGTTTGTTCTTAATTTCAACATGAACAAGCTAGAGACATCTCTACCTGAGCTCGCGAATATGCTGACAAATGCCGAGCCCAACATTAAAAGAAAAGGGGCAGGTTATGGTCGTGGAGTCTTCTGGCGCTCGTAAGAAGCGGCCAAAGAAGAATAAGGTCCAAAAGGCCAAGGCGACTAAACCAAATAAGGGCATAAGAAAAACAAAGTAGCCAAGGGGAAATGTCACTTCTGTGGCAAGGAAGGGCACTGGAAGCAAAACTGCAAAGCTTATCTGGCTAGCCTGAAAGAAAAGAAACATACAGATGCTTCTACTTCAGGTATATTTATGATTGAGATATTTTCTTCTGTTACTTCTTATTCCACTTGGGTATTGGATACCGGTTGTGGATCTCATATTTGTATTAATATGCAGATGATAAGAAGCAGTAGAAAGCTGAAAAAAGATGAAGTGATCCTGTGCATGAGAAATGGAGCAAAGGTTGCTGCTTTAGCTATAGGATCTTGTTCTTTGTCTTTGCCCACTGGGCTTGTAATGGAGCTTAATAATTGTTACTATGTTTCAAACATAACAAAGAACATTATTTTTGTTTCATGTCTTGTAAATGATGGATATACATTTGAAATTGGAAATAAAGGAATTTTAATTTTTAAAAATGAAATGTTCTTTGGTTCTGCTGAAATGTTCAACGGATTTATGTTTTGAATTTACAATGCCCTATTCTCAATGTAGAAACTAAGAAATTAAAATCAAATAATTCTAAGAACTCATTCCTATGGCACTGTCATTTAGGCATGTAAATGAAACACATTTAACCAAGTTACATAAGGATGGCTACTTGGGCTCATTCGATTGGGAATCGTTTGAGGAATGTGAGTCGTGCTTACGTGGCAAAATGACTAAGTCATCCTTTACTAAAAAGGGTGAGCGAGCAACTGAATGTTTAGGACTAGTACATTCGGATGTATGTGGTCCTATCAATATTCAGGCAATAGAGGTTTTTCTTACTTATCACATTTATAGATGACCATAGCATGTATGGTTATGTATATCTGATGAAGCACAAATCTGAAGCCTTTGAAAAGTTTCAAAGAATTTAGATCCGAGGTAGAAAAACAAAGTGGCAAAAGTATTAAGATACTTCGATCAGATCGAGGTGGGGAATACTTAAGCCATGAGTTCTTAGAATATTTGAAGGAGAATGAGATTCTCTCTCAGTAGACTCCTCCTGGTATGCCACAACATAATAGTGTATGAGAAAGGAGAAATCACACATTATTAGATATGGTGCGATCAATGATGAGCCTTGCAAATCTTCCAAAAATGTTTTGGGTTATGCCCTACACACAGTCGAATACACTCTAAACCGAGTTCATCTAAGTCGGTTAGTTCCACTCCCTATGAGATATGGTGTGGAAAGAAACCAACCCTTAGTCATCTAAGGATTTGGGGTTGCTACGCTTATGTAAAGCGTAATGAGTCAGACAAGCTGGGAGCTAGATCTGACAAGTGTAATTTTGTGGGGTATCCTAAAAAGACAAAAGGATACTACTTCTACCACCCACTCGAGCAAAAGGTGTTTGTCTCAAGGCATGCCATATTTCTAGAGAATGAGATTTTTCTAAGAAATGATAGTGGCAGAAATATTGAGATTAGTGAAACTCAAGAACCACAAATTGACACAGACCGATTAGATGACATGGAGCAAATATCAAATGTAGTGGGAGTTGAGCAGGAGACTCAACTCACATTCAGGCAACATTTACGTGAACCTCTATCAGAAATGATGGAGCCACAGGAAGCTCCAAGTACACATCAGCTACGTAGGTCTAGTAGAACACATCATATTCCTGAGAGATATGGAATTCTTATAGAAGATGATGAGCCTACTAACTACGATGAAGCAATTTATGACATTGACTCCAAGAGATGGCTTGAAGCCATGAAGTTTGAAATGGACTCCATGTACAACAACCAAGTATGGACTTTGGTTGATCCACCTGAAGGGATAAAACCCATTGGGTGCAAATGGGTCTTCAAGAAGAAGACAGACATGGATGGTAATGTGATTACCTATAAGGCGAGGCTAGTTGCAAAAGGTTACAAGTAAAGGCAAGGTGTTGACTTTGATGAAACCTTTTCTTCCGTAGCTATGCTTAAGTCCATAAGGATTTTGCTTGCGATTGCAGCCTATTATGATTATGAGATATGGCAAATGGATGTCAAGACCGCCTTCCTAAATGGTGATTTAGTGGAGGATGTGTATATGACACAACCTGAGGGTTTTGAGTCCATTGATTCTAAAAAGGTATGCAAGCTGCAAAGGTCCATTTATGGACTTAAGCAAGCCTCTAGAAGTTGGAACATCCGTTTTAATGAAACAATCAAAAAGTTTAATTTTATTAAAATGAGGATGCTCCATGTGTGTACAAGAAGGTTAGTGGGAGTGTTATTGTTTTCCTGATATTATATGTAGATGACATATTATTGATAGGAAACAATGTATCCTTGCTGCAAGAAGTGAAGGAATGGTTGTCCAGCAAATTCTCCATGAAAGATTTGGGAGATGTAGCCTACATACTGGGTATTAAGATCTATAGAGATAGATTTAGAAGGTTGCTTGGATTATCCCAATCAACGTACATAGATAAAGTGCTAAAATGGTTTAGCATGGAGGAATCTAAGAAGGGATTCATGGCGGTATCACATGGAATACATCTCTCCAAGGACATGAGTCCTAAGACCCAAATGGAGAGAGAGCACATGAATAGGATTCCATATGCCTCAGCAATCGGATCCATCATGTATGCGATGCTATGTATGAGACCTGATGTTTCTTATGCATTGAGTATCACTAGTAGATACCAGGCAAACCCTGGTGAGAAACATTGGATGGCCATCAAGAATATCCTTAAGTACTTATGAAGGACTAAGGATATGTTCTTGTTTATGGAGGACCCAAACTCATAGTTCAGGGTTATACGGATTCTAGTTTCAGTCTGATAAAGATGATTATAAATCTCAATCAGGCTATGTCTTTACACTCAATGGAGATGCAGTCAGCTGAAAAAGTTCCAAGCAGGAGATGACTGCCGACTCTACGACCGAAGCTGAGTACATCGCAGCATCAGATGTAGCTAAAGAAGTAGTTTGGATTAAAAAGTTCATCACTGAACTTGGTGTGGTTCCAAGCATTGCTGATCCAGTACACTTGTATTGTGACAACAATGGAGCTATTGCACAAGCTAAGGAGCCAAGGTCTCATCAGAGGTCCAAACATGTACTCAGGAGATACCATGTAATTAGAGAGATTATTGGTAGAAATGATGTAAAAATAGAACGAGTCCCCACTGAGATAATGTAGCTGATCCGCTCACTAAAGCCCTGCCGCAGTAGAAGCATGATAATCATGTTAAGTCACTCGGTATTAAATATATGGGTGAATGGCTCTAGTGCAAGTGGAGATTGTTAGTGTATTCCCTAGATCCAATTAGATTGAATGTTGTATACATTCTATGAATACAAATTAAATAAAATGTTTCTTTATCTATCCAGATGTCTTTTATTTGATATATTTGTCTGTGAGATAAAGTTCAAAAGAATGTGAACCGTGCATATGGAATTTGTAATAGAGATTACAAATTGTGAGATTCAAATTGTACGTTATGGTTTGATTCTTTAAACTTCCCTAGTCGATGTGTAGATGTGACTGGACACCATCGAACACCGTGAGACTAGCACACATTGCATATCCTCACCATTGGGGTGAACAGCTGATTTCACAAGCTGAAGTATGCAGATACTTGGATAGGTGTATGGATGCTCGTTATTGTAACGATGCATTGGATGACCATACATAGATCCCATATGGATATTCTATATAGTGTCGATGGTTGATCTCTAATGACGGTGGTGTGAGCTTTGATGAACAAATATAGTATCGGTTGTACTCAGCTTTGATGGTTGATCATTACATCTCATGTATGGAATGTCATGCTTTGATGGCATCAAACATCGCTCTAGCCACGGATGGCAAATATAGTATCGGTTGGGTATGACATGAAGTACATGAAGATGGTGTTTGATCAAGATAGGATTCGTCTTCCTTGATAGAAAGGGTTATATCCTATGGCCACTTGATGGATTAAATTGATTGATAAATCCTTGCAAGGTTGAGTTGGAATTCGAAACGGTTTCGAAGTTCTAATTCATATAGTCAATTTTTCCTGAGATCAAGTGAACAAAGATCAATTACAGGGTTGACACATTACATACCACTGATTGATCTGGGATATGTGACGAAAGGATTTAATCATACGGTAATCGTTCATAGATAGGTATTGATGGTCATGTCAACAAAACCTTTAGCAGTTGGGTGGTCATGATGCTTTGCTAGAGGCCTCTCATGATCTATAATCATGTTGTTGAATTAGACAAAGAGTTGTCCAACCATTCCTAAGGTCTATGATTAGGACATGATTATTGCCAACATGTTAAAGGGCCTAATGGGTCATACGCATTAAGAAGAATATTGGATGAATTAAAATAAGAATTAAATTAATTAATTCAGATAAGATGATCAATTAAATAATCGGATGAGACCCAATTTAAAGAAGATATAATTATAATGGATATGATCCATTATAATAGAAGGAATGTTAAGGAGAAATTATTTGTTCATATGATGAACAAATAATTGGATACCGATATGTGACTTGATCCATGTAATGGATGGCTCTGATTATTCAGGTATGGATGTCCAATCTCAGCCATGTGAAGATGGAATCATGCCCATGGGATGAGGCATGATGAATCTCTACGGTTCGATGAAGAACATACAAATTAGGGCATGTAGTTATGGGATAACCAACTCCTAATTTCAAAGGCTAAGATTGTGACAGTTGGATTAATCTTACCATGAAGATGGAAGTTTCTTACCATGAAGATGGGAGGAGTTTCTTACCATGAAGATGGAAGTTTCTTACCATGAAGATGGGAGGAGTTTCTTACCATGAAGATGGGAGTTTCTTACCATAATGATGGGAGTTTCTTACCATGAAGAGAGGTCTCTTCCTCTTTAGAATGTCTCATTTTCAACCTATAAATATAGTTCCTTCCTACCAAGAAAGGAGAGCATGAGAAGAAAAGATTAGACTTTTCTTCAAAGATATCTTCTGTAAGGGGATTCAAGAGGCGCTAGCACCCCTCTCTCTCTCCCGTGGTGTCATCTTCATACCTTGGGGTCTTCATCCCTTTTTCTCTACGTGGATCACCGTTAGAGGCCGGACAGGCTAGTGGTAGGGATTAATCGGCTTCGTCATCATCTACATCGATAAAGGACTCATGTATGAATAAAATTATATTTTATTTGAGATATAATGAATTTGTTCCTAAGGATTCTGGGTATTTGGAAATTTTATATTATATCTTTCATAATATTTATATGAATTTGATTCATATCTTGTATACATAATTCCCATCAGCTGCATGGCTCATTTTTTCACAAAAAGACAAGAGCTACGTGTATCTATAAAATGGGTAATAGGGATCCTTAGCCAAGGTATGAACACTGAAGCACTAAAAAAGTTCTGAGGCCTTCCACTGAACTCTATTTCTATCGAGCTTCCTCAAGCTCACAGCTGTAATTTTGATTACTAACTTGAGCATCGGAGGGTTCCTGCCGAAATATCGGTTCCGAGATTTCTTGCAGATCTCGGTGCCGAGGTAAAGTTTTCTTCAACCAACTGATGGTATGTCTACTGACGTTCAAGGATGCTAGCTCAAGGTGATCAGGCATCAACATAGATAATCATATCGGGCTGAAATTAAGAGTTGAAAGTTTTAGGACGTGGGTGTATTAAGCATGTTTTAGCCTTATAATTAAATTAGATGATGATACCTCAACATTATCTTTATTGGGAGGTTTCTAAAGTAAAAGTTAGAGAGGAAAGATATTTTGATCCAAAATCTCATCCAAAAAAGTTAAACTAAATATGTTGTTTGGATTTGATGTGATTTGAGATAAACGTCTGGCCTAACAAGCAAAAAGAGTTGAGATAAGCACGTTTTTTTTTTGGTAACAAACGGGCGATCACACAAGTCTCGTGTGAATCAGCCCAGATACATCAGATAACAAAATATGCTTAAGACAAGTAGGACAGTGATCTCCAGCCCTCCAATTCCATGAGCCAGAATGCTAAGCCATAAAAGAAGCTGCCCAATCAGCAGCTGCATTAGCTTCCCGAAATATATGACAAATCAGGACCGAGTCGTTCCCTCACAGAAGGTAATAAATATCCCTCAAGATTGGATTAGAGGGACCATCAGAATAATTCTCCTTCTGCATCCAAGAGATGACCGTCTTAGAATCACCCTCGATTATAATCCGATGAGCGCGGAGAATCCGAACGGCGTAAGAAATTCCTGCCCACGCCGCATAGAGCTCTGTCATCAGGACAGAATAGTCAAGAGCTCCAAACCCTCCTACCGCCACCAGATCACCCGCCTTCCCATGGATAATAAACGTAGAACCAGCGTTTCTACCGTAGACACTCCCATCGAAGTTGATTTTGACATACCCTGGAGGGGGGGCTCCCAATGGATGAAAACCGAATACCGGTTCGCTGCCGAAGCAGCAGGGGAACCCCAGCGGCCAGAAGAGCCAAAACCAACACCGGATAAGACACGGTCATAGTCCATAATCAGTCATCTTATCTTCCTCACAACCCTATGGGGAGAAGCAGAGGTATTAGAAAAAATGAACTCATTCCTTGACAACCATATCTGATATGCCGTGGCAGCCCAGAGACCACTTTTATACCATGATCCCCAACGAATATCATGAAAAAAGGAGGAGCGCGGAGATGCCGTTTCATCCGATCTACTAGAAAAACCCATCAGATGCCATATCCATTGAGCTCTAGGGCAAAGAAAGATAGCGTGGTCATCAGACTCCTCCTCCAGCCGACAAAAGGAACAGATTGGCTGAATAGACAGACCCCTCCTGGAGAGAAGAGCAGACGTAGGAAGGCAGCCCCAAAGAAGCTTCCAAAGAAAAGCTGGATCCTAGGAATGGTTGGAAGCTTCCAAATCCAAGCAGCATCCTCAATGCGTCGAGACTAAGGCCTGAAAATCGTCATAAGATCCTTGGAGGGAGCCCTAGAGAGACACGATCTCTGTCAAATCCTAGTATCACCACCATAGCCAAGCATAAGAGGCATAGATAGGATCCGCCGAGAAAGCTCCTCCCCGAATAACCATGTCACCGTAGGAATATGCCAAGAGTGGGAATCCTCGGAAATAAGATCCTTAACCCTTAAACTGGATGGGGCATCCATATTCAAATAGGAGGGCCATCTCGAAAGGGGGAGCTCAGAAATCCAAGTATCCTGAATGACATCGATCAAATAACCATCTCCTATACTCCATGAAACATTCTCCAGGATAAGCTGACCATATCTGCAAATCTCCTTCCATAAGTAGGAAGATCCACGGATCGGCTGAATAGGTAGGTCGGAAGATCATTCCCCATACCTCGCTCGCATCAGAGAGCTCCACAGACACTGCGGCTCCAAGAGAAATCGCGAAGCATGTCTAGCGAGCAGAGCTTCTCTTCTAACAATCAGAGAATGAATCCCAAGGCCACCTTCCTGTATAGGCATACAAATAGTGTCCCAGGATAATAAATGCATACCATGACCATCTTGCATAGAGGCCCAAAGGAAGTCTCTGAAGCATCTCTCAATTCTTCTAAGACAGGTAGTCGGGATAGCAATATTCGATAGAAGATACAGAGGAAGCGAAGAGAGAACCGATCGAATGATAATGACCCTGGCCATCATAGATAAACTAGTGACCTGCCACCCCTCAAAGCGCTGACGAACCCTCCTCTCTAACTTAGCAAAATCAGAACAACGGGGACGTCTACCAGTAATGGGGATCCCCAGATACAAAAATCGATCAGTCAGAGTAGATATTCCTGACAGAATAGTAATGGCTTCCCTAGTAGATCTGTTGGTCTTCAGGCTGAAACATAATGAGGATTTGAGGTAGTTAACCCTCTGATCCGAAGCCAGACAATAATTCTGCACAATAGAATGTAAGGAAGCCGCATTTTCAATGGTAGCCTGACCCAGAAGAATACAATCGTCAGCGAAAAGAAGATGGGAGACCGCAGGACCCAAGCTCCCAGCCATAAAAGGGACAATCCTCTGATTCTGCTGAGCCTGATGAAAAGCACGAGAAAGATCATCCGCAGCGAGAATGAACAATAAAGGGGATAATGGACACCCCTGCCTCAGACCAACAGTAGAATTGAAAAATCCGTCGGGCATCCATTGATAATCAAAGAGAATGAAGGCCTCAGAATACAAGCCAAGATCCACTTGATGAACAGCTCCTGAAACCCAAACTCCTGGAGCGAGCGATGTAAGAAGGACCAACTCATCCTATCATAAGCTCTCTCCATATCAAGCTTGACCGCCATAAGACAGCGACTCGCTGGGGCTCTTTGAAGATCATGCATAAATTCTTGGGCGATAAGAACATTATCAGAATAGAGCATCCTCTAATAAAAGCCCCCTGCTCAATAGAAATGATACGAGGAAGAACACACCGAAGGCGGCCAGCTAGAAGCCGAGCACAGATCTTATATAGAGTGGTGCAAAGGCTAATAGGCCGGAAGTGCTGTGGGAGAGTAGCCTCCGGACGTTTGGGTACCAGAGAGATAAAAGTCCGGTTCCACTCCTGAGGAATGTTCATTGTCTGGAAAGCAATTTGAATAGCTTCAGTAACCTCTCGCCCAACAATTCCCCAATAATGATGATAAAAAGAAGGCGGAAATCCGTCTGGCCCAGGGGCCTTATCCGAGCCAAGCCCCCAAAGCGCCTCCCAAATTTCCTCCTCAGTTATAGGCCTGATTAACATATCATTCTCCTTGATCGATATCTTCCTGGAATCAGGAACACCAACAACCAGAGCACCCTCCCCTCTGATTCCGTCCATCTAGTCCGAAAGAATTGGAAAAGCAAATCCCTAATAGATTGGATATCCTCCTGAGAATGCCCTTCAGCATCTAATAATCTGCGAATCCTATTAGTGGACCGCCTCTTTAAAGTGGCTTGATGAAAAAATCTGGTGTTACGATCCCCCTCACATATTCACTGAACCCTGGATCTCTGCCTCCAAAACATCTTCTGCTGGCTGAGCAGAGAGTGATGACGTGACAGAGAGTCACGAAGCACCGAGAGGTCCGATTCCACCAAGAACCCATCCTGGTCCTCCTTCTCCTGTAAGGCAGAAATGTCGGCTTCAACCCTTTCGACTTGTCTAACCAGATCACCAACCTCCATCCGATTCCATCTGGATAGACGACGTCGCACCATCATAAGACGTCTCGATAATCTATAAATAGCATTACCCCTGATAGGAAGGTGCCATATATGCGAGATGATCGACCGAGCTGCAGAATGTACAGTCCAAAACTGCTCAAATCTAAACTGTCTGCGATAATACATAGAAACCTCCGTTGAAATCATAATGGGGCAATGATCTGAAGCAATCCTAGGAAGGTGGGCAACAGTAACCTCATGGAACCTATGAAGCCATTGTTCCGTAGCCATAGCTCTGTCAAGTCTCTCCCAAACTCGAGCCGAACCCTGACGGTTATTACACCAAGTGAATTGGGTCCCAGAGTAACCCAAATCCAAGAGCCCCGATGTTCCAATGAAGGATCTAAACTCATTAACATCAGCCGAGGCAGTAAACCGACGCCCACCACGCTTTTCGTTAGCCTCAGAGATGCAATTAAAATCACCAGCAATGATAGATGGGAGCCCCTGAGAAAGAAGGGAAAGCAACTCAGACCAGAGGATCTGTCTCTCCCGATAATCCGTACTAGCATACACAGCTGATAGAAGCCAAGGTTCAGAGGACCCCTCCGAGACTACAAGACCAATCTGCTGGTTACACTGATGAAAAGCATCAACCTTAACAGTATCAGCATGCCATATGGCCAACATACCTCCAGACAGACCTTCAGCATCAACCGAATAGGAAGACCATGACCGAGAAATCTGCCTCCTAAACTGAGCCAGACTATCACCTGACAACCTTGTTTCCAACAGAACACAAATATCAAAATTATGAATCTGCACCAATCTACTAAAGGAGGATCGAAATGAAGGCTTTCGAGCTCCTCTAACATTCCAAATCATGATCTTCATTTACATGGATGATGAAGTTGGGACCCCTCCCAGGTCCTCCATCATCGCAGAATCAGGTAGGCACCCATTGGATGAGGTGCCCCCCTCAGCTACCAAGGATGGATCAACCTCAGGCTCCTGACTGATGACAAAAGCCAGAGGAGATTGATCCGAAGACAAGGAATCTGAATTCATAATTACATTATCTGAACCCTTCGAGGAAAGGCCCACCGGCATATTAGAGCAGGACCTAATCACATCCTGAACTCCTTCATGAGAATCAGTCATTATCACAGAGCTTATATTGGTCCGGGCTTTACCTTTACCTTTTGTTTTCCAAGTTTAGAAACAGCCCTAGGGGCCTGATAATCAACTGGTCTAGCCCGCTTAAGAGGACCCGGACATACTTCCTTATTGACCATAGATCCTCCTTCCCCGATATCAATCCAAGCAATGCAAATGGATTTTCCTTCAAAAGAGGAATGTTCAGAATCATCTCAGCCGAACCTCCTGCATCTGCATCAGACTTCATTAAACCCTCCGTTACTGTAGCAGAACCGGCACGCAGTGGAAATTTCGGCACCTTGACTGAATTGGAGGCCGATCCATTAAGCTGACTGAGCTGTCATGCAAGATGAATACTTGTGACTGAGCGTGACATGGCCAATCAAATCAGCATGAATGACTTATTAAAGAAGTCTGGGCTGAAGGTCTCCAATATTAAAGACACTAGCCTACTTGATATTTCTTGTTATCCGAGATGCAGACGAGCTTAGGCAGGAGTCTATCATTCAATTTGAAAATGACTCCATAGTTTTTGTCTCGTTCAAGAATCATACTTACCTCAGTCATCTAAAATGAGGGTCTGTCTTAAATCATGTAAATGTTTTATCTACTGGTAAATAGTTCTACGTCCTTGCTCTCAAACCTAGAGTGTACATCCATGGAGTTTGATGATGCTAAGTCATCTTCTTCAAGCGTCGGAGAAGACGGACGTCCTTCTCTTCAGACCCCTGCAAGAAAAGTCCTCGGAGACCGGATGCTCCGGTGGGGACCCTCCGACGCTCAATTTAATTACTTGGGATCAGACAAGAACCGCTAAGCGGAAGGGAGCTGAGATAGTTAGGCTTTTGCTAAGAGGAAGAAAGCTAGAAAATCAGAGTTCGGATCCCTACTTATAGCGCGGGCGCATGTTTATACCTGTCTGAATGTCCCATCTTTCTATTCCAAAAGATTGTTGTCGTAACATCACTGTGCGTGCTGGAGGCATCCCGCATTACCTGTCAGTACGGCTTTACATATGTCTAGCAGCCGCAGTTGTATTTGGTGCACGCCGTTGCTTGACATGACCGCACACAGTTGCAAGTGATAGTGAATCGTACTCCATTACAGGGCACAATCATGCACAGGGACATGCAGTGCACCATACGCCGTTATGACGCATGGCCGTAAGCAGCCACGGGCGCATGGAGAGTCACGTGGGCGCTCCAGGTGGCCCGGAGTTATCATTTGGTTCGAAGGCTGGCCCGCGTGCTAATCGCTGATGACGCCCGCGCACCCCGAGACCGGAGGGGGTCTCGAGGTCGAGACATGGTGATCTCACCCCAAGACTAGAGGGGGTCTCGGGGTGAGATAATGCTGGTGCACCCCGAGACCGGAGGGGGGGTCTCGGGGTCGAGATATGGTGATCTCACCCTGAGACCGGAGGGGGTCTCGGGGGTGAGATGATGCTGGTATACCCCGAGACCGGAGGGGGGTCTCGGGGTCGAGATATGGCGATCTCACCCGATACCGGAGGGGGTCTCGGGGGGAGATAATGCTGGCGCACCCTGAGACCGGAGGGGGGGTCTCGCGGTCGAGATATGGCGATCTCACCCCGAGACCGGAGGGGGTCTCGGGGGTGAGATAATGCTGGTGCACCCTGAGACCGGAGGGGGTCTCGGGGTCGAGATATGGCGATCTTACCCCGAGACCAGAGGGGGTCTCAGGGGTGAGATAATGCTGGTGCACCTCGAGACCGGAGGGGGGGTCTCGGGGTCGAGATATGGTGATCTCACCCGGAGACCGGAGGGGGTCTCAGGGTGAGATAATGCTGGTGCACCCCAAGACCGGAGGGGGGTCTCGGGGTCAAGATATGGTGATCTCGCCCCGAGATCTAAGGGGGTCTCGGGGTGAGATGATGCTGGTGCACCCCGAGACTGAAGGGGGTCTCGGGGTCGAGATATGGTGACCTCCGTTAGCTGCTGTTATCTTTTATTCTAACGGCGCTGGATCAGCCACATCAGATGCCTCCTCACCCCTGAGGCGAAGCGAGCCCCACCGGTAAGGCGAAAGGGGTGCTATCTCCCACGTGGCTGATCCCCGTCCACATCTCTTTGCGGACGACAAGGGGAATGTGAAGAGGCGTCCGCTTTCGTACACTGCGCCCGCCACGATCGACCTCGAGGTGAGGTTAGCTCTTCGTAGTCTACGTGAAAAGTTGCATCATCATTACCTCTCATAGCGGCGACGTCAGCGGAGTCCCATCATTGGCCGAAGGCATACCGTATCACGTGCTAGGCAACCATCAAGGTGAACCAACCTATGGCGGGGTCCATGTGGCTGACGAGATGAGGCGGGACAATTTGAAAACCCAATAAAACTCGAATGGGGTTGAATCTGGCCTCACCACTGCTGCCATCATCGTCCTCCTCTGAGCCTATGCTTTGGTCTCCCCTGCAACCTGTGAATCCTGCATTTAGATTTCCTTTCCTCATGTTAGCTCTTTGTCCATTCTAGACTCCATCTCTTCTTTTACCCATGAGTTCTCCCATCCTGGACCTCGGAGGATGATTCGGAGAATCGTTCTCCCTCTGAGAGGCATTGCGCCTCTCCTGTACCTTCCCCTTCTCCTCCACTAGAATGGTCCACTAATTCAGAGGACCGCGTCTCCCTGGCCCGGCATCGGGTCACTGGTGGAGCCCCATCGACGGGCCACTGGTCAGAGGCCGGCACCTCCTCAAGGGTGGAGGGGTCCCCGGAGGGGACCGCCTCCATGGTAACAGGTCTGGATTTGGCAAAAATCCAGGCCCATTACCAGATTCCCCAGGACGTCGAGCTTTTCCTGCCGACTCCTGATGATAGAGTCATCTCCTCCCGACCCGGTCGGGTGGCCTTGTATGAGATTTGCCTGAAGGCGGGTCTCCGCCCATCCTTTCCTCCCTTTTTCATCAACCTTCTTGACTACTACTCCTTGACCCCTTCTCAATTGGTCCCAAACTCCTACCGGGTCGTTAGCGCCTTTGTTATCCTCTGTCATCGTCTTGGCATCACCCCCAGGATCTCTCTTTTCCGGTCCTTTTATATCCTCCGGTCCCAGAAGGGTTGGTGGCTGTTCCAGCCCTGACCCAATCGGGTCCTCAAGCTTTTTCTTCCTTCCTCGATCAAGGGATGGAAATTTCGATTCTTTTTCACTGGCCTAGACCAAGTCAGGCCCTGGTGGGGAGACCCCGACCTCTGAGGCAACACGAACTCCACCGTCCACCCTAGAGATCGGGAAGCGTTGGGTCAATTGTTAGCCGCCGAGGTCCCTCGGTACACCTTGCTCTTGATGGAAGATAACCTCCAGTCAGCGGGTCTTATCTCCCACCGGGGTAAGCCATTTCCATACTTAGCCAAAATTTTGCCTGCTTCTTCCTTTTTTCCTCCTCTTTTTTTTTGACTTTGATTGATGTCGTGTAGCCATGAAGATACCGACACAGAAGCTCCTGAAGGCCGTCTCCAAAAAGAGGGCCCGAGAGGGGCCAAATGAAGGCCAGCAAGCTCCAGCCCTGAAACGGCTGACAGCTCGGGCTCCCCGACCACCGGCACCACAAGACCCCCGGCTGCTCCATAAATTGATCTCACAGCCAACACCCCGCCAGAGATGGCGGCGACCGCGAGGGTCCCAA
The DNA here is from genome assembly GCA_900491605.1 of Calamus simplicifolius. Taxonomy (NCBI): domain Eukaryota; kingdom Viridiplantae; phylum Streptophyta; class Magnoliopsida; order Arecales; family Arecaceae; genus Calamus; species Calamus simplicifolius. The sequence goes on along the minus strand of UESW01004583.1, from coordinate 159,867 downwards.
TAGGAGCTAGCCGTAGAGGAGCCGGCAGCGGCGGAGGAGCCCATAGTGGCAGAAGAGCTTCCTACCCCTAGCGAACCGACTCCACCGGAGGCTACCAGGGACTGGGGCGAGGGGCCATCAAGGACAGCAAGCCCACCCCCCGAGAGGATGCCTAGGAGCAGCCTGCGCACCGAGCCGAAGAATGCCAAGATGATCGAACGGAGCGGGGCCAAGCCGGGGCCGTCCCGGGACTCCATCTTGAGCGATGGTCGCTGGGCTGAACGGGTCCTTGTCCCGGTTTTTATGCCCGAGGTTCTGGAGGAGCTCAGCCACCAGAAGGCGAGCACATTCTTCCGGGATTCCTATGCGGCCGTCGTCAGGGTAAGCGGTCTTTCCGCCCTTTCCCTTTATATTTCCCTTCCTTTTTTCTTTCTTTCTTTTTTTTTTAACCTGAAACTTTCATGCAGCTCGCGCACTCCCTAAGGGCCGCCAGGAAGGCAATCCACGGTGGGAAGGCCCTTCTGCGCGAGGCACAGAAGGAGGATGGAGATGCCTAGCACCGCGCAGAGGCGGCCGAGGAGGCGCTGGAATCGGCCAAAAGCGCCTGGGCTAATGAAACCAAGGCCGCTGAGAGCCGAGCGGAGGCCGATGCCAACCATCTGCGGGCGGCACTCCACCAAATGACGGAGGCCAAGAACACCGTGATGGCCAGAGATCTACACATCTCTGAGCTGACCTTGGCCCTCCAGGAGATTGAGGGTCGGGTGGTTGCGGCTGAGGAGAAAGCTAAGGCCACGGAGGAGGAGGCACGGGCAGCGAAGGAAGAAGCAAGCCAATTCGTGGAGGAGGCGAGCCACGCCCGGGAGGCCGAGAGGGCTGCAGTGGTAGCCCTCGCTGCGGAGGAGAGGGCTCGGGCCACTGAGGTGGAAGCTGCCATCGTGGCCAGGACCGCCGGAATTATAGAAGAGTACAAAGCGTCCGAGCGCTTTACAGATGATTTGGCAGAAGCCTCGGTGGCAGTGTTCCTTCAAGGATTCCAGCACGGGAAGGAGAAAATTGCCAGGGACTTGAACATTCCCCAAGCCCTGGAAGTCAAGCCAGATCACCTCTCGGATTTGGCCCCCTCCGATGATGAGCCCGCGCCAGCAGAACCGTGAGCTTGTATTTTTGTTTTTGCAAGTCCGACGACGTCGGCATTTTGTAATCCCTCCAAATTAATGAAATACTTTTTCCTTCAAGATACATTGTCTATTTGCGACTCTTATCCCAAATTCGTTGGTTGACAATGCACGGTCCCTTGGTTTCATTAGTGCCAGGGGATAACTCCCAACTCACGTGAGCTACCCCGTCTTAGCCATCTAGGACCGAAACTCAGGACCAGGAAGGATAGGTCCCTTGGGGTTGACACGCCAGTTGTTGAAGGTTGAGGTAGGCGAGCTCCTCAGGACCGACGGCGCGTCACTTCCTTGCGCCAGATAGGCACATGACCTTTGGTGCCGATGGGGTCGGGCTTTATGTCTGGCTGGTCTGGGACTTTAAGTACCGTTGGGGGTCGGGCTTTAAGCCTAGCTAGACCAGGGCTTTAGGTGCCGATGGGTGTCAGGCTTTATGCCTGGCTGGCCTAGGGCTTTAAGTGCCGATGGGTGTCGGGCTTCATGCCTGGTTGGTGCAGGGCTTTAGGTGCCGATGGGTGTCGGGCTTTATGCCTAGTTGGTGCAGGGCTTTAGGTGCCGACGGGTGTCGGGCTTTATGCCTGGTTGGTGCGGGCTTTAGGTGCCGACGAGTGTCGGGCTTTATTCCTGGCTGGCCCAGGGCTTTAGGTGCCGACGGGTGTCGGGCTTATGCCTGGCTGGCCCAGGGCTTTGGATGCCGACGGGTGTTGGGCTTTATGCCTGGCTGGCCCAGGGCTTTGGGTGCCGATGGGTGTCGGGCTTCATGCCTGGCTGGTGTAGGGCTTTAGGTGCCGACAGGTGTCGGGCTTCATGCCTGGCTGGTACAGGGCTTTAGGTGCTGACGGGTGTCGGGCTTCATGCCTGGCTGGCCCAAGGCTTTAGGTGCCGATGGGTGTCGGGCTTTATGCCTGGTTGGTGCAGGGCTTTAGGTTCCGACGGGTGTTGGGCTTTATGCTTGGCTGGCCCAGAGCTTTAGGTGCCGATGGGTGTCGGGCTTTATGCCTGGCTGGCCCAGGGCTTTAGGGGCCGACGGGTGTCGGGTTTTATGCCTGGTTGGTGCAGGGCTTTAGGTGCCGACGGGTGTCGGGCTTTATGCCTGGCTGGCCCAGGGCTTTTGGTGCCGACGGGTGTCGGGCTTTATGCTTGGCTGGCCCAGGGCTTTAGGGGCCGACGGGTGTCAAGCTTTATGCCTGACTGGCCCAGGGCTTTGGGTGCCGACAGGTGTCGGGCTACATGCTTGGCTGGTACAGGGCTTTAGGTGCCGACGGGTGTCGAGCTTTACGCCTGGTTGGCCCAGGGCTTTGGGTGCCGACGGGTGTCGGGCTTCATGCCTGGCTGGCCTAGGGCTTTAGGTGCTGACGGGTATCGGGCTTTATGCCTGGCTGGCCCAGGCTTTAGTTGTCGATGGGTGTCGGGCTTTATGCCTGGCTGGTTCAGGGCTTTAGGTGCCGACGGGTGTCGGGCTTCATGCCTGGCTGGCCCAAGGCTTTAGGTGCCGATGGGTGTCGAGCTTTATGCCTGGTTGGTGCAGGGCTTTAGGTGCCGACGGGTGTCGGGCTTTTTGCCTAGCTGGCCCAGGGCTTTAGGTGCCGACGGGTGTCGGGCTTTATGCTTGGCTGGCCCAGGGCTTTAGGTGCCGATGGGTGTTAGGCTTCATGCCTGGCTGGCCCAGGACTTTAGGTGCCGATGGGTGTCAGGCTTCATGCCTGGTTGGCCCAGGGCTTTAGGTGCCGACGGGTATCGGGCTTCATGCCTGGTTGGCCCAGGGCTTTAAGTGACGATGGGTGTCGGGCTTTATGCCTGGTTGGTGCAGGGCTTTGGGTGCCGACGGGTGTCGGGCTTTATGCCTGGCTGGCCCAGGGCTTTAGGTGCCAACGGGTGTCGGGCTTTATGCCTGGCTGGCCTAGGGCTTTAGGTAAAAAGAACTCAGGAGGTAAAATTAAAATTTGTTAATATAAAATGAGGTGCGAAAGCCCAAAAGAATACATGCACTGTATTTGATGTGAGAGGAGGAATGCATTACTGATAGTACCGATGAAGGTTGTCTGCATTCCATGTCCTAGGAAGCGGCTTCCCATCGAGCTCTTCAATCTTGTAAGCTCCGTGACGAAGTGTCTCGGTGATCCGACAGCTAAGCTCCTCCAGCCTCTGATTATATTCATCGAGTCGACGCTCGGCTCGACGAGGCATCCGGCCATCAAAAGAGCCCTCCCCCGAAGATTTAGAAGATGGAGAACGGGGACGGCGATGCCGGCGGGGGCGCTCCACCTCCTTCCCGTGCCGCCGCTTAGGAGAGACACTTGCGTGGCGGGAAGGAGACCGGTGTCTCTTAGAGGCTTCCCGATGGTGAGGCTTAGGCGGAGCTTGATGGTGGCGATCCCCAGGCACCGGCGATCTCCTCCGGGAGGAATGCTGGCTGGGTTGCACCACCCCTGGGACTGATGGATTCGGCTCCGGCTGTTGGGCGGCCGCCTGTTGGTGCTGCAGTCCCTGTACTGCTGCCGCTAAAGACTAGACTTGCGTGGCCAGGGCGATAAATCGATCTTCTTGGAACTGCTGCGGAGGAGGCGCAGGGACATCAGCCTGAGGAGCGGAAGGTCCAGCCTCCTGGGGGCACAGTGGTGCTGGAACGCTGGCCTGGAGAGCCGAGGGGGCCTCCGCGGGTGGACCGGCTCCGCGGCGCTGCCCCCCAGCGTAGCCGGCAGAAACTCCCTTCATTCGGGTCATCACCATGGCTTCAGGAACTCGAAAAGAGAAATCGTAGATTGCTGGTTCGATGTCTTTCTCTTTCCCCCCCCTTCCTGGTGCGCCAATCTGATGACGCCAAGTCACCTTCTTCAAGCATCGGGGAAGACGGACATCCTTCTCTCTGGACCCCTTGAAGAAAAGTCCCGGAAGACCGGATGCTCCGGTGGGGACCCTCCGACGCTCAAGTTAGTTACTTGGGATCAGACAAGAACCGCTCAGCGGAAGGGAGCTGAGACAGTTAGGGTTTTGCTAGGAGGAAGAAAGCTAGAAAACCAGAGTTCAGATCCCTACTTACAGCGCGGGCGCATGTTTTTATACCTTTCCGAATGTCCCATCTTTCTATTCCAAAAGATTGCTATCGTACCATCACTGTGCGTGCTATAGGCGTCCTGCATTACCTGTCAGTATGGCTTTACAGATGTCTAGCAGCCGCGGTTGTATTTGGTGCGCGCCGTTGCTTGACATGACCGCACACAGTTGCAAGTGGTAGTGAATCGTACTCTGTAACAGGGCACAATCACGCACAGGGACATGCAGTGCACCATACGCCGTTATGAGGCATGGCCACAAGCAGCCACGGGCGCACGGAGAGTCACGTGGGCGCTCCAGGTGGCCCAGAGTTATCATTTGGTTCGAAGGCTGGCCCGCGTGCTAATTGCTGATGACGCCCGCGCACTTCGAGATCGAGGGGGGTCTTAGGGTCGAGACATGGTGATCTCACCCCGAGACCGGAGAGGGTCTCGGGGGTGAGATAATGCTGGTGCACCCCGAGACCAGAGGGGGTCTCGGGGTCAAGATATGGTGATCTCACCCCGAGACCGGAGGGGGTCTCGGGGGTGAGATGAAGCTGGTGCTCCCCGAGACCGGAGGTGGGTCTCGGGGTCGAGATATGGTGATCTCACCCCGAGACCAGAGGGGGTCTCGGGGGTGAGATAATGCTGGTGCACCCTGAGACTGGAGGGAGGGTCTCGGGGGTGAGATAATGCTGGTGCATCGCGAGACCGGAGGGGGTCTCGGGGTCGAGATATGGTGATCTCACCCCGAGACCGGAGGGGGTCTCGGGGGTGAGATAATGCTGGTGCACCCCGAGACCGGAGGAGGGGTCTCGAGGTCGAGATATGATGATCTCGCCCCGAGACCGGAGGAGGGTCTCGAGATCGAGATATGGTGATCTCACTCTGAGACTGAAGGGGGTCTCAGGGGTGAGATAATGCTGGTGCACCCCGAGACCGGAGAGAGGTCTTGGGGTCGAGATATGGTGACCTCTGTTAGCTGCTGTTACCTTTTATTCTAACGGTGCTGGATCAGCCACATCAGAGTTCAAGATCCTTTTTCCAAATTGCTTAGGCTGACTTGAACATTAGAGGATTTTCTTCAAAGAAAAACTTTAGGCCCTACTTGTGCTCTCTTTTTTTTTTTTTTTAATCTCTTCACAAGCGGATGTTGGTCGATTGGAAAGTGCTCTGCTATTATGAGTTATAAGCTAATTCGCAAAGACTAATTATGGGCTTCAATAGATTGGCATTGTCCGTGGGAAACAATCAAAGGACTGAGCCATGCCACTAAAATGATGAGATTAAGTAATAAGCAATGATCGGGTGGATGTGTTATACTCGTGATCGGCCCCAAGATTTTATGGGAGAGCTAACCAATCCTACTCTAATATCACCTCTTGCTCCAGCATCACCTTTTAACTTGACACCGCCTGTTATTCAAGAACAATTTAACATTTTGTCTCAACATATAGAGGTACTAATGTATCTGATCCAGAACCTAATATCCTACAGATCTATTTCTAGAGACTCACCTAACTACAAGAAAAAAAAGGCATTTGCAACAATTATTCCCTATGGATAATAAATCATATATAGGAAAAAGTATTTTTTTCCCAACAAACATTTATATTCGTTGGGAATATATTATTATGTGTATTTTTTTTATGGAAGATGGATAATCATGGAAAATGATTTTTTTTTCCGATGGGCCATCGGGATTAGTCGATGGAAATGGGCTGCTTTATTTTATTTTATTTTTTTTTCCGTTGGCGCCACTGTGGCCAACCAAGCTTATTTTCCGTAACCTATTATCTCCGTCATCTCATCTTCCCTGTTTTTCTAAAAGAGATGACCTAACATGGCGGCAAGGGCAATTGAGCATCGATGGTCGTAAAGGTGGATAAGCGCCAGCAACCACGACCCTCGTGAAGGTGACTGATCATCGGTGGTATAGCACCCCCTCGTGAGTTCCTTTTCTTGATTTTTACTTGATTTTTTAAATAAATCTGGCAAGATAAGAGGAGAAACGTTGTTGAAGAGCATGACGGGGCTTCCTTCAATCTTCCTTTCTTTTCGTGCTTTAGGAATTTTTTTTGCCGTCCGACTCTGGAATCTTGCGTATTAGGTTTTGCAAGCGAATGGAGGTATCCAGATCGAAGGCAATGCCAAAAGCTTTTGCTTCAGATTCGAATTTGGATGGCGATGCTGCTTCTTGAGTTGAAGCTACTAATGCCCTCTCTTTCTTCTCGACTGCCCTTAGCTATTGCTTTTCGGTTGAATAAATTGAAGATATAGCATTCTCCATCGCTCGACAAAAATAGGTTTATAAAGCAACCCGAGACACGCGAAGAGCTCCAATGCGTGTATTCAGAGCTACACAAATGCCGTAGTCATGCCGATCGAAAGGGTTTTTGCAGATATTTTTGTGTCGATCTCGGCTCTTATAACTCTGTCTTGTTGTTCTATTTTTCATGTCATGTTCTTCCCTTCCAATAGCTAACATTAACACATGAGAGAGAAAACTCATCTCCTCTTCCTTCTCTTATGCTTATCTTTTACATAGCAATCTCGTAAAGGCTAGAAGCTATTGGCCTTTAGAGAAGAAAGAGAGGGCATTAGCAGCTTATGAATCTAATCAAGGGGCCACACCCATTGGTGCAGACACCAGGCTCAGGAAGAGGCTTCAACAACTTCAGCTGGATTCTTTATGGATGAAAGATTAAATTAAGTTTTTATCTTGTATTTATTTTTTATTTAAGAAATTTTATTGCAATTGACTGTATTTATTTGATTGAGTCCTATTTAAGTTCTTTATTGCAATTGAGTTAAAAGGAGTCCAGCCCAAAAATCTGATCTGATTCAGCACAAGAAGAATGGATGCATGGTCATGAAGTCACCAACATTGAAGCCATATCATCATGTCACATCAACAAGGAATGTCGCCCAATGAATAAAAAGATTTTGAATCAAGTCAAAGTCTCCACAACCACCTCCTCTTATCATGGAACGCTCCACATTCTCCTCTTCGCACGTCTTCACTTGGAAACCACCTTCACAAATCAAGGGACGTCTATATTGGAAACTGCCTCCACAAATCATGGGACGCCCACATTGACGTCCATATTAGAAATTGCCTCCACAAATTATGGGGCGCCCACATTGACGTCCATATTGAAAACTGCCTCCACAAATCATGGGACGCCCACATTGACGCCCACATTGGAAATCGCCTCCACAAATCATGGGATGCCCCACATTCTTCTCTTCGCTGGCTGAGATCTTCTTTCTCTAATGATAATAGGGTGTAAGTGCTTGGTAGTCTATAAAAAGGGCTCCTGGCTTTTTGTAAAAAAAGATAATTAATGAAGTTTTCTTAAGAAAATCCCCTGCTTATTAGATGGGTCCCATGTGAGAGGGTAGGCGTGAGGCCTGGTGTCTATTTATATCATCCACATTTTATCCTCCTTTCCCTACTTTGCTTCAAGCCCATTTTCAACCGATCAAAGATCCCCGGCTTCCATGGTTCCAAAGTTGCATGTTGTTCCCACCATGAATCAAGGTATGGAAGCTTACAATATGGTGGAATCCCTTGTCATGCTCAAGTTTCTTCCCTGAGTGCATCAATTTTACTTAAGTTTATTAATTACTGGAAGAACCCTCTTTAAAATCCTTTCAGATATGTAATTATTAGATTTACTTAGCCCTAATCTATGTGGTTTCTTAACCACAAAGATCCGCTTCTTTATTACTTTGTTTAAATTCTAAATTCAAACTTTGTTTAGTCTTCTAAGTCCCCTTCATAAAATTTCTAGTTCTTAAACAATGAGTGAATGCATGTGTTATTTCACTTAATTGTTCATTTAATATTTACTAATTCTATTAGAAATACATCCCACATCAGTTGTCCCACATCACCCATGGTATCAGAGCATAGTTGGTTAGGGCAAAATTTCTAGTTTTGCTTGCTCGTTGGATTATCTGAATATTGCAGTATATGGTCTGATATTTTAATTGTTGCAGCATATAGAAAATTTAAAATTTTGATTTTTATTTTTCTAGATTCTTTATAATTCAAAGTATTTTTTAAAATTTTCTCAGGCATTATTTCATATTGTGAATTTTCTTCAGCCAAAATAAGGTTTGAGAATAGGTTCTGTTCTGTTTTCTGACTTGACTGGGTTCCAGAAACTATCCAGTAAAGCAACAAATTTTAAATTTAATTTTCTTTCACCTGGAGTATCATTATTGAGTTAAGAGTGTTTTGTAAATTTTTTGAATTTTCTAAATATTACATAACACTCCTGCATCACTTTGGAGTTGCAACACAAAAATTCTGCACATAATTTTAGGATTCATATGAATGTTGCATACATCTCATGATAAATCAAGTTAAGGGCTTGTGTGCCTAATTTCACTGCATGACAACTAGGTCAGGTACATCCTACCAAAGCCAAGCTCAATCAAGTGCAACCATGGACCAAAATTTTGAGACCTTGATGAAAACCCTGAATGATCAAATGGCCCGACTAAACCAGAATCAGATTGATCAATTGACCCAGACCACCCAAAGTATAACTGATCAAATGACCCATATCACTTTTAGGCTTGACCAATTAGAGGCAGGTACTCCTACAAGAGCCCAGGAGGCCCAAATGGAATTAAAGCCTGAACCAGAGTTAAGTACGCCCATCAACCCTAGAAGAGTTCTACACCAAGACCTTTTTCATGAACCCAATCCTAGAAGGCCTAATCAAGAACCTTTCTTTGAGCCAAATCCTAAAAGACTCAATTTTAATCGAGTCCATGACTCGAATCCTAGGAGAGCACTCCATGACCTAGCTTATAAGCCAAATCCTAGGAAACCCAATCAGGACCAAATGGACCAGTATGACCGAACTCTTAGGAATATTAGATTAGAAGCACCCACTTTTGATGGAAGTCTAGATCCTAAGGTTTATGTAGATTGGGAGGGCGAGATAGATCAGTATTTTAAGTGGTATGAAATGACTGAGGAAAGGAAGTGCAAATTTGCAAAGCTTAGGTTAGTCCGTCAGGCTCGGTTATACTGGGGAAATGTCGAGAGATTCATTAGACAGAGAGGTGATGTTCCCATAGTAACCTAGAGAGCAATGAAGCGTAGACTTAGAGAGAAGTACCTTCCCATGTCCTACTACCAAAGACTTCTAGATCAGTGGCAGAGATTGACCTAAGGAACAAAGAGTGTAGCTGAGTACGTTGCAAAGTTTGATGAATTTATGATGAGATGCAATGTCGATGAGTCCGAATTAGTTACCTTATCTAGATTCAGAGTCGGACTAAGGGAAGAGATCTAGAAAGAGTTGTTTATGAGAGAAGTTTAAGATTTAGAGCTAGCCTATTAGATAGCACGCGATGCTGAGAGATTTCATAGGGAACCAGTTTATCGCAGCCAGGACCAAGTCAAATGCGACCCAACCGACCTAACCCTGGTACACCTCTGACTCGTAGAGATGATAAGGGCAAAGCACCAGAAGTTCAAGAAACCCAAACCAGAATGCTTGCTTCAAATGTCATCAGATATGCCATTATGTGAGCAATTGCCCAAATAGAGCCTTGTACATGGAAGGGTTAGAGGAAAATGAGTCTGAATCCAAAGCACCCTTAGATGATTGTGTCAAGGAAGTATATCAGGATGAGGATAATATGGCAGATGAGTATGAAGGTGATGAGGATCTTGTAGACCCTGGCCTTTTGGGAGTAGTTAGATGCATCCTTACCTATACTAAGACCCAGGACGATTGGCATAGGACTAACATCCTACAAACCTTTGTCAAGTTAAGGGATAAGGTGTGTAAGATGATCATAGATAGTGAAAGTTGTGTGAATGTCATATCTACTAGTGTTGTCAAAACTTTAGGCTTATCTAGAGCTCCCCATCCAAACCCCTATAAGGTTTCTTGGATAGACTCCACATCAATTCCTATCAAAAGTAGGTGTCTAGTCCAAATCCAATTACAGTCCTATTAGGAGAAAGTGTGGTGTGATGTTCTACCAATGGGAGTGAGTAGTATCATCTTAGGTCGACCCTGGTTATTTGACCATGACACAATCCTTTTTGGCCGATCTAATTCTTGCTCATTCATGCACCTTGGGAAGAAGTTCGTAATCAACCCTTCACCACCTAAGGGCACGGTTAAGAGAGGATCGAGCCACCTAAAGGAAACAAAGACTAGAGTCAATCTGATAACTGCAAAGGAGATTAAGAAAGAACTCACTAAGGGTACACCTGTTTGGATCTTAACCGCTAGAGAAACACAAGAGACTGCCCAGAAAGAGCACCCTCAGAAGTAGTTGAATTATTAGAGGACTTTAAGGATGTATTTCCAAATGACCTACCTGACCACCTTCCACCACTTAGGGACATCCAACACGCCATTGATTTAGTCTCAGGAACAACCTTATCAAACCTCCCACATTATAGGATGAACCTTATAGAACATCTAGAGTTGCAAAGACAAGTAGGGGATTTCCTTAGGAAAGGATTTGTTAGGGAAAGTTTGAGTCCTTGTACAGTTCTAGCCCTGTTAACACCTAAAAAGGATGGCACGTGGAAGATGTGTGTTGATAGTCGTGCCATAAATAAAATTACAGTAAAATATAGGTTTCCCATTCTTCGCTTGGATGATATGCTAGATATGATGGCCGGTGCAACTATATTTTCCAAGATTGATTTGAAGAGCGGCTATCACTAGGTTAGAATTAGACCAGGGGATGAGTGGAAGACTGCATTTAAGACTAAGGATGGTTTATTTGAATGGGTAGTGATGCCATTTGGGTTGTCCAATGCACCTAGCACATTTATGAGGATCATGACCCAAGTCCTACGTGCCTTCATAGGAAAATTTGTAGTAGTATACTTTGATAATATTTTGATTTACAGTAGGACTAAGGAAAGCCACTTAGACCACCTTAGGCAAGTATGTACAACCCTTAGGAAAGAGAATCTCTATGCTAATTTGAAGAAGTGTGAGTTCTTAACCTATAGAGTCACTTTCCTAGGTTTCATTGTCACCCCTGATGGAGTTTCAGCTAATCCTGAAAAGATAAAAGCCATAGTTGAGTGGCATGTTCCCAAAACTGTTCATGATATTCGTAGTTTTCATGGTCTAGCCACCTTCTATAGGAGATTCATACGAGGTTTTAGCTCCATTGTCGCCCCAATAACTGATTATCTTAGGAAGGGTAGTTTTAATTGGACCAAAGCAGTTAATAGAGCCTTCCTAGAGATAAAAAATAGAATGACACAAGCACCTATTTTGAAGTTACCAGACTTTACCAAAGTATTGAGGTAGCTTGTGATGCATCCAGAGTTGGAATAGGCAGAGTTTTAAGATAGGAGAACCACCCCATAGCTTTCTTTAGTGAAAAATTAAATGATGCTAAGCTTAAATATTCCACCTATGATAAAGAACTCTATGCGGTAGTGCAAGCTTTAAAGTATTGGAGACACTATCTTCTACCGCAAGAATTTGTCCTATTCTCTGATCACGAGGCCCTTAGATTTCTTAATTCTCAGAAAAAGTTGAATCCTAGGCATGCCAAATGGGTAGAATATATCCAAGCCTAGACTTTTGTCCTAAACACCATGCCGGAGCTGAGAATAAGGTAGCCGATGCTTTGAGTCGTAGAACCTTACTTTTACATTCAGTTAGCACTGAAGTTATTGAATTTGAGAGACTTAAAGATGAGTATGCAACATGTCAAACTTTAGTGAAATTTATCGGGCCTTGAGTCAAGGACCATCTAGTGACTATAGTGATTATACCCTTCTAGATGGTCATCTATTGAAAGAGAACAAGCTTTGTATTCCCAAAACTTCCTTGAGAGATTATCTAGTTTGAGAGACCCATGCGGGAGGTTTAGCTGGTCACTTTGGTAGAAATAAGACCATTTTAGCTGTTGAGGACCAGTTTTTTTTGGCCAGGACTTAAGAGACAAGTTGCCCAGATAGTGGCCAGGTGTCGAACTTGTGCTGTTGGCAAGCAGCAGAAGCAAAATACTGGACTCTATATACCCTTACCTATACCCAATTGTCCCTGGCAGGATCTTAGCATGGATTTTGTATTAGGCCTACCTAAGACCCAGTGGAAACATGATTTGATCTTTGTTGTGGTCGATAGGTTCTCAAAAATGGCTCACTTCATCCCTTGTTCCCAAACCATTGATGCTTCTAGAGTTGCCAAACTTTTTCTAGATGGAGTGGTAAAGCTACATGGTCTGCCTAAAACCATAGTGTCTGATAGGGATGTCAAATTCACCAGCTACTTTTGAAAAACCCTATGGCATTTGTTAGGTACCAAATTAAAATTCTCCACTGCCTAACACCCCAGACTAATGGCCAGACTGAAGTCATAAATAGGAGTCTAGGCAACCTACTGAGGTGTCTTGTAGGAGAACATCTGGGAAACTGGGATTTATTATTACCTCGTGCTGAGTTTGCATACAACAGTTCAGTCAATAGGTCTACTGGGAAAAGCCCCTTTGTGATTATCCATGTTATAAACCTAGAAGACCTATCGACCTCATTCCATTACCATCACATGCACAAGTATCTGAGTCCGCCGAGTCATATGCACAGCATATTAAGGAGTTGCATAAAGAAATTAGTAAAAAGATTCAAATGAGCAATGAAGTATATAGACATATGGCTAACTCATGTAAAAGTATGAAGGAATTTAATGAAGGGGACTATGTAATGATTAAACTTAGACCTGAAAGGTTCCCACTGAGAACTATGAAGAAACTACATGCCGGGGAGCTGGACCTTTCAAAGTAATAAAGAAAGTAGGACCTAATGCATATGTTTTAGAGTTACCACCAGATTATGGCATTAGTTCCACATTTAATATTTTAGATCTGAAAGAATACAAAGAACCTGCATTAATTCCTAGTGAGCCTTTTGGGCCTTATCCTGCCTTTGAAGTGAAACCCTACCTGAGTGTCCACCAGCAATTCTACAAGACCGGAGAGACAGAGTTGAACATATTTTGGACGACCAGGTGATTACCACCAGAAATAAAGGCTATCAACGTTACCTGGTTCATTGGTAAGGCCGACCTGAATCTGAAGACTCCTGGATCATCCGAGAGGATCTTCAACAAATTGCACCAGACTTACTAGAGAAATATCATGGACAGATTGATCCTTACTCAATAGGGTTGAGTTCCTCCCATCCGGAGAGAATTGGTGCGGACACCAGGCTCAGAAGAGGCTTCAACAACTTCAGCTGGATTCTTTATGGATGGAAGATTAAATTAAGTTTTAGTCATGTATTTATTTTACATTTGAGCAATTTATTTTAATTGACTATATTTGTTTGATTGAGTCCTGTTTAAGTTCTTTATTGCAATTGAGTCAAAAGGAGTCCAGCCCAAAAATCCGATTTGGTTCAGTACAAAAAGAATGGGTGCATGGTCATGAAGTCACCAACATTGAAGCCATATCATCACCACATCAACAAGGAATGTTGCCCAATGAATAGAAAGATTTTGAATCAAGTCAAAGTCTCTACAACCACCTCCTCTTATCATGGGATGCCCCACATTCTTCTCTTCGCACGTCTCCTCTTGGAAACCACCTCCACAAATCAAGGGACGTCCATATTGGAAACTGCCTCCATAAATTATGGGATGCCCACATTGATGTCCATATTGAAAACTGCCTCCACAAATCATGAGACGCCCACATGACATTCATATTGGAAACTGTCTCCACAAATCATGGGATGCCCACATTGATGCCCACATTGAAACCGCCTCCACAAATCATGGGATGCCCCACATTCTTCTCTTCGCTGGCCGAGATCTTCTTTCTCTAATGATAATATGGTGTAAGTGCTTGGTAGTCTATAAAAAGGGCTCCTGGGTTTTTATAAAAAAAGATAATTAATAAAGTTTTCTTGAGAAAATACCCTGCTTGTTAGATGGGTCCCATGTGAGAGGGTAGGCGTGAGGCCTGGTGTCTATTTATATCATCCACATTTTATCCTCCTTTTCCCACTTTGCTTCAAGCTCATTTTCAACCGATCAAGGATCCCTGGCTTTCATGGTTCCGAAGTTGCAGGTTGTTCCCACCATGAATTAAGGTACGGAAGCTTACAATATGGTGGAATCCATTGTCATCCTCAAGTTCCTTCCCTGAGTGCATCGATTTTACTTGAGTTTATTAATTACTGGGAGAATCCTCTTTAAAATCCTTTCAGATTTGTAATTATTAGATTTACTTAGCCATAATCTAAGTGGTTTCTTAACCACAAAGATCCTCTTCTTTATTACTTTGTTTAAATTCTAAATTCAAACTTTGTTTAGTCTTCTAAGTTCCCTCCATAAAATTTCTAGTTCTTAAACAATGAGTGAATGCATATGTTATTTTACTTAATCGTTCATTTAATCTTTACTAATTCTATTAGAATACATTCCACGTCGGTTGTCCCACATCACCCATGGTACTATAGCATATGGGACCATGCCAATCTAATCTGCTAGCCAGACCTCTCTGCAGGCTGGCACCTAAACAGAAAAGGCCTCATTGTAGCATGATTTTGTTGGGGTTAGAGTCTACCAGATCATTCTGCATGTTACTTCTTTCCTTCGTTCCTTCACTGCTTCTTTCAAAGAAAACTCGATGCATGCATTAGTTGGGACTCAGAGAGTGGATGTACGATTTGGTTTGCATGAAGAATAAGTACATTATTTTGATGCTAATGAATCTTTAGACTTCAAACACACAAAGTTCAGCCAAAGAAGAATATTTACATAGTTTTAAAGCTATGGCAACTAAAATGTCTTCATGGATTGAGTAACAGGGCTTTTGATGCTTTGGTTAAATTATTAAGAAGACACTTCCTGAGGGTGAGACATTACCAAATTCATTTTATGAAGCTAGAAAGATGATTCAAAATCTAGGCCTTTATTATGAGAAAATTGAAGTATGTGTCAATGATTGTATATTGTTTTGGAAAGAGTATGCTAATGAGAACCACTGTGTTATATATGGGGCATCTCTATGGAAATCAAATAGAGGTAAAGCAAATTTTGTGAAATCTTCATCTTTGAAGAGTGGCAAAAAAATTCCTATTAAAACTTTATGACACTTTTCATTGATTAAGAGGCTTCAAAGGTTGTATATATCTTTGAAAACTACTTTAGACATGAAATGGCATCATGACAAATGCCTTAAGGATGGGGCTTTAAGGCATCCAACAGATTCTCATGCATGGAAACATTTAGATGAGTTGTATCCGTCATTTGCTATAGAGCCTCATAATGTGAGACTTAGATAACAAGTGATAGATTCAATCCATTTGAAATATAAGTACTGTACATAGTACATGGCCTATGGTTCTTATTCCTTATAATTTACCATCATAATTATATATGAAGCAGTTTTCCTTTATTTTGGCATTGCTCATTCCTGGTCCAAAGCTCTAGGCAATGATATTGATGTGTATCTGCAACCATCAATTGAGTTAAAGGAGTTATGGGGAAAAGGAGTTGATACTTACGATGCCTCAATGAAACATTAAAACTTTCGAATGCATGCAGTAGTTTTATAGACTATAAATGACTTCCCTGCATATGGCAATTTATAGGATGGTGTACTAAAGGGAAGCTAGCATATCCTTGCTGTAATAAAGATACATATTCATATTGGATGAAGCATTGTGGTAAGTTCTGCTATATTGGTAGTTGTTGTTTCTTGGCCCTTAGCCACAAGTGGCGAAATTCTAAAAAGGAATTTAATGGTGAGAAAGAGCTAAGGCCACCTCTAAGCAGTTGTCGGGATATGATTTGCTTGATCAATTGCATGGGCTCAAACATATTAGTTTTGATAAGATTGGTAAACAGAGAAAATGAGGAGACTTCATACAAAGCTATAATTGGAAAAAGAACAATATATTCTTTGAATTACCATATTGGAAGAACCTTCTCTTGCGTCATAATTTAGATGTCATGCATATTGAAAAGAATATATGTGATAGTGTGGTTGGTATACTCTCACACATTGAAGGAAAAACAAAAGATAGTCTTAAAGCTCGTCGTGATCTTAAGGATATGGGTATAAGAGAAAAGCTTCATCAAACACTGAATGAAGGGAAGTGGACATTTTCTACTACACTGTCTATGAAAGAGAAAACTACTTTAATTTTGTTAAATTTTTTACCGCTTGCAATTCATGGAAAGTTATGTAAACCATTATCAAAAGCCTTAATTAAGCTTTTCTCTTTCTTTAAAGAGTTGTCTCTAAAGATTTTGTGGATGGAGGATATGAAAAAGTTAAAGTCTGCTATTGCAACACTTTGTAAGTTGGAGATGCTCTTTCCCATCCTTTTTTGATATTATGATGCATTGCCACTACATTTGGCAAACGAGGCTAAAATTACTGGATTGGTACAATATCATGGATGTACCTGATTGAATGATTAGTGCATTTTGAATTTTCATATTTATAGTATATATGATATGTTTATCCATTTTCTTGGTATTATTCTTATTATTGCTTTATACTTTCAATAATTATAGGTACTTATGCATACTTAAATATTTTGTACATAACAAAAGTCATCCTGAGGGTTCAATTGTAGAGGTATATATTGTAGAAGAATATGTCACATTTGTTCTAGGCATCTAACGGCATTAAAACAAGATTCAATAGAAATGCTAAATCTCATCATGGGTTAGCAGTTTTTGCACAACTTGATTGTACTTTTCAAAATAATAAGGAGAAGAATGTTAGATTCAGATGTAAGCTTAGTAGAATGGAGCTACTACAAGCTCATCTATGTGCTAAAAATTACAACGAAGCTTTGCCATACTTAAAGTAAGTAAGCTCTTTTTATTAATAATTATATATATGACTTGTAGCTAATATGCAACATTATGATAGAAATGGTTTTATTGTTTAGTGAATATGACAACATGATGGCAAATTCACAAGTTCATAATGCTGGCCAACCTTAAGATACTCAATTATCTGAATGGTTTGAAAAAATATGTAAGTGATATAATCTCTTTTTAAAAAATAATGTACTATTCAAACAATTGAAACAAAAAATTATATAAATTATATTAAATGATGTGTTAACGATATATTTTTAACTATAATAGGTAACACAATTATACTTCAAAGGAAACAAATAAGTGAGTGAAGAACTATATCAGTTGGCATGTGGTTTAGATTTAGTAGTTACAATTTATGATGGCTACAAAATCAATGGGTTCAAATTTTGTACCATGCAATGTAATAGTGGAAGGATAACTCAAAATAGTAGAGTTTTTGTAAAGGGAATTGTAGGCACAATGAACATGGGACTATTATGATATACTAACCAATATTGTGCAATTACATTATGTGGGAGGAAATCAAATGGTTTTGTTCAAATGTATCTGGTGGGAGGTTCATAGCTCTGGTAGGGGAATTGAGAAAGATCGTTATGTTACATAAGTATCAATACTAAATAAAAATTGAATACCAATGAGCCATATATGCTAGCATATCAGGTGAAGTAAGTTTTCTATGTTCAAGACAACATTAAGCTTGATTTTCTTATGGTAGTTAAGACACAACCTCGTGCCTTCTATGATATGCCAATTGAGGAAGAGAGTATCGATTTGGAGGAAGAATGTGCATTTTAGCAAGATGAATTATCCCATCCTGAAGCTTTGTCAAATATGATAGAAAATTATGATGAAGTGGATGATTGGATTAAGAATGGCCTTCCTCGAAGTATCGATGCAGAGTTATCGGATAAGAATAGACTTGAAAATATTAAAAATTTTGCAATGAAAGATGATTCTGATGAAGATCATGATGGCTTCTCTAGCAGTGAAATTTTTGCATCAACAAATGATTGTGATGATGGGGATGATAATGATAGTGCGGAGGAAGAACTATGATGGCATGAGCTTCTATTGTTGAAGTTATTTACTTATATAAGCACTATATTATATTTGCATAATTTTATTAGGTTTTGTTCTTTTTCTACTTTAGACTAGCCATTTTTTTTGAAAGCCCCTTAATAAAATTTATTTCAGTGTTTATTAATTGCATTATTTTGTTGATACCTGATTTTTGTTTCTTTACTAAGTTTGATGGATGATGACTTTTATTTTAAATTATAATTTTTTTAAATTAAAAATTGTAATACCATATGGAACAAGTAGAAGTTTTACTAACTTAATGTATAAAGATAGATAATTATGGCTGAAACTAGTAATTGCAAAGGGAGATGCATTACTAAAGGGAGATGCATTGCTAAAGTTAGAGGCACAGAAATTAACGGTATCAACTAACAAGGCCTTCCACCTACTACTAGAGATAATGTTGATTGTGAGCAAGAAGGTGAAAATTACAACTTTAGTAAGTATCTTTAAACATTATATTTTATATATATTCCTAATTCTATTTATTAAAAGTGGTTCTTTAATTTCTTTTTTTGTATGCTTCTGATTTTGTAGGTTTAGTTATGAATACTACAAAAAGAGGTCGAGGAAGGACTTTGAATAATGAGCTGAAAAATTCAAAGACCAAGAAAATAGTGGAGTGGGATCACAAGGAAAGAATTGTAGGAGAGAATCGTGCTCAATTTGCAAGTTGGTGTGGTACAATAGTTAAAAATTGATCCTTTGCACCCCTTAAATTTAAAGGATGAAGTGAAATTCCTGAGGATAAAATAAGGAATGATTAACCATATTATGATAAGATTTTATTAGTTTTTAATTAAAACATTAATAATCTTAACATTTACTAAATTGTATTATCTTTTTATAGAATTATTTTGTTCTCTTTGAGGAAGGATACGATAAGGCTGAAGTTATAAGGACAAAATATGCGACAAGAAAACTTAGTGATCAATATAGAGAGTATAAGAATGAGTTGTATAAAATGTATAAGAATCAACATAAAGATCAAAAAAATTGAAGCGCTTACTAGATGAGGTAATTACCAAGGATGATTGGGAATGGCTTGTTGCCCCTTGGAATGGTGAAACTTTTTAGGTATGAAAAGGATGAGCATGAAGCAATAGAAAGATGATTGTTTAATTGTCTTTCCAGTATTAATTTAACTAATTCATCAATATTTACTTGTAGAAAATGAGTAAGGCCAATGTAGAAAATAGATCAAAACTAAATATGGTTCCTTGTACCGGTTAGGACTGCTTTCAGTATAATTAAGCAATAGCTGGTATGAATAATACAAATAATATAAATTTCTTTTATAATTCTGACCTTATAGTTGTGTATTCTTTTTATTTTTACTAAATTTTTTAATTATAGAACCAGGCTACAATATGGGGTGCGACCAAGTAGGTTGAAAATATTTGAAAAGACTCGTACGCGTAAGAATGGTTCTTTAGTTGATGTTGCAAATGAAGAAAAAATGGTATGCAAATGTTCATATATTAGAAGAGAATTTCTTTTGAGAATCTTGAATGATTTTCTCTATTGATTTGTTGTTAGGCAATCAGTGACTATTTGGGTTCATGTTTTTCATCTTGTGATAGTAGATGATTACTCTAGATTCACTTGAGTACTATTTTTAGCTCATAAAGATGAGACTTTCTCAGTATTTATGAAATTCTTTAAGAATATCATAAATGATAAAATTACTACTATAATGTCTCTTAGAAGTGATCAAGGAATTGAATTTGAAAATTATTTGTTTGAAGATTTTTGTATTGAAAATGACATCCATCATAATATTTCAGTACCTAGAATATCTCAACAAAATGGGATGGTAGAAAGAAAAAATAGGACTCTAGAAGATATGACCCGTACCATGCTATGTAACTCCCTAAATATTTTTAGACGGAAGCTATAAACACAGCATGTTATATCCTAAATAGAGCCTTGATTAGATCAATTCTTAAGAAAACTCCTATGAACTATGGCATGATAGGAAACCCAACATTAGTTACTTTCATGCATTTGGTTGTAGATGTTTCATTCATAACAATGGAAAGGATAATCTAGAAAAGTTGATGCTAAATCAGATAAAGATATTTTCTTAGAATATTCTACATCTAGCAAAGCATATACAGTGTTCAATAAGAAGTATTTGATTGTAGAAGAGTCAATTCATGTAGTGTTTTATGAGTCTTTAGTATCAATTCTGAAAAGAAAGATGATGAGGAAGATATTAATATCCTTAGAAGAGATTTTGAAAAATTGAATGTTGATGTATCTTCAGATCATGAACCTGAAGCTAAAGATGATGACTCATCTAGGATGGTGATGTTGATACTACTCGTAATGATACAGATCTACCTAGAGATTGGATATATGCTTATGGTCATCCAAAGAACTTAGTCATAGAAAATTTATCTCAAGGTGTAAGAACTAGATCATCCATAAGAAATATCAACAATAATCTTGTATTTGTGTCTCATATAGAGCCCAAAATGATTGAAAAAGTTGAAAAGGACAATTATTGGATGTTAGATATGCAAGAAGAATTAAATCAGTTCACTAGGAATAAGGTATGAACCTTAGTTGATAGACCCAAAGATTATCCAGTTATAGAATCCAAATGGGTATTTTGAAATAAGTTTGATGAAGATGGCATTGTTGTTAGAAATAAGCTAGACTAGTAGCAAATGGATATATCAGGAGAAAGTATCAATTTTGATGAAACCTTTGCATCTGTTGCTAAATTAGAAGCCATAAGGTTATTACTTGCATTTGCATGTTGCATAAACATTAACTTATTTTAGATGGATGTAAAACGTATATTTTTGAATAGTTTTATAAATGAAGAAATTTATGTTGAACAACCATCTGATTTTGAAGATCATGAATTTTTAAATCATATTTTTAAACTGCACAAAGCACTTTATGGTTTAAATAGGCACCTAGAGCTAGTATGACAGACTTAATAGATTTTTGATTGAAAATAATTTTTTTAAAGGTTATGTTGAAAAAACCCTATTTTTGAAAGAAAAGAAAGAATTTATTAGTAGTGCAGATTTATGTTGATGATATAGTATTTGATGCTACTAACAATCTTCTTTGTCAAGATTTACTAAGCTAATGTAGGAAGAATTTGAAATGAGCATGATGGAAGAACTGAATTGTTTTCTTGGACTTTAAATCAAACAAGAAAGAGAAAAAAATTTTATTAACCAAACAAATACATGAAGAAAATTCTTAAAAGTTTGGTATGAAAATTGTTAAACCTCTTGGCATACCAATGAGTCCTTCATGCAAACTCGATAAAGATGAAGATGGTAAGAAAGTAGATCAAAAGCTTTATAGAGATATGATTGGTTCTTTACTTATTTAACAGCTAGTAGACTGATATTATGTTTATTATATGCTTATGTGCTAGATATCAATATGATCCTAGAGAATCTCACTTAATTGTTTGTAAAGAGAATTTTCAGATATCTAATAGAACAAAAAATGTAGGATTATGATATTCTAGAGACTCACCATTTAATCTAATTGCATATTCTGATTCTGATTTTGTTGGTTGTAACTAGATAGAAAGAGCACAAGTGGTGCTTGCCAATTCTTAGGCAGTAACTTAATCTTTTGGTTTAACAAAAAGTAAAATTTAGTTGTATTATCAACTACTGAAGCTGAATATGTTTCAGCTGAAAGTTGCTATGCTCAAATTCTTTGGATTAAGTGATAACTTGAAGACTATAGCATCACACTTGACAAAATTTTAATTAGAAGTGATAACACTAGTGCAATAAATTTGACTAAGAACCCTATTCAACATTCAAGAACCAAATATATAGAGATTAGACACCATTTCATTAGAGAACATGTTACTAACAATGATGTTTATCTTGATTATGTATGTACTGATGATCAATTAGCTGATATATTTACAAACCCTTGAGTGAAGCAAGATTTTATTATCTTAGGAGAATTAAGTATTTGTGATCCATTGGAATAGATTTGAAACCCCTAAGAATGATTATCTAGATTTCAATCAATTTTTGAAAACTCTCTTATGTTATTAAGAAAAATCATCCAGATATTTGAATTTCTTAATTCTCCATATTTTAAGAAAAATTTATCTAAAGTTTGATCATGGCTTGATAAGTTTTAGACTTTGATACTCTTATGTTTTACTGAAACTATCGTGGAGCCGACTCTATTTGAGTTGTAGTCGACTCTAATTATCCAGATATTGAATTTCTTAATTCCCCTATTTTAAGAAAAATTATCTAAAGTTTTGATCATGGCTTGATAAGTTTTAGACTTTGATACTCTTATGTTTTACTGAAACTATCGTGGAGCCGACTCTATTTGAGTTGTAGTCGACTCTAATTATTTGGACTCTTTGTCTGACTCTAGCTACTGCAGGAGCCGACTCTATTTTGAGCGTTGACTATAATATCAATTTAGAGCCGACACCTCGCTTTGCGGGAGCTGACTCTAAGTGGTCCCCAGTCAATATATCTAGGGTAGAGCCAACACTTCTCCAAACCAAATTGACTCCAAATCTTCCAACTTTCTTCTGCTCCTCTAAACCTCAAAAATCCTTGATTCTTGACTTCCTTTGATCTCTAATGCAATCCAACATCGTGCATCCTCCATTGGAGTCGCCATCATCACTGAGAGATGGTCTGCATGTCGTCCAACGAGGCAACCTCTTCAAGCACGCCATTGACTTCTTCATCCTCCACTCCAAGTGTTGTCACTACTCCTCCCTCACCTCAAGTAGATTTCTTGGCTGGAAAGGCAATCAGTATGGGAAGAAAGGTAGATTTCTATTTCTTGACTGTGAAGGGTTTGATATTGGGAGACTTTTGAGAAACATGGGATGGGAAAAGGTTTGCTCACTAGAGGTCCCTACTTATCCTGCACTGGTTATAGAGTTTTACAATATGTCAGTAGAGGAGATGGCTGTCTGATAAGCTATGTAAGAAGCACCCATGTTCATATTAATTCAGAAATTTTAGAAAATATTTTGGAGATACCTATTGTTGGGATGACTGCTACTCAACAGTGATAGATGTGAAGCCTGACAAGAATGTTAGGAAGAGAGTTAACTCAATTTGAAGAAATTTTTGCAAAAAAACTGAGTTTGAAATTAAGACTTCTTCACAACATCTGCCGTAGGATTTTATTTTCAAAGACTGGGAGATTTAAATATATTTTTGAAAGGGATGCAGTCATCATGGATTGTATAATGACTAGACATCTAATTAATTTGGCTGGTATGATGATTAGTTATATGGTGAAGGTCGAAACTAAGAAGAGATCGACCCTATCATATGGGATGGTTTTAATATTGATTTTT